>JAFIDM010000007.1:45455851-45523226 GCA_023159025.1 Thereuonema tuberculata
CTCTCAATCTACGACTGCTTTTAGAACCACCTTGTAAATCATATATCTATGATATATTTTTATTTTTTACAGAGATTAGAATGTAGGCCTAGTGGTCTAATGGCTAAAACGTCTAACTTCTGAGCAGTATTCTACCTAATAGAAATAGTGCATCTTTCTTTCTATCTTTTTTTTTTATTCCTATTGATACTTTTCAGTGGTTTTCGAGTTAGAAATAGTGTTGGTTTTTGAGTTACAAATAGTGATTTTTCAGTATTCTACCTAACGAAATACTGCTTCTTATTTCTTGACTCTTTTTTTTTTTATTATTCCAAATGATACTTTTCAGTGGTTTCTGAGTTACAATAGTGTTCAGTATTCTATCTAATAGAAATACTGCTTCTTTCTTTTTTGAGTCTCTTTTTTTATTCTAAGTGGCACTTTTCAGTGGCTTTTGTGTTCCAAATATTGATGGTTTCTGAGTTACAGATAGTGATTTTTCAGTATTCTATCTAATAGAAGTGTCGCTTCATTCTTTTTTGACTCTCATTTTAATTATAATTGTCACTTTTCAGTGACGTTTGAGTTACATTTATTGATGGTTTTTGAGTTGCAAATAGTGATTTTTTCGGTATTCCACCTCAACAAAAGAGTGCTTCTCTCTTTCTTGACTCTGTTTTCTTTACTCTAACATCTGGCGTGTACACCCACATATTTTTCAATATCACATAGGATTTGGTTAAGTAAGAATATTTAAAATATTGCAACGTTTCGGCAATTATCGTTCTAATTGTCAGTTTCGAATTACAAATAAACTGACTGATGTGAAATAAATAAACAATCTTGAGATTCAAAAAAAAGATTGAATACATCCTTATTGATGGGGGAAAGGAAAGGAGATATAAGTCAAAAAACCATATGAAGAGAGTTGTAGTCCCTATGGTCTAATGGATAAGGCATCTGACTTCGGATCAAAAGGTTGCAGGTTCGATTCCTGTCGCGGATGTTTCATTGTAAAAATAATTTCTATTTTCCATTCGCTCAGAAAATTGCGCCGGACAGACACACAGACAGACAGACAGAGAAATAAAAGATTTTAGTAATATAGATTTGAGAGAATTCTCTTGTTTGTTGTTAGCTCTGAGACAAATTATACCTCTGAAAAATCACGGTTTTATTTAGTAGGTATATTCTTAATTTTTGAACCATGAATGAATTTTTTTTAAAATCAATGACATAATAAGTATTAACAAGTGAAGGGGATACAAGTTCTTACAGACAAGCATCAAAATCACGAAACATTGACTGCCAGAAGAATTTCTATTTGAACTACACGATATGTACCTTTTTGAAAGCAATACACATTTATTTATTACACAAATTTTCTTTTTATATAAAACTAGTGATAATATATATACGTCCCGTCAACAATGACGGGATAACAATGTGACTGCTTTTAGTTGAGCTAGAGTATTTACGCTCGTCATTTGTAATTTCTTTATTCATATCGAGAAATGTCTCTAACGACTCTTCAGGTGGGAAAAAAAAAATGAACATTGAAATTTAAATTTAATCTGGTAGGCTAAAATTAATGAGTTATTTTTTTTTTCTCTGGCTCTTCTCTCATTGCGCCACACACACGCGCACACACAAAGGGAATGATAAGAAACAATAATTTGAATGTAGTCCCCGTGGCCTAATGGATAAGACGTCTGACTTCCGATCAAAAGGTTGCAGGTTCGATTCCCGTCGCGAACTTTTATTTCTATTTTTCACAGGAAATTAACAATTGCGCCGGACAGACAGAGAAATAAAAGATTTTAGTAATATAGATGAACTGGAATTATACGAATGAAATTAAATATTTGCGAATATAATACATTATTAGAAAATCGAATTTTCTTTTATGGGGTGGCCTATTATAATTTACAAAAACATTAACCTTTATATTGTTTTTACGACTTTAAAAAACAAGGGTTTTTTAAGAGAAAATGCAACATTTTAAGGAAATTTAGTCTTTTAAGGAAATTTCGTTTAAAAACTTGTTTTTCTTTTTTAAATTTATCAATATCGAATCGGGCTTTTTAGTTCTTTTTTTGTTTTTTAATGTTGACCTTGGTTTCTTCCATTTCTTTAAGTAAATGACTTGATTTAAGTCATCTCCTTTTAAAGTCATTCAAAGCGGATTTAATAACTTTGTTTGCATTTGAATTCACAAGGAAATGCTGTCATTCACTTTCATTTCGTGTTCCTCTTTTGATACCTGTATATGGCGATGGTGGGTCCCATTCAATTGCCCGCGTGGGTGGTAATTGTACGAGTTGTTTTACAGGCATCATTTGTTGACAGGAAAACAAGTCGTTTCGCCCTAATTGAGGCTCGTCATTTTCATTAAGCCAATTTGTCACTAGACCCTTATATGTACTTGACAACAACCGCATTTAATTCACCAAGAATAACAGCTTTCTAAAGCGAAACAGGAACTGAAAAAAATAGATAAGAAATCTCAAGCAAATGTACTTCTTGTCTGGTTTTAGTAGATGGAAAAAAAAATTTTCATTTGATTTAAGATAGCAATAGAAATTACTTTCTACAATTTAACAGAATTTGTAATAATTTTCCCTTTCTCTGCCTCTTCTCTAATTCTCATTTTACTTACTATTTTTATCTTTAAAAAAAATTATCTTTGAAAAAAATGCAATTTTGCATTTTTTAAGGAATTTACACAAACTATTCAGATTACTGGAAGAAATTTAAAGATTGTTAAATTATAAACTTATTTCAATTTATTATTATTATTTCAGTTTAGTCAGCATTAATTTTGAGGTAGATTGTTGAAAAGGTAAGAGTTCGAAATTGAATTTGATTAAGGAAGAATCTTCGATTTGTGCTATATTTTATAGTTAAATCGTGTTGGTTGGTTTTAAAACATCTGAAAAAGTTTTTTTCCATTTTAATACTTCTAAATGCAGTTGTTAAGTCTTGCTCCTGGTCTTAAAAGATATTTTTCTAAATATTCTAAATAAATTAAAATTTTCAATAATAATAATAATAATTAGAGGAAACTTATTGAGTAAAGATTCTCCGTTTCACAATTCTGTTTGTTAGTGCTTCGTGAATCACCGACAAATGATTAACCGATTTCCTTAATAATTGGTAAGATTTTTATTAATGAACCAATTTAAATATGCTTATAATGTCTTAATCCCATCTCTCTCCAAATTCCAAAACAAAACAAAAAAAACTATTACGCGTTAATATCTTAGCAAATGGAAAGACATAAAAGACATTTCTTAACAGTTAATAACAAGACAAAGATTACAATGTTCGTAAAATGCAACCGAATAAAGAATTTATATGCCACTTCTGTATCAATAAAAAAAATTCTTTAATTGATATTTTAATTAAGCAACTTATTATTTTAAATGTTTAAAAATGAAAACTGAAGACAAATTATAAGGATGTTATATCTTCAAATAATGTCTCTTTCGATTGGATGGACTTACCTCAGTGATAATTTAACTCGATCCTAATTAGGACAGTTTTTCTGTCCTTTATGTAAGTGGTGCTGCTTAATCACGCACCACGCGACAGTCTGTAACGAAATGGGATAGTAGATTTCGTTTTATTTCGGAATGAGAATACTTTCCCCATTTTTTTTTTGTTTTTCTGTCTTTTATCATAAAAGCTTCTGCTTCCAGTTTGATTTACTTCATATCAAATCGATCCGGAAATTTAAAACAGCAATAATAAGAAAAAATTCAATATCCTCAAGCATTTATAAAATAAAAAAAATAAAAAAACCTTTTCATTTGCAGCCGTTTCATTGGAGAAAAACTTCACAGCTCTTTCCATGCAGATCTTATCCATGTGTTCTTAGTAATTGTTTTTAGTTCCATTGATTTTCTTTGCGCCCGATGACGTCATGACAGCAGCACCCTCTCTCCGAAATTACCTTTTTGATAAAGTCATTCCATCTCAAAATCGAGCAGCAAAGCCCCTTCCCCCTACCCCCTGCATTTCTCTGTCTTTATTGGTTTTGAGAAAAGGCATAACCTTTATCTTGCTGTTCATTATCTGGGGCATTTTGATTGGTCTCAAGAATAAACTCAAGATGGAATTGTGGGATTGATTCCATTTGGATAAAAGCAGCAACAGAAGAACTTTAGGCGAAATATAAATTTACCTTGTTGATCGCCTGCTCGTGGTGCCCCCTGCCTGAAATAACTGAACGATCAACAAGGTTCGCCGATAGCTGTACAGACCAGAGAGATGAGAGAGAAATGATACGAACCTTACACAAAAAAGGCCATTTTCATGGCCAACTTGACAACCTCCACTTTGTGTTTTGGAACGCTGGAGGGCTAAATAATAATAAATTTGAAGAATTTAGATACATGCTTCAAGATGTGAAAGCTGATGTTTTTATTATTGTTGAAGCAGGACTTGCGACTGAGACTCCAGAATTTTATCAAATAAATGAATACGATAATTTTATTCTAAAACGTGCGAGACAAGTGGCTTCAGGGATCATCTGTGGAGTTAAAAAGAACCACATTACAACAGTAAAAATCCTACATGAAATGGAGGTAAATGACATCCTAGAAGCTGTCGAAATAAATATTTGGAAAAATAAAACGAAATACACTATTACGGGCCTTTATAATCCCCCAGGAAATATTCCAGACCTGTCGGAAATAGCTGGTACAATACATCAAAGAAGTATTATAATAGGAGATTTCAATGCACCATCTCAAAGATGGGGTTATAATACTACCACACAAATCGGAAGAATTATAGAAGAATTTCTGGATGATAACCTCCTGAGCGTACTGGATTCACCGCCCACATTTCTATCTTATGCTGGATATACATCTAGACCAGACTTAGTTATTGTTCATCCTGACTTGGAAACAAACATAAAACTAAAATTATTAGACGATGCAGCAGGATGTGGACATAGAGCTATAAGTGTCTCCATCTCCATTCAAAATATAACACAACAACTTAAGAAAGTACCTCGCTGGAACTTCAAAAAAGCTAATTGGGATAAGTTTACAACTCTTACTGATTCTCTAAGTACTAAAGTAAATATCAGTAATTGTCCAGATACAGCATATAAAACAATGTGCGACATAATTTTAAAAGCTGCCAATCAAACCATTCCACGAGGACAGGTAAAGAAATACCGACCATTCTGGAATGACGAATTAACAGTATTAAAACATAGAAGAAATAATGCACGAAAAAGAGCTGAAGATACAAGACAACTTGAAGATATCATTGACCTTAGGAAAAAACAGGCTGAACTCCAAAGAAACATACGACAAAGTAAGCGAAATACGTATAGATCGTTTATTGCAAAACTAGATTATAAAAAAGATGGACTCAAAGCTCACCAATTCATATCTAACTTAAACAATAATAATCTGACTAAGCCTACAGAACCCTTTATAGAAAAAAATAAATTATTAACACACCCAAAGGACATAGCTAATACTATGTGTAACTATTACGTTAATATTAGCAGCATAGAAACAAAACCATATAATATAAAAAAAAAAAATCTTAAAAAACAGATTAGTAACATGTGCGACTGAGGAAGAAACAAAACTTTTCTATAATAATTTTTCATTCATAGAAATGGAACATGCATTAGAACAAATTCCCACAAAAAAATCACCTGGACCAGATGGTATACTCTCTGAATTTCTTTTACATATGGGTAATGGAGCAAAACAGGCACTTCTACATGTGATCAATCTCACATGGAGAAGATATATTCCAGATCAATGGAGAAAGGCGGAAGTTGTGCCAATATTAAAAAAAGGAAAACCATCTGAAAGAATGACAAGCTATAGACCCATATCTCTTACGAGCGTGGTGAGTAAATTAGCAGAAAGAATGGTTACTAATCGAATGAACCAATTCTTAGAAAATCGAAATTTGATTGATGACTCACAGGGTGGTTTTCGTAGTCGTAGAAGCACCATGGATCAAGTCATAACGTTCGCTCAATATGTAAAAGATGGCTTTCAAAACCGTATGACCACGATAGCCGTACTAGTTGATTTCAAGGCTGCTTATGATCGAGTATGGAGAGCAAAATTAATTCACAAAATAATAAATTGTGGAATACATGGAAATTTGCTAAATTGGATTAAATCTTTTCTAGCTCAAAGAAAGATTCGCGTACGTTTTCAAGGTGCTATATCTAGGTACAGGATACAGAGAGAAGGATTGCCACAAGGAGCAGTTATTAGCTGCATCCTATTTAATATTATGATAAATGATATCCTGAAGACACTAAGATCCATTCCAGGAATAAATGTCTTATTATATGCTGATGATCTTATTATATGGGCAACAAGCAGTAATTGGAAGGGATTAGAAACCTGCTTGAATGAAGCATTAACTCGACTAGCCACGTGGGCAGATAATAACGCAATGATAGTGAGCACAGAAAAAACAAGCTATCAAACCTTCACTTTATCCACTAAAAAACAAAAAGTAAATCTTTATTATCGAGGACAGCAGCTCGAAGAGAAACAAATTTCCAAATATTTGGGAATTTCTTTGGATCAAAAGTTGTCATGGAATGTCCAAATTCATGATGCTACAGATAAAGGATTAAAACGATGCCGTATTTTAAAGAGATTGACGGCAACAAAGTGGGGAGCAACACAGGAAGTTCTTACCACAACGTATAAAAGTTATGTACGACCCGTAATGGAATATGGAGGTGAATTGCTTACAACAGCTAGTAACACACAATTAACTAAACTAGATAAAGTACAAAATACAGCCTTGAGAATAATAACTGGAGGAGCTAAATCTACACCTATTAAAGCTTTAGAAGTACAAACTGGCGTTGAATCCTTAGAAGCTAGACGAGAAAAAGCACTACTAAAGACATGGGCGAGAATGAAAAGCACACGCCCAGTTTTTTGGAATAAGTATCGTCCAGCTAATAATAGATTAAAAACTCAGAAAACTCCAATAGCTAAGATCGAGGATATCACACAGAAATACAATATACAATTTAGAGAAATAAAGAACCTCCCTTTACCCTCAGAAATCTTATTGGGATTACCAACAGCAGAACTACAGTTAGTACGACATAATACACCTAAATCACTCTCCCTAACTGAAGAATTAAGACAAGCTACATTAGAAACGATCCATACAAGGTATCCTGAGCATGAATGGCTTCATGTCTACACCGACGGATCCTTTAATCCAGGGTCAGGCGCTACGGGAGCGGGATATTACTGCAAGTTTTTTGAAGATCATTTTGCTGTTGGAGCACCCCTCAGTAATTATGATGGAGAAATTGCAGCGATAGAAAGAGTGACGGATATTTTAGCAGTTACTAAAACACATAAAAAAACTGTTTTTTTCATAGATTCTAAGGCCGCCATCCAGGCACTTGCTTGTAATCATCGTACTGATTGCGATATAACTATTAGATGTCGAAAAAAATTGAATTCACTGCAAGAGTTAGGCTGGACAATAATACTACAATGGATCCCAAGTCATGTGGGTATTCAGGGTAATGATCGAGCGGACGAACTAGCCAAATTGGGAACATTTCTCCCTCAACCTGTAGCAGTTCCATCCCTATCTTCATTTAAGACCAGAGTAAATTTTGCGGTACATAGATTCTGTGATATGGAAAATAGAAGAGCTGCTGATGGAAAAAAATGGGAACAACTAATTTCTTCTGGTCCCATTAGTAGAAGTCTTCCCAGACCTATTTCAGTGGCAGTCTTCCGTTGTATTACTGGCCATGACTATCTGGCGTCTCACCTATTTAAAATAGGAGTTTTAACTACTGATAAATGTTTATTTTGTGAACAACCTTCTATGAATGCGGAGCACTTGTATAGTTGCAAAGAATTAGAAGATTCACGAAATTCTACGACAGAAACTGGTATCTATCTTCTGGCTCATCTTTACTGGTCAGCGCGGCGCTCAATGGCAGAAATGCCAAGAGCTGGCGTTGGCTAATCAATCAATCAATCACTTACTAAAGAAAAACTAAAGAAATAAAAACTGAAAAAAAAATTAAAAATTGAAATGCAAAAAGGCAGCCTAGTTTCCTGTAGAAAAGATAGACTCGTGAAACTGCCGTGTACCTATTCGTTTGTAAGTGTTTATTCCGTTAAAACATTTGGAATTAGTTAACGAATCTCAGCTTAGCACACTTGTATATGATAAAAAAGAATCCTCTTTTTCATTTTAAAGATACTAGAATTATGAAAATATTTTTTTTTTCCTTTCGACAATTCAGTTGGAACGCGAGATTAACTCATGTTGTTACCTTATTTTTCTTTGAATGCTGTTTAATCTTTACTGTGGATAAAAACCTAAAATTCGGGAGATCTTTTAAAATTATTGTTCTGAAACATCTTAAAAAATTAAAATTAAAGGAATGACCACTTCAGAAGTTGGCGTAAAAATGGTTTCAAAAGTTTATTGAAAAACGAGCAGTTCCCCCGCGATGTCACCCGCGTTAAATTCGGCCCTTCTCGGTAATGTTTGGTTCTCGTCGTGCGGCGAAGCCGCACCCGTTGGTTGATGTTTATGTTTACTGCTCTACTCCTATTGGCGTAGCGTGATGTTATGTAGCCTATAACCCTCCTCAATAAACGGGCTATCTAAAGCAAAAACAATTTTTCAAATCGGACTGTTAGTTTCTGAGATTAGGGCGTTCAAACACACGAACTCTTCAGCTTTATATATTAGTATAAGATAAAGAAAAGAAAGAAAGATTTCGTTTCAGTTGATTTGTGTTATTACATATCTCGTAATACTACAGTGGTGGTCAAAATTATAAGGAGAAGGGAAAAAATCGCCAAACTTGGTTACAGTTGGCCGGAAAATTATGCAAATTTTATGGCTGGAAACCAACGATAAATGCAGCATTTTTTATTAGTTTTTATGGAAATATATGGGAAATTCATATTCATAAAATGTATTTTGGATTTAGACAGCCCTGTGATATGGACAAAATTATAAGGACAATGCTATTTGTGTGTTCTAAAAAGCAAAATTTGCATGTTTTTTGTTCTGCACGCGGCACTCCCAGACGATATAAATGCATAGTAAGAGATTGCGAACGTCGTATTCTATTTTTTCAGTCATGCCACTAGGTACGAAACTTTCGGAGTTTTAGAAAGGGAAAGTGGTTGCTTTTAAAAGTTCAGGACTTACTGTTCATCAAATTTCGATAACGCTGAATAGATTGAGAACGGTTATTTATAATTTTCCTAAAAATCCCGAAAAATATGGACGGCAAAGAAGTACAGGTAGGCCATCTTCTGTTTCTGTGCGTGTGAAAAGAATGATAATAAGGCGAGGTTGCTCCAAAAAACAAACATCAACGGAAATTAAACGTGAATTAAACTTACGATGCAGTGTTCGAACTGTTCGACATGTTTTACAAAAAGAAGAGACGGTTCATTATGGAAAACTTATGTCACGACCGCCTCTTACAAAAGTTAATAAGAGACTGAGGATGGAGTTTGCCAAAAAATACATTACTATGGAAAAAGAAGTGCAATGATGTTATCTTTTCCGATGAGAAAAAGTTTAATTTGGATGGACCAGATGGTTTTCGCTACTTCTGGTATGATCTCCGTAAAGAAAAAACAATTTTCGCAAAGCATAGATTTAGAGGTGTCTGAGTAATGGTCTGGGGAGGTTTCGCAACTGGCGGAACTATCCAATAGTTTTTGTGCAGGGCAAAATGAATTCTGAGAGTTATGTTGATTAATTGGGCAATAATCTTTTACCAGAAGCACCGTTAATTACGAGTGGAGACTTTTTGTTCCAGCAGGACAACGCCTCAGTACACGTTTCTCAAACTTCAAAAGCATGGTTTGATGCTAATTTTGTGAAACTACTTGACTTGCAGGTCAGAATGCCAGATCTAAATCTAACGGAAAATCTGTGGGGTATTCTGGAACACGAAGCATACAAAAATTGTATTCAATATCAAAATAAGCAAGAACTTATGTCCTCCATCGAAAAAGCTTGGGAAAAAAATTTCCAAAAACGTTCTGAAGGAACTGTCAAACTCTATGACATCAAGACTGATAAAAGTGATTGAGAAGAAGGGGGAGATTATTAATTATTAGTGTGTTTTAGGCCAGAAACATTCATTGTCCTTATAATTTTGTCCAGTTTTTACAATGACATTTTTTGTTAAATATGGCAAAACATTCATATTTTGCATTTTCCAATGTTTTGCATTCTACAATGATTTCTAGCATAAAAAAGCATTTTATATATACATTTCACTTTATTTACTTCAGAAATAATTTTTTTCTGTGCAATTTTCAGTTGTCCTTATAATTCTGACCACCACTGTATTATTCTTATCAACATCACATAGATTAATAGGCAGTGTCTTTTTTAATTGCAATTCTTCTTTTTTTTTTGAAGAAAATAAGATAGTGATATAAATTAATTTTTCAATTCATGAGCTCCTTGTTCCCACAGGAAGTTTTGGTCAACTTTATGTAGAGAATTCCTTGATTCCCGTAGAAAATTTCGACCTAATTAATGCCGTCAGTTTGTGTTAGTTCTTAGCCAACGCTCGATCTATCGCAGTTCTGCCTCTTTAAACGAACCATAATACCGACTCCTGCTTTCACAGTTCTGTCGGAATCAGTACTACAACATTTGAATCTCATGTGTCGGCTAAGAACAAAGGGTCACGAGTGAGAGGAAAGGAAGAAAGAATTCTTTGAATATTTAATAGCTTTGACTGAAGATAGGTTACATTTAAAGAAGGCAAATTCTGTTCATCTGTTTCACCTGTGTTTTGATAAAAATAGATTCCCTACAAAACAATTTATTAGATGCAGGAATTTTTTGTTTTAATGTCAAATTAATTTTTTAATTTTTATTAGCCTAAGTACTGAAACTTTATAGCAAAAAAAAAAAGGAAATCAAAGACCTTATTGGAAATGTTACATTAAAAACATTATTATATTTATAATATATATTATATTTATAATAATACTTAATTATTCTTAATTCTGTTTGTGACATGTTTATATTATTGACTTGAAAAAAGGGATATGTACAGTTCCTGAAAATTTGGGGCAGAGGGATGGAGAATTACGGAGACAGAAAAAAAGAAATTAGCGGCAGTGGAAATGGATGCCCTAAGAAGATCATGCAGGGTATCAAAAATAGAAAGAATAAGAAATGAAAGAATCAAAGAAATGATGAAAATAAAAGGAAACATTTTGGACGATCTTCAAAGAAAACAATTAATTTGGTTTGGTCATGTTAAAAGAATGAGTGACGAAAGACTGCCCAAAATCGCTTTTGATTACAAAATTAATCAAAAAAGGAAACGAGGAAGACCACGAAAGGCTTGGATGGACGATGTTAAAAAAGCAATGAGGATTAGAAGTCTGGAAGAGGAATGGACCCTTGACCGGAAGACCTGGAATAGACTTCTTGCAGATTCTTTCGGAAGGCGACACCTGACGCCTTGAACCGAGTTTATATATATGGAATATATGGAATAGTGTGTTTCTATCTAATATTTTTGATATGGAAAGGAAGAAGATTCTTGAAGAATTATTATATTTCTTTGAGTATTATCTTAATAATCTAGCAGAAAACATTTTAATCAATCATAAGTTTGAGCATTTTTTTTAGTATGTTCTAGCAAACCTGTCAAATAAATCATGTTTTCTTTTCTAGATAGATAGCAACCCGCGTATTTTTAGTGGCTTTACTGTTGACTGAAAAAATAATGTCGGAATCCAAGGTGACGTGGCCGTCGTGTGTGTGTGTGGCAGGAAAGCCGATCAAAAATCAACGGTTTAGCGTTGACTTTACCTCACGTGACTCATGGTTGATCCATGTCGATGAAAGATGCAATGTATGCATCCTCAGTAGGATAACTAACATTTAACGCCTTGTTTGTATTTCTGTGAGCTCTTTCCGCGGGAAACGATGTTTCCTGCAACCAATCAGTAATCGGCTTACAATTGTATGACGTACTTCCGCTTCTACAAACTTAGATCACAAAACTAGCGTTCAGTCTCGCACGTTCTGGTTGATGCAATATGAGGAAATCATGATTATAGGTTTTAGCTGAAGGTGGTTTTTGGTAGATAACAGCCAGTTTGGCGCAAGCGGCCTAAGAGAATCTTCCCAATGCAGTCTCACGAACTTGTCTTCGTTCTTAGGCGTAACTCCTCATGATAAATTACAGAAGCATTCTACTATTTATTTCATCGTTACTTTATATTATTTATTTTATTAATAAGTATTATCACAATTGACACTAATTGTTGTTGTGTACTTTACTATTCGATTTATATTTAATACGTAACATCCACTGATGCAGCCAACGCTGATGAAACAAGAAAATTGAAAATATATTCCTTAGATGGATTGGAAATGGATTAGGAAATATGGTTCTCTGAACTATCTCTGCTGTATGTCGCGCAGTAGCCGAGCAATTAGTTCGTTCGACCGCCGCCAGATGGTGACGTCAGAAACGAGAATTTCATTCTCTCTTAATGGAAATATTAAGGTGGATAACTCGTGGGCAATCAAAAACATTCTTTCTTTAATTTCCTTTAATTGTTCTTTGAAACTTTCTGCCATATTCCAAATTACTTGTTAAGATTTCGAAGATACTAGAATTGTCTTATCTTCTTTGGGATAACGAAAATACGACCTTGCGAGAACTTGTGCGAAATGAATATTTCTTCAATTTCTTATCGGCAATGAAGTTTTTCATTCGAAGATTAATGAGCAGGAATGGAAAGCCCTGGACTCAGTAGCGTCGTTGTCGTTTGAACTGATAACGAGTGAAGTTGATTGTGTTTCTCTGTAATTACACCCATCAGAGAGCAACACATGGGCATCGTTTGAAACGAAGATAATCCTCTTCAGTCGCTCAACACTATAAAATAACGACAATAAAGCGAACCTACAGATAGTTAGCGAACGCTGCCGCCAGACGTCGCCTCAGCTGCATTCCATCTAATTACTTAGCAGATCTATTTGGTCATTAAGAGAACAATTTCACCCATTTTTTTTAGTTTGAAATAGAAATGAGGGTTGCTATAAATATTTCACGTTGATAGTACGGTTGCAAAAATTATTTTATCTCCCACATTATCAAATGTCAGATCCTGAATTCATTTATGGTTGTAAAAATTAAACTTTATGAAACGCAACATAGAAATTCCCTTATTTGCTGGAAGTTTTTATATTGCATTTCACGAAATTATAATTTTCTAATTTTCAAAACAATCTCATTTAAAATACATATATGAAATGTTAAATACGAGCTTAGGTTTCAATACTAAGCATTCGGATATCTATCACTGCGCATATGAAGAACTTGAGCTACAATGTTTATTCTTTGTTATGAAGTTGTTTTTACAATCCTTATATATTATTTCTCAAAGTTGTTTTTGAGACGGAACGCCATAATTTCCTTAATATTTCATCAAAATCAATGATTGAGACATCATTTTGAAGATTACGTTTACCGCTAATGACGAAAAATAAACAAATTGTTTAAAATTAATGTTTTCGTTAAAAAAATTTTATTTTAAAAAACTTTTTATAAAAATGTAGACACGCTTTAACATAAGCAACCTATCTTTCGAAAGCGAAATTAAAAAAAATTCTGTAGCGTCGTAAACTTTAAATATACTTTTTTTTTTAATAAAAATGCACTTTAAAATGATATTTCATCGTTTATTTCATAAGAACAGATAAAAAAAATAAAGATTTATATTTTAATAAAAATAAACGATTTATTACTCTAAAAAACATAAAAATTTGTCAACTTTTCATAGATTATTTTCCAAAAGTGTTTTTTTTATTTCCGTTAATACTTCATCAAAATCAATGATTGAGAATGATTTTGAAGATTAAACAAATTGTTTAAAATTAATGTTTTCGTTAAAAAACTTTATTTTAAAAATCTTTTTATAAAAATGTAGAAGGCGCCATCTATTGACAATCTGTTCATTTATTTATTCCCACATTACCATTCGGTGACTGGTCAAGATACCATGCGAATTATTCTCACGAGTCAACTTTTTTATAAAAAAGGAGAAGGCGCCATCTATTGACAATTTGTTTAATTAATATGCAGGACAGCTGTTGGATGTGTTTATTATTTCTCAAAGGTGGTTTTTTTTGTTGCGAATTATTCGCACGGGTCAACTAGTATTAAGAAATGCTGTTGCGTCTTGTGCTAGAAAGCATTAAAAGAAAGCAATTGTTAAATTGTAACCTACAGAGTTTTTACATTTCCTTTAATAATATTGAGTATTGATATTTATTTATTTATTGTTACATTGAAATTGATCATTTAGTGAAGGAGAATTAAATCTTACAAAAAAAAATAAAAAAAAAATAAATAAAATAAAACAAAAAACATAAATTTTTAAAATTTCAATTATAACTGATCGGCATCATGAAGTACTGCTATTTTTATGTAGAATATCTCTTTAAATTTCTCACCAAAAAAATCATGACAGAACCTTAGTTTCTGTCTTGATATCCATCAAGCGTCGTGCGTATGATGTTAAAAGCAACTTGATATTAAGGTCAGATTGAGGATATACAATCACAGCGAAAAATGCCAATTATATCTTGTGGAGTTTCTGAATGATCTTGATAACACTGGTCGATTTCTGTCGCATGAAAATTAACTGTTGTCTTTATTGATTTTATTCTTTATTACTGAATTCAAATATAGTGGAACCCCGCTATTCGTACACAATCCGTTCCAGGAGGCAGTTCGAATGGCGAATCATTTTTTCACATAAGATATAATGTAAATTGGATTAATCCGTTCCAGACCCACAGATGATTGCTGATATAAACCTTTGTAATAATTCTTTAAGCGTAAAATACATAAAAAGTATAAAAATAATAAATATACAGGCCTCTCTTATTATGTCTTTCTTTTTCAGTATAGACGATATAGTTGATTTCGCCATGCCATACTGAGTTGTCAGGTCAGAGACAAGAGTTCCACTTTCAAACTTCGCAACGAGTTCTTTTTTCAATTCAATTGTCGTTCTCACTGCTTTCCTTTTAGGCTTAGTTGAATCAGTAGTCTTTTTTGGACCCATGGCTGCACTATTTTTAATAAAAATGACAAAAAATAAGAATAAAATATCACAAAGTTTCACGAAGCTTGCGTGGGGCGGCCAATAACAAGGTCACGCTGTCCGAATCGCGAGCAAGCGTACGAATGGCGAGTTCAATTTTACTTGAAAAAATTGGACGAATAACGAGTTGTACGAATAGCGAGGCGGACGAATGGCGGGGTTCCACTGTATGTAATTGGAATTTCTCTGTTACCTATAGTTTTTTTGTGATTCCTATATTTTTTTATATTTGGAATGTAGATGTTTCTTCCCTATGATATTAGATAGGGACTCTATTTATCGTTGTTAATCATATGTATAACAATAGAAAGAATCTTTAGCCTACATCCAAAAGCTAGCTATGATTTATAACTGAGAGAAAAATTTGGTAAATACCTAAGAAAAAAATTTTACTTACCGTCCTTACATTTCAAACTGGAAGTCTTAAAAATTTTTGTCAAGGCAAAAAAAAAAAAGCGCTTAATTTATATATTTGAAGCATAGCTTTCCGTAAGTGAACGATGAGAAAATCAAGGAGGAAATATTTGTGGGCCCTTAAATAAGAGACCTAATGAGAGATGAAAATTTGGAAGATCATGAATAAACCCCATGGCAATCATTCATTTAGAAGACACTTTCTAATACTTTTTTGGAAATCGAAAAAAATAAAAAAAACTATTGCGATCTATAGTGAGTGAACTTACGAAATCATATAAGAGCATGGATGTAACAAGTTTTTAAAAATCCACTTCCTTGACTCCCACTTAGATTTCGGAGCTGTAAGTAAGACCCTAAACAGCGTTTTTCACCAGCAGATTTCAGCGATGGAAAAAGAGGGTGGCTGCCTGTTGATGAACAACTAAAACAGACACTGGAAAAGTTTGGCAGAAACCATCCACTGTTATTTTTTCTTCAGTAGGACAGAATACATTTTGTAATTGTTGAATATAATTTTATGGACTTCTTTCCTAATTGTAACCATTCCTGATTAAAAGCCTCGTCTGATCGAAGAAAATCTAAACCACATTTGAACTTGGCTGATAAATACTATTTGTTTCAATAACTTTAAAATTTGAGACCAATGTTCATCTGACACCTCAAGACAAGCCTGTTTCACGCTTATTAGGCGATCATCAGTTGAGGGTAGTCAGAATGAACATTGCAGGTCTCATAACGGAGGTGACTTGACCTCCGTTATGAATAGGAAATAGGAAGAGCAGTGGAACCTCCAAAACTAAAAACTAGAAACTAAAAACATAAAAACACATTAAAAATAAAGAAAAAGAAAATCCATGTGCTGGGCTCTGCCAGCCTCAAATGAATTTCTTAAGGCATCAAACTAAAAAAAAAAGTGCCTAAAAAATATGTAAACACATTAAAATTTGAGACCAATGTTCATCTGACATGGATTTTCTTTTTCTTTATTTTTAATGTGTTTTTATGTTTTTAGTTTTTAGTTTTGGAGGTTCCACTGCTCTTCCTATTTAACTTCCAAGTCACCTCCGTTATGAGACCTGCAATGTTCATTCTGACTACCCTCAACTGATGATCGCCTAATAAGCGTGAAACAGGCTTGTCTTGAGGTGTCAGATGAACATTGGTCTCAAATTTTAATGTGTTTACATATTTTTAGGCACTTTTTTTTTAGTTTGATGCCTTAAGAAATTCATTTGAGGCTGGCAGAGCCCAGCACATGGATTTTCTTTTTCTTTATTTTTAATGTGTTTTTATGTTTTTAGTTTTGGAGGTTCCACTGCTCTTCTCATTCAACTTCGAAGTCACCTCCGTTATGAGACTTACGATGTTCATTCTGACTACCCTCAACTGATGATCGCCTAATAAGCGTGAAACAGGCTTGTCTTGAGGTGTCAGATGAACATTGGTCTCAAATTTTAATGTGTTTACATATTGTTTAGGCACTTTTTTTTTAGTTTGATGCCTTAAGAAATTCATTTGAGGCTGGCAGAGCCCAGCACATAGATTTTCTTTTTCTTTATTTTTAATGTGTTTTTATGGTTTTAGTTTTTAGTTTTGGAGGTTCCACTGCTCTTCCTATTTAACTTTCAATAACTTCAAAAAATGTAGAATTTTGTTTTCTATTGTCGTGTTAAGAGAGTGGAAAAGGAGAAAGAGGGGCCAGAAAAATGACGTTTGGTCCATTTTAGAAAACTTGTAATTAACAATATGATATAACGCTGTGTATTAATGTGTGTGGGTTAAACATAAAATAAAAACGGCACTAAAAGTTGAAATTTCAAACATGAAAAGGTTACATGTTTCCAGCAGTACTTCCACCGCCCATCATCGGATCTGGATTTCTGTTAAACAAAGTAACAAAATAAATCAAATCTCTGAAGAGAGACAACAACCCACAATTCCTTAAACAAGCTCAGTAAAACCAGATAAAACTATAAAAACTAGAGGTAGAGAGAAAATAGTACGAATGACACGTACATTCATTCTATAATTATTCTTATATCATTGCAGTTCCTAAGATAAGTTTTTGTGTATATTATTTATTTTAATTTGAGCATTTCTAACTTAGATTTTGGCTTATGCAAATTCAGATTGTCGATTCAACCACCAAACTGTTTTTATTTTGATACATTAAATACAGAGTCTATTAATAAAGGGTTAAAAAAAAAAGAAAAAGAAAATCGCGCTGAATTTAAATCAATTAAAAAA
Source organism: Thereuonema tuberculata (assembly GCA_023159025.1). Classification (NCBI taxonomy): domain Eukaryota; kingdom Metazoa; phylum Arthropoda; class Chilopoda; order Scutigeromorpha; family Scutigeridae; genus Thereuonema; species Thereuonema tuberculata. Next base: position 45,473,674 of record JAFIDM010000007.1, read on the forward strand.
AACTTAAGAACATTCTAAAAAGAATAAGTAATTTGTTCTGTTGAATGCAATTACGATATCGTGAAGTTTATTAGAAAAAAGTAGAGAAAACAGAAGATAAATGATGTGGTTTAGAAAAGGAAAGTAAAGAAGGTTTTTCAATAAAATCAACAACGAAGCTTAGAAAATTTCTAAAATTCATGGGATTCTAGAAAGTCTGTACGGAACGACATATGTTTCTAAATTTTTATATTGTTGGACACAAGAGGATGCCTCAGATTCTCTTAGGAAAGAGCTTTCTTTGATTTGGATTATTCAAAAAGAATGTTATGAGTATAATTTTTAAGAAATTTTAAAATTGGGGCCTTATAATTTACTGTGCAGTGATCGTTATTCTAATGAAAAAATCTCAGTATCTTATTCATAATTGTATTTTGTATTACCCGAAATATCTTATTTGCGTTCAAGCTCTATTTTAGAATTCTGTATGGTTGGCGTATCATCCATTTCATCCAGTAGTTTCCAAATAGTTGCGAAAACACATCTTGTTCTGATTATCCAGTGCAAAATGTTTGTTTGTTTTTGTTTTTTTTTTTCGCAACCGTATCGACTGCTGACGATTTTGAGAGTTGCTGGATATGAATGAAATGAATGACTTGCCTTCCAAATCACAAATGCAGTCATAGAGTAATCATAGGTGGTAACTGTCCAATTGTATAACCTTACGCTTCCAAATAAGTTTGTACAGCTTCCCTTCTGTCACTGTCTCTCACGCCACATGTAAAAAAGTAAATTCTTTTGTATGTACCATCATGTACCGGTATCTTTCGACAAAAAAAATTTAAGCAATTTATTCCTTCTTTGTTTTGTAAGAGTTGTTTCATAGTCACGAAAATGCAAGAGTGATTGAAATATGAATTATTCAAAGCATTGTTACATGTTATAATAAAGTTTATATATATATAAGAAGTAAATAAATAAATGAAGAATAAACAAAAGATAATGGGATACAAGATTCTTACAGTTAATTACGAATATATTTATATCAAGTTATTAATATTTATTATGAATTTATATTTATGTTAGAGATAATGAGAACTGTGAAGAAGAAGAAGAAGAAGTTTTAATTGAGTGCACCACTCCAAACGAGTACAACACTATACATACAAGAAATAGATGAAAAATTACAAAAAAGTATAACATATTAAACAGAAGTGCTAAAATAAACAATATAAATTGTAATGTTACTCCTATAAATACAAGGTATAAATTTTCAAAATTATAGATATCAATTGATTTTTTTTTTTTACTTATAACATATTTAAAGTTATATGGTTATCAATTAAAAGTTTTGTTTTTTTTTTATCACAATGTTAACAAAATCTTTAAAATAATTATATATTGGTTTCTGCACATGTAAGCTTATATCACACGGCCATATAATATCATGACATAATAAATTTAGAAGTAATATTTGTCTCTCATAATCAAATTTTATACAATTAAAAAGGACATGCTCAATTGTATCTAATTCTCCACATTCACAAAAGGCACTATTTGAAAGATTGAATTTGGCTAGGTAAGAATTAAAATTTCCATGTCCTGTAAGAATTTGACCCATATCAAAATTAAAATTATCTATAGGTGAAGTTAAGGAGTGATAAATAGTTGGGAAGAATTTTTTCGTTGAATGACCCTTGGTGGATTGTTTCCATCTCTCATTCCATTTTTCATATAGTAATGTCTGAACATTGGACAAAGCAAGTTTAGTGGGAAAAGGCTGGTAAGTAATTTCCAAGTTGTTATCGGTAACTGCAATTTTTGCCTCTTTATCAGCTTTTTCATTCCCTTCATTTCCCAAATGTCCTGGGACATAGTAAAAGGTTATATTATTATCTACAGAGAGTAATTTATGAATTTCTTGTACATCTTTTAGATTACTGCTTATATTTAGAAGTGTCTGAAGGGAAGATTTTGAGTCACTGAACAGATTAATTTAAGAGTTTTATTTTGTAACTTTTGTGGACCATTCGACAGCAAATTTAATTGCAGACAGTTCCGCTTGGAATATAGAGGTGTATAAAGGGAATTTGTATCTAAAAACAATACTCTACGGAAGTTGGATACTTGTGTATTATTATTACACATTAGCTAATTAGAATTTGTAATTTTTAATTGCTGATGTCATCCATAGATAATAAGAATCATTGTAACTTATTATTTTCATTAAATAACTAACTAACTAATTAAATTTGTTTAGAGAAATCTTGTTTCGAACTGAGCCAAAGCTAGAAGTCGAAACGGAATTGTTGGTTAATTTTCTTTTGGTTTTCTTTATCTAAGATTCTAAATATAGATTATCGATTATTGTATCGTAAAGAAAAGCAACATGTCTTTAAGTTTAGTGAAATTCGAAAGAAAACATTGTGAATTCTTAAATACTTTTCCAATATTCAAATTTCACGTCGTCCATTGAAGAATCTAGTTGTTGACTTTAATGTAACTTTTCCAAGATAATGTCTTTCAATTTGTAGGTTCTTTAAAACTGGTTTCTCTTTAAAAGCGATCGATAGAATATTAAAGGAAGCAACGTTGATTTTTAAAATGTAAATTATTTAAACGAAGCCATCATTTGAAAAGCAGAATTCATGAATCGACTTCAAATAATACTAAAATCCTTAAGATGTAACCGTTTCCCGCTGTTTATAATTAGAAACTTTTCCTTTGAAAGTCAATCTAATTAGCAGTAGGTTGCTATGGCAACTAACAAGCAAAGGGTTCAATACATAACACAAGGGAACTTCAAACACTCCCCTTTTTTTTATTATCTTCTAATAAATTTATTTTGATCTTAAAAATATTTTCTCTTAGTTTATTTTTGTTTAAAGTTAAAAAAAAGACATCGATATGTATAAAATGGATGAGACCAAAATATTTACAATATTTACATATTTATCCTGGAACAGCTGTTTCACGCTCGTTGGCGATCATCAGCCAGGAGAAGTCACTGTAAACAAGAAGGTCTCGCTACTGAGGCTGATAATTTGGTCTCATCCATTTTATTAATAATTCAAATGCGCAGTTTGAATTTTATTTCATTAAGAAAATTCATTGGGGCCTGCGCAATGCAGGCACATGGGTTTTCATACTAATATTTTATTGCTGAATTTTTCTTTGTTTATTTTATACTTTGAGGCACCACTGCGCTTCCGATATATCGATATGTATGTTTCGAATTAATTCATCCAGAGATTTAAGTTAGATTGTAGTTTATTTTTTTTTTAGTTGTATTAATTTTACGATGCTTTAAAAAAAAATCAGTAGATACATTGATCATGTTTTATCAAAGAACTTAAGTGGCCTAATAAAGTATGAGTATTTTATTCTTTACGTTCAAAGATCAACACTGTAACGTTTGCTGAGTAAAGAATACAATTAAACTAAAACACGCAACGCAGTAAAAGTGAAAATAATTTATTGTCCACTTAAAATAAAGATACACTGTCATTTAAAAGATGTGTCTTATTTTAAAGTATCTTTAAAAGTTAGTTTCCCAATTTATTTAAAAAGTATGAGTTCTATTTCATTTCTTATCGACTGAAATATAAAAAAAAAACATATCCGCATCTGATTTTGAGATTGAATGTTGTTGTCTTGCTTTACATTTGAAACGTTCTGACACAACTTCAAGTTTTAATACATTCTGTAAAATATTTATTTTAGCTAATGTACTGAATGACCCAGTTGACATTTCAGACTTTGATTCGATCCTTCTTGACTAATGTACTTGTTTTCCCTCATCGCCTCCCTGTCATTAAGTTTCGTTCTTGAATATTCCTACTAATAAAAAATAAATCATAGCGAATTCGAAATAACCAAAAGCCTCTTTAATTGAAATATTTTTTAGTCTTTTATTTACAGGCGGCTATTATTACATCAACTTTTTTGACATCTGAAAAATGGGGAAATTTGTAAGATTGTTGGTATATTTACCGTAAAGGCAGCAAAAAATGAGACAGTGCAAAAATCACATGATAATAGTTCTGATTAAAAAAAAAATAATAAATTTTTTACCTGTACTGTAATATTCTACTTACAAAAACAAACCCATACACCTGATTAAGCAAAAAGACATTTATACAAAATTCAGTTACAACTAGTTTCTCCACCGAGAGGTGGTATTCTCAAGTATATATTCTCATATACTTGAGAATACCACCTCTCGGTGGAGAAACTAGTTGTAACGATATTTTTGTATAAATGTCTTTTTGCTTAATCAGGTGTATGGCTTTGTTTTTGCAAGTAAAGTGTAATAGTTCTGATTAGTCTGTAATGTTCTTTTGTTCGTTAAATTGTTTTGCACTAAACCAGCGTTTCCCAACCGGTGACTCGCGACCCACTAGTGGGTCGCGGAAGGGTTACAGGTGGGTCGCGACTTGATCCTAAAACTATCAGAAACCATCGAATAAACCATCAGAAAAATCGAAAATCGATCATATATAAGGAAGGGATACGATACATCGTATCGTATTCTATATGGTTATACAGAATATGGTTTTATTCTATATTCTTCTATTCCTATATATGTGGAGGTATTCCGATAAGGAAAGGTGGGTCACCAGCTGAAAAACGATAAGGAAAGGTGGGTCGCCACCTGAAAAAGGTTGGGAACCGCTGCACTAAACTGTTTAGGCTAGAGAAATTCAAAAGAAATCTATTCACCACATAAAAATTTTCCAGGCCCGAAGTGTCTTGTCTAATTTTATTTGAAAGGAATTTCGTCGCATTTTAACAACAATAAGGCTTGTTAGAAAATAACACTTAGCCTGGCCGAAGAGCACACAGGAATGAACTAATTAAAATAATTATTTAATTTCACTTTAACTATCTTATCAAGATATCCTTGATCTCAAAACTACGGGGGTTTATTGCATTTAGTTGCAACTTCGAGAAATCCAATATTAGACAGATTGACAAAACAGCTGAACAGCGTTGCAAAGAAAAGATACTAAGATTACATTCGTCTGATACATCCTGAAAATTCGGGCCTGGCTAAACATTCTTCAATAAAAGATCGCATCACACTGCCCACTATTGGAACCATCAAACTGTTGGAACCACACATCAGGGGATCAATTACACCAAGGACGGGAGGGGGGAGTTTGTAAGGGTTAGAATCCCCCCCCCCCCCCATTGCATTCGAAAATGGAAGAAATCTTTTGACCTTTTTTTTTGTTATTGATAAATTCAAAATCGGTTTATCTCTGATTCCCTCCCCCATCCGAGAAAGGACATGACTATTTGTTTAGGCATCCTAACCCCTCCCATTCCATAATCCTGGGTACGCCTATGATCCCTTACTATGAGGATGAGAGTAAAACTATCAACAGAGATAGTAGCACGAAGATAAACAATAGGTTCCAGCGCTTGCCTTACGGAATAGACTGCACAGAAAGTGCAACAACCGTTCAACACACCATTAGATCGGAAGCTTAGAGAGCTCCACAGCACCCTCTCCGGCATTCACAGAAATCTTGGCTTATATAATACCTACATACAATTTCATGACATTGATCTCCGCACGCAGTTCCTGATGATGATTTGTGATGTCAGCCCTCGAAACTCGGAGTTTTTTCTTGATTTCTCTGATTTTTAACCCGAGAAAATTTCTACTCAAAATCAGAAATACAGTAGAGTTCCGATTATCCGAGTTAATGTGGACCAAGACTAACTTGGATAACCGAAAAACTCGGTTAAAGCGAAAATTGTAAATAAAATAAATCGTGTAGGTTTAAATGTATATTTTAACAAATACAAAAGTTATTCAGATATACCACATGTAATTCATAATGTTACGATAATTAAAGAGTTCTTTTACTTAAAGTCCTTAATTGTTTTTTGTTTTACGTTACTTTGACGTTTTTCTGGAGCAATGTTTCGCCATTATTTTAAGGATAATAGGATTGCTAGAGTCGCTTCTTCTTGTTGTTCTAAGTATTCAATAGCACTCTCGATAGCTTTTAGTCCATCTGTATGGGAGATTTTCATATGTCGATTTTCATCGTCACCGTCTTCATCATCATCGCTAGATTCATTTTCCTTTTTGACGATCATTTCATCTGTAATGTCTTGTTGTTCGTCAGCGTTTATCCAGTCACGTATATCCTCTTCGTTGATTGGTGATATCAAGTTCAGAAATTTTTTCGGTAGTTTTAAAAATGGAGAATATAGAACGAAAAAAAAATCCTAGAAATATTTGATAGCTCGGTTAAGCGAAAACTCGGATAATCGGGGTTTTCCTGTAGCATAACTCACTTCTTGTTAATGCATCTGTGATGTTAATATTTCAGTAGCGCAAAACCGACAAGACTTCCGCTTGTGTTGTAATTTGTCTCATGTTGAACTTTTCTTCTCTGCACAGCAGACGCTGTTGAGATTCGTTCTTTGTTATCTTTCTAATCGCATGTTTGGCATCCGTAATCTTATACAGTCAGGTATACAAACTATGTGTGGTGTTCTGAAAGGTGCCTTAGTTTTATCTGCTGTAGGTCATCGCTCTTTATTTCAGCACATCATCTAAATGGATCAGCAGATATAGACCATTATTAACATTTTCTAATAATCAGAGTATTTATTCAACATACTATATCATACTATTATCTGTTTATTTCTATTTGGGTAAAATACAGCATCGATTTAGACAATAGCTGGAATCTGAGGTAAATTTCTAAAAGCAAAAACATCTAACGAAGGAATAAGAACACACCTACAATTTTTAAGTACTTATTCCATATTTCTTCCTAATTTCTTCTCTTCTGGAACTATTATTATAAATCCACAACATACTCACATAAATAAATGCGATAAAACATACATTTATTCAAAGAAATTTGAAAGTTGTAAAAACAAAGTAAAATTAGATGTATTTAATGGTTAATGACTAATACTACTCTTAAATTATTGTAATTGTTTTAATAGCAATTGTTTTTTTTAACAATCGATGTAATATTATATTCACGTAGTCTTCCTTAATTGTTATTTAAATTCTTTTTTATTTCGTTACAATTTCATTTTAAGCTGAAGAAGAAGAGACGTGTTATATCTCTTCGAAAATTTCTTTGAATAAATGTATGTTTTATCGCATTTATTTATGTGAGTATGTTGTGGATTTATAATAATACCTACAATTTTTTTTGATAACTTACAGTTTAATCCTTTGCATACTTTTCAGGCAGATATAACAGAAAGTAAATAAAATCAAGCCTAGTAATGCATGAAGTCTTTGTATTTGCGATTATTGGATCACTTAGATATAAACTATTTCGTTATTTAATAATCTTGATATTAATTAATTAATTGTAATTAATTGTAATTAATTGTAATATTAATCTTTAATATTAATTACTAATGGAATTTATTGTAATAGCAAAATGCTTCACTTTGTAAGGTTGTTTAAATATTTACAATCACAAAGCTTTTAGTAAATTATATTTACCAAAACGATAAATCCAGCAAATAGGTAGACAAATTAATCGACTGTTGGCTTTCAAAGCATGTGTTTATGTCCCTAAGCCTACTTTTTTGAGATTAATATTATGAATCTTTAATCAAAGTCCTTAGGACAGTTATACATTAATTTTTAGCAGAACCTTCTGCTAGAGGTAGGCCTTCTTTCCTGATTGAAATGATTTGAGTCAGTGTTATCTATGAAAATAGAAAGTTTTATACTCAAATAAAATTGGAAGAAATAAAATAGTAAAGGTTTTGTTAATAATAAGTTGTAAAAACATCAATAGACGAGTAAGAAACACAGTGATTTAATTTTTCAGTGAGTCATTTAGTAATTCGCTTAAATAAAGTGTATGTATTGCATTTTAAACAACTGTGATTTATATTCTAGTTGGAAAAAAGAATTATAAAAGCAAGTAAATTTTCAAAAACATAAACAAGTCTATTTTTTTCTTCTTTTCGAATCTCGCCTTCATTTCTCCATTAACTTCTTTTTTCTTTTTGCTTTCGTCCTTCCTTCCTTCTTTTCGGTTCCGAGCAATGTTTCCATCTGTTTGCAGCATTCACGAATTTACGGATGATGAATTTAATCTTCTGGCAAACACTACATCTGCTTGAAAGAATGTTGGAAGTCGCCTTTTTGGTTTCTGTAAACTTGATCTCGTATTCCTCAGTCATTTGGTTCGTTTCATTAAACGGAGTCACACAAACGGACTCCTTTTCCTTATGATATTCTTTGTCTGCTCTAACTAAAGTGGCGGACGCTTTCAACTGTGGCCACCCTAATTGTATTAAGGATCCCCCAACAGCAAATAACAACAGATTGAGTGAAGGGAGAGAACTGATTCATTTACGTTCTCCTCCCCGTGACAGCAATGTTATATTAGGTAATATGGAAATAGTATATTCTAATAAAATTAATTCCTTTGAATCTAAGAGAATAACTTTCCATTAAGGTTTGCTTTCTCTTAATGGAGAGTTAAAGAAGTTATATTGATGATGATGATGATGATGCATCTTTTAGAAAGCCTTCATTTGCAGAAACATCAAATAACAAATAATTATAGTAAAACTTGGATGGATAATTCGAACTTGTTTAATTCGAAATTCTGGATAAATCGAATTTTTTGCTCGGTCCCTAGAATTCTGTATTAAAATAATGTTAAAAAATCGTGGATAATTCGAATTTTATTTTGGATAATTCGAATTTTTCGTACGAGTGTCCTTAAAATATCACGGTAAAAATTGTTCCTGAGACTTTTCTCAGCTAAGATACATTATTTATTGTAACGGTCTTTCTAAGGAAAACAAAAGCGAGGGTTGGAATGTCACTATGTGGGGATTTCCGAGGATTTTTCTGTCCACCCTCTGTTGTTACCCTCCCCCTCCCACACCCCTTCGGTCTTAGAGTCACGTGCGCTTCCTGTGAATGATTTAATGTGGTATTTACATTTTTAGTTTTTGTGCTTGTGCTTTAAGTATTGTTTATATGGTCTTACTATGCCATTGTCAAAAGCTAAAGCTCCTTATAAGTCATTAACGTTAGCTGAAAAGGTAGCGGTGATTAAGGAAGTGGAAAAAGGCCTTAAAAAGAAATCGGAAATCGCCAAGGAATTTGGAATTCCATCCAACACGTTATCGACATGTTTGAAGAACAAAGATAAAATCTTGAGCAGCAAAAATGGCAATGGAAAAAATAGAAAATGAACGAGAGGACCTTGCAACCCAGAGGTTGGAATCATATGCTAGAACACAAAGATTGCATTCAATGAAGCAATTAAAAATATCTGCCTTTTTTTTTTGATAGTGATGAATAATTAAGCTAGTTAAAAATGTTTGATTTAATAAAAAAAAAATGTAGCAGTATTCTTAGATAAAGTTTGTGTGTTAAATCTTTGATCGTGGAGTTAATCTTTTTTATTTCTCTCTTCTGTTTGAGAGAAAATATGTAATTCGAAGTTTTGGATAATTCGACCTTTTTCTCTGGTCCCTTCAGCTTCGAATTATCCAAGTTTCACTGTATTATCATAATTTACATTAATTTGTAAGATAAGAATTTGCAAAGTTGCCACTCGATTACTTACATTATGTTTTAGTAGAACCATAAGAGGAATCCTATTTTACAAATTGAAATGTTATGGCTTACAGTCTGTATCTTTTCGATTCTTCTAATTTAAAACCATTTAGCCGAAATTGATTTATTCGCCTCTTAAACAAAGTCTTAACCGAAAAATGTCCTATACATAATGAGCCAAACAGTTCGACGATAGCTTATTTGATAGAGTAAATTCAAGTGATGAAATCAAAGTCACAACCACAATGAGGTATATTTTAAACTTGAATAGAACTACGATAAAGCATGAAGATCTTTATTTCCTATCTGATAAAATTGAAGGAAGATGACGTTTATTTCTATGCGCTTTAGTTTCAGTAGCATCATTCTACTAAGATTACATAAAAATTTATATGAAACGTAATTTCTTTCTTTTGGTTTCACTGAAATTTCATTATATCGAGGAATGGTAAAAACCCGTGGACAATTGACTCAATTTAAAACTTTAAATGAAAACTTTAATGGGCGATGCCATTTCAACAAAACAAAATACTTTTTTTTTTTTTTAACCTTTCTTAAAAGATTACTTCCTATCTTTACGTAAAGCTACAATGAATTTTCTTTGTATCCTATAATACTACAAATGCACGTATTGGAAACAACGATGCACTTTACGTTCAAACAACGATTGAACACAAAGCCAATTTAAAAATAAAATAAGTCATTTCAAGTTTTGTACTAAGCATAAAACCAAGCTACCCCATAAAAATATATAAATTTGCAATATTTCAAATACTTCCGTTGTTAAAAGTGATAATACGATTTTCGGCGCGCAAAACTCATTTATTCAAGGATTAAGTACAATTTCAATGATGCCCTAATGAGTTCATTTAGTATATATATCTAGATTTTTCCCCAACCTCCAAAATTTGAAATATATTACCGGTACTTTAAAAGAATTTTTAGATTTACTTTTTGCTTAATTCTCTAATCTTGGCTAAATTTGAGAATCCTAATAACTCCTTCTGCTAAAAATTAATACTTGAATTATTTCGCAACATCCTGGTCGTAGTAAGGAAGCTAAGATGGTATAAACTCCTATTATTATTATTATATCAAAAAGCTTCAAAACCATGGGTTTCCCCGGCTAAGACAATATGGCGGGTCAAGGACCAAAGCACATATTGCCAAGTGTAAAAAAAAAAAAAGTATGGAAGAATAGTTAGGGATGGGTGCTTATGTCCATAAATTTCCTAACTATGCGTGTTGTGTTGAATACCATAGCCCTCTGGAGTTGTGCGTAAGTGTTTTTATGAAGTCCTAGTGTGCTGAGGCTATGGTGCAATGCGTGAGGCACCAGACCAGTAGCGGACAGGATGACGGCTACAACACGTACTCGATCCTATTATTATTATTATTTCTTACCTTATCACTTTAAACTGTTTATTATTTAACAGATTAAATTGATTACAACACAAGTGTGATATGTGCTTATCATGTGTGTTTGTTTGTTCTTTTGCCTAACGATAGAAATTATATTACTGCTATAAATAATACTGTTATTGTTATATAAGATAATGTTGTAAGTAATATAATGCAACAACATCATAAAGAATAAATACTTAAAATTTAAGCTAGGAAGAAATGTTCGTTTTGAATTTGACTTTTAAAGAAAAAGCTCGAAAATTTACATCTTTGTGAATTTTTGATAAAAATCATAAACAATTGATTTAGCGAAGATTAGAGAATGAAGCCAAAAGTAAATTTAAAATTCATTGATACATTTCAAATTCTTTTTCGCATTTTCGTTTTCGCATTTGATTCTCTTTGTTTCTTGTTTTCTGGCTTTTAAATTTCTAATGACTGTCAGTCGAGGAGTTCCTTCTCCACTTAAGAATGCCTTTGAGACCTTCTTGCTTCTTCCACCCACATCCTCGTCTCTGTTCTATTTGGTAGGAATCCAACGATCGTCTTTTATCTTGCGCCTACAGTCCCATGTACCAGAGTATTTTCCGGTTCCATAAAACTGCTGGGCGCGGGGAATCGTCTTCTAATCCTGTTTAATGACACCATTCCATGTTGAATGATAACAGGTGAAATGTTTATTAGCCACATTAAACTTTATTGACTGGCGAGAAATGAACTCTCCGGCATAGCAAGTAGTTCTAGAAGCTTCCAAGGGAATAATTATTATATTCTACAATTTAACTCCAAGTAACCATGAATTCATGTGGAAATATCATTTGTAGGGTTTTATTTCAGTTTTCAGTTTTAAGATCAGCTGAAAACTTCCTTCAACGACTGCTTGAGACTTGTTGCAATGCTTTAGCTGATAATGGGAAAATAAGATGAGAATATAATAAAAATATCAGTAACATGTTGAAAGAATAAATATTTCTTCGTTACTTAAAAAAAAAAGCCAGACTTCTGATTTTATATTCTTTATTTAATAATTATATAAATTAAATATAATTTTTTTTCTTGTTAACGATACTTTGGTCAACTGAATCTCTTTAATATCTATGTACATCAGCCTGTTTCTAATAGAATCAGATTTAGCGTAAGATGTAGATGGCGAAAGAATTTCAAATAATCGCTTGTTAGATCGCAATTTTTATATATATATATTTAATGACAGAGAGAAAATTAAGAAAGTGATGGGGGAAAAAAAAAAAACCTTACTAAAATTGAGGAGGAAAAAGAAATAGTTCAAGTATCATTATAGATTAAGAAGAGAAGAATGTAGTACATGGAACCGAACTCTTTAAGTTTTCCTCGATATTTTGGTTTTCACATTGAATGCCCATATATGATAATGTTCTCGTATTAGCAGCTTTTCTCCCGTATCTTATGATCTTTTGCTCCAAAATTCAATAGGGATTCTATGAACTGAAGTTTCTATTTTCTAAGATAAATACTTTTTGGATTACATTAATTACAAGCGAATAGATATGTGCATTTTGACTCAAAGCTTTTTGTTCTAATCTTTGTCATTCCGATATTACAAATGTTAGACCATCAACCCTCGTGGCAGCTACTCACTAGCTCTCAAAGGAGTATCAATAAAAAAAATGTTTTTGAATTTCAGCTTAAACGAAATCAACGGATTTTTTCTTTCCCTCGTTTACCTGAACGGTCGAAATTGAATTCCTATACAAATATCTTAAATCGCACTTGATCAGCTAAAATAACATCAAGTGTCTTTTCTGTCGGAATGACGTAATATTGAAACGTCAAATGAACTGCTCTAAAGTACATAGCGTATTGAGTAATTCGAATTATTTCGTTGTTTCAGTTTTACGAAACCGTAATTGTGAATCCAAATGATAAGAAGAAAAAAAAGGTCCTTGAATACAAAATTTTAGCTTAATTAAGCAAGCTTAGCTTTTTGCAACATTAATTGCCAAAATAAAGCTGCATTGCATTATTCATCCTTCGCTAGAAGATCCTTAAGAATCTGATTACTTAATAACCCATTCACAAACTTTAAAGTGTTTACCATTCGTAGTTCTTTCTATGAATAGTAAATTGCTTAACTGTTTGCCATGTTAACAGCTTTTGCGAGCAAATAATGAGAATTAAAAGCTCATTTAGGAAAACTAGCTCTGACTGACATAATAAAAATCATGTCGTATCTAAGTTACTGTTGCGCATGCCTGATCACTACACGAAAGAGACCTTTTATGAGGGGGGGGAAGACATGATTTCCACTTCGTTGTTTCAATCAATATGTATCATCACTATCTCTCAGCCAAGCGAATACTCATTATCCGGGATATTTTTTTCCCGCTTAATTTCAATGCGTTACTAATTGCAGAGCAACCCTGAATGAAGTATTTATAGAAATCTGCTCCAAAAGAGAGAGAAGGTAGATTCCAATGTATTCACTTTGAAATTTTGAAGTGAATTTCACATCAAAGGCGGAATCAGGCAGACAAATCAAATCGAACTCTCCAAGCTGAAACTTAATTAGCGAAAAATAAAAACTCTTTTAAGATCAAAGATTGAATGGTTAAAAATTGATGAGTTCATTATAAAGGATGTAGGTTTCGTTTGCTTAAAGAAAGATTTAATTTTTGGTTTTCTTTCGCTTTTGTTTTTTTGTCTCCATAGTGTGATTGCTTGACTTGGGCGACTCTTGCTCTACAAGAATGGAGGTAGAACAAACATTAAAAAACCAATTTAATGGGATGAACGAGTGCTTTGGTTTGAAAAGTTTACAGATTCTTGTAAATAAACAGAAGGAAAGCAGTATAATGAACAGTAATGAGACAAACAAACATCAAATCATGGTATCCGGCTGCTCTCTTTTGCTAGTTTTTCTACTTTTTTTTAAGCAAGTATTATACAGTAAAACCCCGTTATTACGCTCCCGCTTATAGCACTATCCCGTTCTTTACGCTCCTTTCATGCGGTCCCTGGAATTTTCTATATAACTCTGTATACTTTTACCCTCTTATAACGCTTCAAATCCCTCTTGTAGCGCTTTTTTATATCGGAAATTTTGTATCGAAAAGAAATGTAACACTGTAACGATTCTTTTCTTTCCCTGGTAGGAGGGAATCTTCGAACTCTTTGAAGTGCGGGTCTGTGATACAGTAAGTTAGTGCAAAATGTCGAAGCGGAAATCTCTTTCTATAAGTGAAAAATTGCAAATTCTTCGTAAGTACGACGAGAATTCTACACTAAATCAGAAGGTTTTCGCAGAATCTAAGAATTCCCTGATCCAGTCTGAGAACAATAATAAAAAATAAGAATGGAATTATCAATGCAGCGAAGGATGGTTGCAAATGTAAAAAAGTAAAGTGTGGAAAATGTGAAGATGCCGAGGAAATTCTAATTGAATGGATTCATCAGTCCCGTGATGCATCAGTGCCATTAAGTGACCCAATCATTCAAGAAAAGGCGCGTGAAATAGCGGGCAGTGCACTAAAACTGCTCCGAAAATATATTTGTATTGCTCCTAGTGGAGTATCAATTGATGTTAATAGTTTCTTGAACCGCATTGAAAATGTCATAATTTATAACAGTAGCATACACACACGGCAAACCACAATCAAAGATTTTTTTAATAGGAAATATGCTCACATTTGCACTATATCTATTTCAGAATCAAGTATCTTTCCTGTAAAATGGTGTCTAAATGTTTCCCCATCATATAAATCATTCCCCGTTTATAGCGCTATCCCGCTTATTACGCTTGTAGGTCACGGTCCCTTGACGAGCGTAATAACGGGGTTTTACTGTATTTACAATTAAATGTTAAAATTCATTTTAATTTAAAAATTATTATAATAATTTATTAGATTGTTTAATTTTAAGTCAAATAGGAAATACTCTTTATTACACGAATAGAGTTCTAGGAGACATCACGCTCTGTATATCACCTATTCTTCTTTTCTTAATTGAGATGAAAACATAAGTGGTTGCTTTGGATGAGGCTAAAACAAAATCATTTAAATGATTAAATGAGAGAGATTCCAATATCAATTAAGGTAATATAGAAATATAAAGTCTTATATATAATTGAAGGAAAATAGCTTTTTATTTTTATACTTCAATCGGGATTTTTTTTATTTTTTTTTATTATTATAGTAAAGTTTTGTAAAGTAAAATGAAGAAATATATCATGTATACAGATCGGAGAAAGACTTAAATTGTAATGCAGTTATAATATGAATTGTATGTTATGTATTTCTTCAAGTTATGTTGAGAAGTCAAAGGTTAATATTATTTCATATTTAATGAAAGAGCATATTTAATGTAATCATATTTTAATTACAGTTACACTCTACATTTCTCAGATACCACAATTAAAGCAACATCGGAAACGTGAAATCGAAACCATTAATTTCTGAAATATTTCCATTTTTTTCCCTTTTTTGTAAGAAGACGAGCTGTCACCCATGTTAAATTCGGCCCTTCTCGGCAATGTTCGGTTCTCGTCGTGTGGCGAAGCCGCCCCGTCGCCGCCACCGCACCCGTTGGTTGACATTTATGTTTACTGCTTCGCTCTTATCGGTGCGAAGCAGCTTGAGGAATGTTTGCCTCCTCGTATTACACCCCTTATTCCGGATCCGGGTTTTCGTTGTGTATGCATTATTCTGGGATGCGTGTGAACCTCCGTGCCAAATTTGGTAAAGATCCGTTGAGAAACGGCGACGTTGTTTCAAGACAAACAAACACTCGCGCTTATTATGTAGATGAAACGAATTGATATTTAAAATATGTTCTCTCTTTTTCAGGGGTTGGAAATAGGAAAGAGAATTAAAAAATTCGACTTTAATTATGTTTTTTATTATGTTTTCCTTAAGTACCAACATAGCTACTCAGAAACATTAGGTCAGTGTTTCAAAGCTACTTTGTTATTCAGGCTTTTTTACAATTATTCTCTTTATTCTGCATTCGTTAAAAGAAGCACGAATTTCACCTTTGCTTCTCATTTCCTTATTCCTTCCTATCCATTCTCTTTCTTGCCGACGTGGAAGCTCCTTGTAATTCCAAAAACAAAGGAAAGAAGAGGTTGTTTAATCTTTGTTCTGTGTTAGTGGGAGATTATCCCTATGTGGATTTCGAAACGCATTCTTTTGTGACGAGTTTCCTAACGAACCTTGCCATCAATTAAATTCGACGTGACTTTGTCAGGTTTTTTCATCTTGTCTTTTTTTCTTTTTATTTCCAAAGTCAGCTTCAACGAAGTGGAACAACAACAACACAGATAGTGTCATTGATCTTTATGTAAAAGAAACTTTACTTTGTATATTATTAAATTCAGTGATTAAACTTATTAAAATGCTTTAATTGGAATCTATTAAAGAGGATTCTTAGAATGTACGTGTTTTAAGGTCTTGCATTACGACACAAATCGCCCCCCCCCCCCTCACTTTTTTTTTTGTTTTGTTCAGTTTGTAACATTGCTGAACAAACATTACAGATCTTTCATGTTGTTTAAGACGAAATATCTTCATTGACATCGATTAGGTGATTATAATTGTTATTATGTGCGACATGTAGATCATTCAATTATTAATCATTGACATATTTCGAAATTATATCAGTAAAATTGATAAAATAATTATTTTACTTAAGGAAAGCAGATACTTTGAAAGTATCTTATAACAGTTCAATTCTTTTAATAAATTGATAAGTTTCAATTATTATAGCAAAACAAGTGTGGTTTTCTTTATAGATAGATAGATAGAAAAGATTTAAATATTTTACAGAAATCTATTCTATGTGTATTCTATCTATATTGTAACAGTTTATGTGTAAATAGTTTTAGAAATCATTTATTTGTATTTATCTGTATTTTATTCATTTTAATCTTTACCGTTATTTATTTTAAATCATTCGTTTTCTATTTCCTAATTATTACTGTTCTGTTTATTTTTAAATTCTTTTCCGTTACAGCCGTTTAATTAGTTTTCAAGTTCGTTATATTTCTTGTCCAATCACTACGTATATTTTTAATTACTTATCCAATGACATCCAACTTTGTAAAATCTAAAAAAAAAAACATGTTTTCTGTTTAATATCAGTCCATTTCCAAACTTGACTCGTTGCTTCTTCGCTCCTACAAGACTTCCCCACAAATACCATTACAATATTAAGTCTCTCTGTTTCTCTACATTATATATATTTTACGATTTAATTAAATATTTTATAAGTATGTGAGCAAAGCAAAGACATCTTTCCATACTTCATTGTGTACGGAGGTATCTCTGTATTGGTTTCATGATTCCTGAGTATGTTTGTAATAACAAGACATCCCCGTAACAAGACGAAATGTTTGGGTGAAAGAGAGCAGACAATTTTGTTTACTTAAAGAAACGAAAATGTAATGGGTAGGACATGTAGCAAAAAGAACGTAAATGGACAGCAGAAATTAGAAAATGGATTCCAAGGAATGAAAGAAGGGCAAGAAAGAATCCACAAGATTGATGGACGAATGAAATTACAAATTTGTTGGATTGATTAAGAAACTTTCACCCACAAGTATTGGAAAGCTTGGAGAGACTTTGTGGTTTAGAAATGATTGAAAGATGAGAAATACATATGGAATAGGGCTCGTTTTTATTTAATTCTAGTTCCTGCTAAGATTATTATTACTTATTATTATACATTTTGAAACACAGTCAAAAATTCGCTGACTGGAGCCTTTAGTAGATACAAGTTTCGGCCAGAAACCTAAGTATCCACCAGGTATCTGCGCAATATATATGATGTTCCAAGCAGCGCTGTTTTCTGAAGTTCTGATGTTGTTATTTCAGACAACTGCAATCGGTTCAAATAGTTCGTAAAAATTTTTTGAGATTGTTCCAAGTGTTCCTATGATGATGGGGATCACTTGTCGTGTGTTTCATCCAAAGCCGTGTTGTTTCTATTGCCAAATCCCTGTATTTTATAATTTTTTCCTGTTCTTTATCTAAAACTTATTATTATTATTATTATTATTATTATTATTGGGAAATTCTTTTTTAAAAATATCTTTTATAAATAAAAACTAATGTTTCTTACTAGCATTAATAGTTAAACTTTATAAGAAAAATAATATTACCAATTTCCCTATCTTATATATACCTTAAACTTTTTCAAAATGGATTAATAAAAATTGACAAGCAATTCAAAGAATTCATAATTAGAAGTTTTCTCTTTTTATCTGCAACTGATTCCATTTCGTATTTGTAGACCATCTTATAAGAGCCAACTTATATGTTGACTAAAATACAATATTGGTCTATTAATAGTCTTCAAATTTCACCTAAAATTACCTTGTAGTTATAGTATTTCAGTTTCTTGGCAAAGGCATTTGTACAAAGGCCGAAACACGTTCGTATTTAAGTAATTCAAAAAAATAGCACCAGACTCTTCCTTCAACTTTAGATTAAAAGAGTTTAATCTATTGTACGAACGCTTAGTTGATTGTTTATTTAGATTATCAAAAAATAAGGCCCCAAGAAGGCTACTGAGAAGATGTTCTTTTTTATTTAAATGTTCAGTTACATATTAAAGGCTTTGTGTAATTTAATCTTGGTACTTCAGTCTTTTTTTTTGAAACCCAAGGCTGTATTGGTAAAAAAATTAAAACTACTACAAGATATGAAAAGGTCTTCAAACGGTAAAATTGTCGTTTATTTTGTTACAAATTAAATGGGTATTTTTGGGTGAAATGTAAAACTTGATCACTTATGTAGAGTATCTCTTTTTTTCTAAAATTTTCATAAAATCTAGAATATTCTCATTGTTCCTTTCTTTCTTTTTTATTTGGATTTCCTTTTGAATTTCTTAATTTGCATATTGTACGCTCTTAAGTTCCTTCATTGCCGGAAGTAGGATGGACGAACAAATCATCTCCCGCTGCTCAATTACACTTCTTTGATTTTTTTTTTCCTTTTCTTTTCTTTCCTCCTCCTTCTTCTATTTTTTTAAAGGGAATCTTTGGTTATCTTTTATATTTTTTTTTTTTGCTGACTTGCGTAATAGATTTTTTTATCTCTTTTTCTTTTCATAGGTTGTTCGATTTTAAAATTTTTAAATCCTAACCAATTCAGAAAACAAACACTAAAATTAAAATAAAAACCAAACAGTTCAGAAAAAGCTCAGTTTTGTAATATCTTATCATAATAAGAAATATGAGTTTCTCTAGTATCAAATATAATTTTCTTATTAAGTAGCGTTTTATGGTTGCATACTTTGTTCTTCGACAGATTCTTGTCTATTTTTAACATGTAAATTAATCTTTACTATATAAAACTTTTATTTTTTTACTCCAGATTAACTTTACATATTAATTTTAAAAAATAGATGGTAATTAAAATTCTCGAAGGAAGCATAAATATTGTTGTTATTTTTAAAGGTTAGTTTTATTTTTATTTTTTATTTGATAAGGAAAGTAAATTATTTCTCTTTTTTTTTTTTCTGTGAATGGAACCATGGGAGTAAATGATCTTTCGTGAGAAATTCACTATATCTTATTGGATTATGAATGGATCTTTCAAATCAGATAAGCAATGAATGAATCGTAACAAGTTCTCCTACGCTTTTATTCTTTTACTCTCTTTTTTCTTGTTGGTGACGCAGTTTGCGGTCGGCACCGGTGTTTTCGGGGGAACCTCGGGCCGGGAGAGTTCCGTGGACTCTGTTTTTTTTATCACTCACAGCTGAGTTGAATACTAATAAGGACAAGAGGAATTCCAACACTAAGAAGTCCACTGGGCAAACAGGAATGTGTTTATTAGACATGTAATCAAAAATATGTAAATTGTGTTCCCTTTACTAATATGAATCTACTAACATGTAAATAACTATATTTCTTGAGTTCTCCATGAGGTAAAAAAAAAAACGAGAAAGAAATAAAAGCCGAAAAAATATAATAAGTATTTGAGTTTTTAGTTAATTATTGATTTTATCTTTGTTGTTGTTTTTATTCTGTATAAAGCGTTAAATAAATAAGTCTAACTTTATCTTAAAAATATATAAAACTGGAAACTTTGACAGAAATAACTAAAATATTCTTTATCACAGGTAAACGGGTAACAATAATTCCAAAGCCAATAAAACATAGGATCTCTAAAAATTTACACAAAAGACGACCTAATTCAGAGGTCCATACTCACACAGATGGATTAAATGACCTCATAAAAATAAAAAAAAGTACGAACTTTTATCAAACATGATAATAAATGCTGATCTTGTATTCACACGTGAATCCTAAGACAGCTGTTTCACATTTCTTGGCTCTTCAGTCAGAATTAGGATCTTCTGAACATTCAGATCTGCCGTTTTTCATAGTGTTTTTATTTTATTTATTTATTATTTATTTTGTTTGAACTTTTTGGAAGTCCCAGTGTACTGTTTACGTTCGAATTCTTCTATCTCCCTATCGAGGACCTGATTTTTTTCAAAGATGACTGATCCTGGCCGATGTGCTCCAATAAGCATGAAACAGCTGTCTCAGAATGTCACATGAGAATATAACACCTGCATTTAAAATAATAATTTCACTCATTAACCTTAGAAGAACAAAGAATAAAATTAAGAATAAACTAATAATAATATTAATTTATGATTGATGTAATTCATCGAAGTGGATGATATTACAGGTATTTAAAAAATATATATATAATTAATTAACAAAGCTCCTTTCTTTCCAACAAAAATGCCCATTATAATATAAACAGTGATTATATTAGAATGAAAGTATCTGTTGTATTAATACTGATTGAAGTTGATTGGATTCTGAGCATTTCATTGAAATTGAAACTGTTTTGAAATATCTGATCTTCTAAGAAATCTCTTCGCGTCGATTGAGTCTTCTCGTTTTGAGAACTAGCAACACTTTTTCTGTTCTTACTATATCTGTTTACTATTTTTATGTGCACTTCCGCACCTATTTTTAATTGTTGTGTATTTTTCACAAAAACTGTTAGACATTTCTATTAAATGCTTACTTTATTCCAAACAAATATAAACTCTCCAGAAATGACCAATATTTCGTCAATCTAAGAGATAGACTTTTTCTAGGTCTCAAACGTAAAAAAATAAAAAAAATATATATAGTTATTAGTTTATAGTATATATATTAGTTTCTTTACGTTTGAGACCTAGAAAAAGTCTATCAGTTAGATTGACGAAATATTGGTCATTTCTGGAGAGTTTATATTTGTTTTTGGAATAAAGTAAGCGCTGTTGTGTATTTTGTTCTGGAGTCATTTTTGGGAGGGAAGGTGACTTCCATTTCTTTTTTCACGTCTTTCTGGGTTTGTCATTAAGGGAGGATGGATCCGACTGATGAGTTCTCAAATAAAGACGAAACGGCCGTCCCGATTCCCTCTGTTAAAAACTCAAAGCCGTGCTTTGTTTATTTATGTGCAGTCTTTTGGTTTCCTCTCTTAATAATTTTTCTGCACGTTATATTTAGTTCTTGTTGTCTTTTTAGTTTGGTTTTCCTTTAATTATTTATAATTAAATACCTTTTGTATCCTAACGATTATTAGGTCGAAGGTTTTTTTATGTTCACTTTTGTGCTTATCTTTTACTTACTTATTTCACTCAAGAAAAGTTGCTAATTTTATAAAAACTTAAGTTAAAAGACTTATAAACTTAACGTGCTGCAAAATAATTTAAATTCCTTGTTTAATTTATAAAAACTTCTTAGTTAAAACTTTTCAAATTTTTACTGTTGAGCAAAAGCAGTCTTTTTATTTTGCATTTTTACTAAATACGTAGCATTTTTTTATTACTGTTGTTTTTTGTGCATTTAAGCATTAAGTAACAAATAAAAATATAAATATAAATACAATAAAATTAGTTAAGTATTATTATTAAAAATATCGATCAAACTTATAATCTCTTGCTATTAGTTTAATCAATATTTTTAATTACCATCTTATTATCAACTATTTAGCTTTTTACTTTACTGTCAGAATTGAAACAGCTATTGTAGAAAATTAAATACTATCATTGTAGTATTTAATTTATAAATTAATACAAATAACATTGTTTATTTATAAACAAATTTAAACAAATTGCTGGAGATCGATGAGTCTCCAACAGATGTTTGAGTTTCTATTAAGTTTTACAAAAATATATTCTGTTGGAAACGATAAATTAAATTAAAATTTAAATTTCTAATTTTTTTTTGCTTCCTAAATATAAAGAAAGACTACTTTGTATTATTGCGTTTATTAAAAATTTAATTTTTTTTTATATCCAGTACTAGTTGTTTGACTTTTAAGAACTTAAAAATATTACCTTGGACTTTTTTTTTTTTCTTTTTTTTTGAAATTACACGTTTGAAAACTGTATGATTATGAATATTTATATTAACTTTCTTCCCCCATCTCTTAATGTTTATAAATGTAAATTACTGAATTTCATTAAGTTGTGATGGATCTCGTGACAATTACCATTTGGAAGTTGATGTAAATTAATTCCTGCTAATACATTTTAATTGCATTTTCTCTGACGCCAACCAAATGAGCTACATTTTAACTTAATAGCATTTAAATAACCCATTTTCCAAGTTGATATAATCATTTCGCTTAATAGCATTATAGTTTTGAAATTTCATTAAGAAAGCGATTTTAAAAAAAAATAATAATAATAATCTGAAATTTACGGTTTTCTGTAATCGAATATTGGAAGACCTTGTTGTGAAATCTAATGGTTTCATTTTCGTATTATCTAATACTGTTTCATCTGACGGAAGTTGAAATCCACGTTAATGAGCATGCGCTTTATGGGAGTATTAACATTGGAGGAGATGTCATTTGGTAAAGGGCGCTGCGCCGTCTGGGAATTGCCTCGAACTAAATCTTCTCTCTTTCATTTTTTTCTCCCTCTGGACTTATTTAATTCGTCTTTGCCAAAAAGTAAGTTATGATTTCATTCGTGAAAGGAAAAAAAAAAAAGTAATCAAAGAAGAAGAAAAAAAAACAAAACCCAACTACAACAAACCCATTCATGGATAAGTTGTGTCATTATTATTCAGAGTTCAGTATCCTCAAGTTGATCCAAATGATCTATTATTATATGTTTGTTTGTTTATTTTTTGTTATTCCTCAGATGGAAATGTTATTTCCTGCTTTTGATATTGACAGTCAATTTATACTTTTATTATTGAAAGTATTTTAATCATAATGAAAACAAATAAACTTGTTTTAGATATACTATACCATGAAGTTGAAATTTGATATTACTAATTTCTTATAAATAATTGCCATCGCATTAAATGAAATACACTGGTTTTAATGTATTTGCTTAGTTTAGTTAGTGGAGATTACTTAAGTTAAATAATAATTAGGCTATTTTGAAAACAGTGATTAATTCAATATAGATTTAGTAATTTATAAGACAAATAAGCCCTAACAGAACTAGTGTACTAGAAAAACGGAGTTTAAGACGTTAGATTTGAAAGGATTCTATATCTTGGTCGTACTGTTTCAGAATTTTCTCATAGCATCGTTAGTGGCTTAATTTAGTTGGATTTCTATATCTATTTTAAGAAATTTAAGATACACAAATGTTGTTATCGTAACGAACAATACTTGAATCTGATATTGCTTTCTAAATTTATTATCATTCCTTATGTTAATGATATATATATATAAAATCAGTTATTTTGTTGGTTTCATATATCTAAGAATACCTTATAATATAAATTCTACACTTATTAGTTATTTAATAAAATATTTTGTTTTCTTTTAGGTTGATTAGATTGATTAAATTTTATAAATTTTATAGTAATAAACATTTTTGAAAATGATATAAATTTACATTTACAGTATTTTTTTTAATAAAGTATGTAAACCTTAGCAATTAATTCAACAATTTGAGGTTTTAAAAAAAATCCTAATACTAAAATACCTAATATTTCAATATTAGTAATTACAATTACCGTTTTTGCCGGCTTATAAGACGCACCCGTATGCAGGGACATTTTTCGGTAAAATTATTATTCTGTGGAAAAACAGTTATACTTTCGACGTATAAGACGCATCTGTTTTTGAGACAAATTGTTAGCAAAAAAAAAAACACCGAACACTGAATTTGAGACAAATTTTCATGAAAAAAAAGGTGCGTCTTATACATCAGTAAATACGGTAAGTAATCTTCTTAATAACCTTTTAGTAATTTATTTATAATCTTTCCGAAATTAATTGAAATTAGCAAAAATAAAAAAAATTTAAAAAATTAAAATTATTTATAGAAAACTATCAACATCAAAAAGATAATCCTGTTGATGTCAGATTAAGGAAATACACACATGTCCAAAACTTAAGGACGAACGCCATTCTTAAGTAGCCCGCACACGAGGGAGCTTTTGGCCGAGTTGCATGTGCAACTTGATGCCTAGAGCGGTTTTTTGAGCTGCATGGGCCAAGTTGCATGGAAAAAAAGCTTCACAGAACGGCGGTGCAACACGGAATGTTGCCTGGAAGCTGCATGGAATTACCCAATCACAGTGCAGCGTTGGAATACGTCACTCGTGACGTCGGCCCAATGAAGAAACATGGCGTCGAAACATTTTTCCTTCGCTTCAGATGGGTGAATCGCGAATACAGCAAAAATATCAGATTATTTCGAGTTTCTTTCACACATTAATACAGTTTATATGTAAATGCAGTAATTTAATGCGGTAGAATGTAGCATAGCGTTTGAGAAACCTAGATTTTTTGAATATTTCACATCGCAAGCGGAGTTTCGCTCATTCACCATTTCCGGAAACTGCCACGTGACGTCATTGTTTCAGTGAGCAATGGATTATTATTGGCTGTTGGTCGTTGTTATTCGTGAATCGCATTATTGCCATCAACTGCGATTACATACCGGCTAATAATATTATAAAAATATTTCTCATATGTTTAAAATAAATCACAAATATTTAGTTTTGGAACGATATCACAGCAGCATCCTTGACGTCATGTCCAGTGATGTCATTCAAATTCGTAGTGTGCTTCGTTAGTTGTCCGCACGAGGGCGCTAACAATGGTGCATCGTTTGCGCACTGATAGTCGCATGCAGCTTTTTCTGTGCACCTCAATTTCCTCGAGTTGCACAGCAAAAGCTCCCTCGTGTGCGGGTAGCTTCAAGGCTTACACCCACAGAATCCGACAAAACAGCTTGTGGCGATTTGCATAACTGTAGACGTTCAGTAGAAAACAGGTCCACATGCAAATTTCCGATCGCACGCTTAGATGTCACGTGGTAGCTCGAAAGCAGATATAAAAAGGAAATTTGCACGGCTGGGGAATTGTCTTTGTCTGAAATTTTGGACGTGAAAGACTAAGTCTACAAACGTGAACATCATCATGTCTCGAACATCATCATCTCGATGATTTCACTCGGGGAAAGGATTATCGGAAAGTTGGAAGAAGGCCTTTCAGTTCTTCGTAGATAAATGAAAAAACAGTTTATGATGTGCTCGTCTGCTCAATAAACATAATGTCTAAGAATGTATTTAATCTGTGGGCAAATAGAACATGTCAGTCCTATTTAACTTAGCTTTGATCTGATCGTTAAATTAGCTTCTACGGCGAACATGTTCGTTCGGTACTAACGTAGAAACTTCTAGTATGACAAAACTGTACAATTCAGAAAACTTCTGGTATGACAAAACTATACAATCCATTGTATTAACTTACTTTGAATTTTTCATGAAATTATCTTCTACGTCTAACACGTCCGTTCGGAACTAAATGTTGAGATTTCTAACATAACTAATGTTCGTCTTAACTGAATTTCGTTTGATCAAATATAGTTTCTTTCTTGACTGTATATTTATTAGAACTTAATATATTTCTCGTTAACTGTTTGAACTGACTTCGGAATACAATCGTTTCCAATGTAGCTATATTCAAGAATTTCCTCGTTCTGCTAAATTAACTGTACTTCAGTCTGCAGAATACGTCCGTTCCTTTAACTTTCACTCCGTAAAATATTTCCTATCCATTTAAACATGGCGAATAAGTTGTTTACCTTGTCTGAAGAATGTAACGCTGGAAAACCTAACATCCGACGTTAACGAATCACCCCTGGTATAACTCTGCGGTGATCCCTTGTATCGCAAGACCATTTGATCGGAGAAGTCAGGAACACGAATCGTCGAATCTCTTCTCTGGAATTCCGCATGATGATCAACGAACGAACAAACCTGTTTCCTTTTCAATTTTTGTTGCTTGGAAGCAATCAAACATCGTCCTCCGAAACCATCTCACCATATACAAACGTATAAACATCCTCAGTCATAGCACACGCACTAAGTCATTCTTGTCCCCAGTCTCGTTCAATTTTGTCTTAGCTAACAAGAATAGCAACCTGGTAGAACTCTTACTGAAAATCAAAATTGTTAACGTGATCTGTTTTCCACAAACTTTTTAATAAAAATTACAAAAATATGTGAAAATATTTTTAATATCTGAAAGAAATCTAGACAAAATTAATTACTTAGGAATTAGCTATAGGAAGAATTAGAATAATTCCTGTTTTTGTTTAGTTTTGAATTTGTTTTAAAAAATAAAAAAATGCTGACTTTTCGAATGAAATCATCTCGTTGGTTGAAATATAATATATTTGTGTGATTCCTTATTATCTGTAATAAAATTTATTATGTGATTCATAAATTATTAAGTAATATATAAAAGTTATTTTAAGGCCATTGACAATGCAACGAAGTATTTCCGTTGGGTGATTTGAAACTAGAGGAGCAATTCATAATTTAATCTTGCTGTTTACTGTTAATTACTTTTATTTTATTTTTCTTGGAAATCTTTAAAATTAATCTCTCGGTTTAAGTTATAATTAATTCGTTTCTTATGTATAACTTTGGAATAAATTTTATATAATATTTAAAATTGCAATTTCAACACAATATTGTTTAGTTTTTCCAAATAAGTGTGCAGAATTTCTTTTGGGGGGGGGGAGGATTAAACCAAAAACTATTTTAGCCTTACGTCAAAAGTTAATGGATAGATCTAAAAACCCGTCAGTAGCTTAGGTGCCGGAAGGATCAAAAAGTGAGAATCTTCATGCCAGCATTATTTGAGATCCAACCGTCTTCTGTGAAAAACAATGTCAACAATAAAATGACGTAATATTTACATAAACTTTTATGAAGGATTTATTGGAATAATAATGAAACATTATAATTTTGTAATTTTTGTTGTTAGTTTTTAATTTATCTTAATAAATAACTGGATTACTTTAGCTTAACCAGTGATTGAAATAATGAAGTAATCTTATCAATTCAGTCTTTTTAAGTTGAATATAGCTTTCCAATTGCCAAAAACAGATGATTGTAGAAGACCCTGATTTCGTTATCCCTGACTGAATTAAGACGTAACTCTGATTCAAAATAAGAATTCGAATTCAAAGAATAAGTAAAACTATTTTAACAATTACAGACGTAAAGTCTTCAAAGAAAATAAAAGGCTCATAAGAAAAAAATTCAGAGAAATTTGGGTTTTTTTTGGCAGTTTTTCAGTTTATTCTCAAAATTGAGTTTAACTGATTGTCATTTTCAGAGTTTACTAAAGTCCAGTGAATTTATCTAAACACCTTCGTAGAAACTCAGCTGTTTTGTGGCTTTTGTTTTTCGATGTTTACCTGACACTTCTCAGAATGATGTTTTAATATTAACAATTTAAAAAAAAATTATCATCAATAAGATTTAATTGAGATATTTAGTTAGTTTAAAAATCTTTAACTGCATTCATTATAAGTAAATTTTCCCAAAGTACTTCAGAAATACTTAAGGAAATCGCAAAAAAAAGTTAAACATTCTTTTTTTAAAACTACCTTTCCTATAACGATAATGAATAATTTTTATTAAATGAATTAAGTGAATTGTTAGATAGCAGATTCAGATAAATTAACAACTAACAAATATCAGAAAGAAATAAAATCTAGTTTTCTTAAAATATTTTAAATTAAAATCCTTTTTTATAAATCTTACAGCTTTAGTGTCTTGATAACAATAAAAACAAAAAGCTAAATTTATAAATAAATATATATTTATATATTGAAAGAATTTTTTAATTAAATCTAGATTACTTAAGATGTTTAAAATCGAACTAATTTTTAACCAAATCTAACACGCGCAATTTAATCAAAAGAATTCTTAAAACATCCGTTGTTTAGATTCTATTGCTTTTCAAGGGAATTTTTGTCGTCTTTTCTTTGCGTTAAAATTATTGTCAAAAACCCACTTGAAAAATAATTCAAATAAAAAGGTTAGATCGTTTCCAGCCCTGAAATAGGCACACTAAGTTTCAAGTTCATTCTGTGACTCAAAAACATATAATAGAAAGACACACATTAATTTGATTCACTTTTTTAAAATAGGCTACAAAATGAAAATTTAAGAAAAAGTAATTTTATTAAAAAAAGTAAATTCTCCTCCTTTATTTGAAAAAGTGAATTGGTGGATAAAATCATTAATTTAGTCAAATTCACCAGGCCTTATAAAAATGTAAGTGAAAGGTTTAAGCGAGTTCGCAATATACTAAATAAAAACCATTTCCCTAATTTTGCCTTTTTTTTTTTAATTCATTCATTTTTTATGTAACTTACGCAGCAGAAATATAAGATAAAATAGAAGCATTTTGTTGTGTATTGATATACCACTATTAGATATATAGGCTAATTATATTTATTATTTTTTCCGGCCGATACGAGCTAGTACAAATACTGTAGACTATATTAGTTAATAATAAGTGTTGAGGACATGGATTTAATATTTTCATTTAAATATCTCTTCTCTTAGCTCAAAACTGTCAGAAAATATTCATAAAACGAAAAGAGTATTTGAAAGTGGTTTATTTATTTATTTATTTATTTATTTATTTATTTATTTTTTTTTACGAAAAAAAAGCATATAGAGTAAGCATTACAACTATTTTTTAAGTGTTTTTTTTTTTTTTAATCTAGAATAATCTACTTTTTAATATCTTTACTTTTTTGCTATAGTTTTGGTTTGATGAAATTTTATCAAATCCCTAACTTGACGTAATCTTATCACAAAATGAGTCGAGTCAATGTAAAAACAAAAAACAAGCTCCTGAAGGAACTTAAAGCTATTTTCATTACGTATTTATTTAAGTCTCTCTATTTATTTAAGTCGTGAAAAAATATTGTAAAGAAAAAAAAGTGAATATCAACAATGGACTTTCAGATACAATCTACTTTAAAATTTTCCATTTGATTGATTAAATCCTCAAATAAGGAAATGGAAAATTGGAGTGACTTGTATGTATTCGACAGGTTTTATAAACTTAATCTAATTGAAATGAAAACAAAATGGCTGAGTACTTGTAAAAACTACGATACCTCAGTAGAAACGAATTGTTTTACCTATAATTGTACAATAGTTTCCTATGATTTTTTTAATTCATGTTCGATTTCTCGATTAAGTTCCACACAATAGAAATTTTCATACAAAACAGATCGTTTTCTTTCTGTCCAAAGTAAATTTGTTGGTTTGAGGAAGTTTGTAGAAATTTAATGATTGATAAGTTTTTACCTGATAAGTTAAGACAGATTTACTGATTTCTTTTAAACCTTAAGAAAGAGAAGATAGCAGTGGTTCAAGGTAAACCAATTGAATCCAAGGATGGAATTCGATGTTTCCTATAGTTTTCATTTCCTTTCAATTGGATTCATTTGAAACTAAACAAAGTGTTCTGTTTCTTTGAAAAATGCTTCATGTATCATCAAACTGATACCAAACCGAACGGAAGGAGTAGGATTTATTCCAAGTGATTTAAGATTAAATTTTAAGGTAAAAGTGATGTCTATGTTTTTGACAGCTGACAAAGTAAATAAAATACGATTCACTGTTGTTAGAAATGAAATCTTAAGTGTTTCGGCATTTCTGTGTGAATGCTTTGGAAATCTTTCAAACAAATCTTTGTGATTTTGTATATGATATGATATGATATGATTCCAAAGTGTTAGATACTTTTTTTAATGATTATGTAAAATTTACTAAATGAAAAGGCAGAACATACCAATTTAAAACAAAATACATTTATAAACATTCAAAATGATCAGACAGTTTCGAAATGCTACAAAATGCATTTCTTCTTCTATGCTAACAATTAACTGCAGAACCCTCCTTTTTAAGTCATATCCCACCAATTAGAATAAAGAAAAATCTACCCGTGGAGAACCCCGTAGGTCTAGCATCAATCAGGAATCTTTTTATCGTTAATGCCCAAATCACACCAGCATATTTTTTTCAACATTGTTTTGCTACAGTGAAATCAGTGCAGGGTTCCCCCTTCCTTGCTTCCTTGCTTCCTCCTCCGTCTCGACGAAATTTGGTGAAACAGTGCATTTGATTGGCAGAGTGCTAGCCAATCAGAGTTGAGCTTAAAAGATTTTGGCGGTTTCTCGAAAGCTACGAAAAGACGGCGATTAATCTTTTTTTAGAGGCTAAAATCGTGTTTCGGCAACGCAATTTAGGTAGAATTTGAAATGACTTTTAGTAAGCTGTCAATCTGTTCGAAACTAATTGTAAATTGTATTCAAGCATCTCTACTATTTGCGAAAGCGAACTGAATTTCGGCTGAAAACAGCGGGTATCCCACAAGCTCCTGCGGCCTTTCACACAGCTCAAGAAGAAATGAAATCTCTCTTTAAAAATTTGACATCTGCACATTTTGACGCATAGAATTAATTTATTTCAGTAAAAATATTGTTTATTTTCGAAAAATAATCTCCTCACTGTGATATTTAATTCCTAATAGCCTTCGGATTCTCTCGATACGGTAGCCAAAATGGCGCTGGTCAGCTCCTTCGGGATCGTAGCTGGTCGGTTCTGATTGGAGCTCACTAATGAGCATCCCTGAAAACAGGGTTGTATTTAGAAACGTTCTGAAATTTTTTCAATGATGGAATCAGGGATGAAAATGGTCAACAGAGGCAAATCACACGATCGTAGACCTGAAAGATAGGGCCAACGATTGAAAACAATGATGAAAAATAGGCTCGTGTGACCCGGGCATAGCCAATCAGTGTATTGCAGGTGGCGCCTTCTTGCGTTGATCGAAGGTGATCAAAAAACTGCGTTTAAAGAATTTACCGTAGTGTGTGTGCGTATGTCCGCAACAATTGCAGTTCGAATGCGCTTTGCCAGACAACAGGAGTATTGTTGCATGGTCAATTCAAATGGCACTTCCCGATTGTTACAATTGATTTCAATATTGTATAGCATGCATTCTTTAATCATTTAAACTTTAATTTATTTGTAGTTTTTAGTTTACTTGATGTAATTTTTTTTTTTTTTTTATGAATAAAATGTTTCTTTCCGTTACACTTTCCATATTATTTTCCATCGCGAGGCTTCCGGAGCGAAGTGATGGAATTTCGTCAAGTTTTTTCCTGAAAAGCTAGTTATATAGTTCCTCTAAAAAAAAAAAAAAAGGAAATTAACCTACTCTAAAATTTACAATAAAAATTATTGGTTAAAACCTTTGATTTATGGATTTATTTGAAGACTAGCTTCACACGTGAATGGTTAAGATGTAAACAGATTAATTGCTTTGGATGGTCATTGGCGCATGAAGATGACCTCAATAGATTACAAGAGGAAACTGACCAATCGATTGACTCCAAAGACCAAAGATGTTTCAAGCGTTTACCTGCTAGGTGTTACACTTCGAGGAAATCTAAAATTAGATTCTAAATTCAAAGTTGTTTTTTTTATGTTTTCAGTTTGTCATCTAGTTACATTGGTTTTAGAGAGAAAACTGTTGTTAGTTTTAGAGAATCTTATCTGTCCTTTTTTGTTCTACAAAATAACCTAGATTTTCTATCGTGTCTTCAGTAGCTTCAAGTTCGATACTTCTCTTTGTAGGTAAACAGCCTCAATTCACTGCGAAATACTTTCAAAGAAGACTAGCCTCTTCCAGACCCTGAATGAAGTAACTCACTGAAAGGTAGCTGTGGGTGGTTTCTCAGTGCAGACCCATAGATTCTCATTCTAACTTTTGGACTTGCAGGACGATACTAAAAAAATATTTGGGATTACTGCTTTGGGCATCCACTTCACCAAGTACCAGTGCTTCTGGAACAGTCTTATAGAAAATAGTTTTTAAGAAATTACATTTGCATGATTTTGAGCCATTACTAACCGGTTAGAATTCGGTGAAATGTATTTCATGACGCTAATGTCAACTCTCGGATCCATTTTTTTTTTTTTCGTTGATGATAGAATGGTTATTTTTACTTTTCTGCCGAGTTAAATTGAACTGACAATGATTTCTTTTTTGCGTTTTGACGAAGTGATTTTGTAGTTTCGAACAAATCGAGATGAGTGTAAGCCGTGGACTTTCTTTTTCCATTAGTTTACGATAGTCCCACGTCTTTCAGATATATTCGAAATGTTTACAACCCTTCTATGCTTTCAGTTAAAAAGCTGCTTATTATTAATTAAAAGCTGGATGACACCAAGTTGTATACTAAATGCATCCTAGCACAGCTGTTCACGCTAATATGGCAATCATCAGCTACTGTCCTCCAAATGAGAGTTGGCCGCCCTTTTTTGTGAGATCTGCGCATGTATGATCGATTAGTCTGGTCAGGCACTTCCGTCTGATTTTATGACAGGACGCCGCCATTGCGGTAAATCGCTTGTTACTTTGCAAAAGAGCATTGTATTTATAAATAAAATATATTTATTTATTTACATAAATACTTATTGTTAGCAACTGATATTGAAATAACGCTGGCGTTATGAACATGTCTTTCTCAGTGAAAACAGACGACGGCGTCCATTGTGACAGGAAAACATAATTGATCAGCTACCGGAAGGGCTGCGCAGTTCAAACTTCCGCCGGCCATCTCTCATTTGGAGGACAATAGGAGCAGTCATCAGTACACAACCAGGTCTAGGTACTCGGGCCTATACGAGAAAACGTCGGAATCAATGTGGAATCCGAAAAACT
The DNA here is from genome assembly GCA_023159025.1 of Thereuonema tuberculata. Lineage (NCBI taxonomy): Eukaryota > Metazoa > Arthropoda > Chilopoda > Scutigeromorpha > Scutigeridae > Thereuonema > Thereuonema tuberculata. Next base: position 45,506,662 of record JAFIDM010000007.1, read on the forward strand.
AAAATAAGCAATAAAAAACTCGCCAAAAGGATAAATTGCGAGAAAACTCATGTGCACGCTACACGCGGCCGCTATGAATTTTTTTAGCGCATAGTTGCGCCTTGTGATCATTAAATCTGAAGATATTGACACCCATTTACATCTGGACGAGATTTATACTTTAGAAATTCGAAGACTGTAATTAATAAATTGCAATTGTAATTAAAAATATAATTTTTACTAAATATAAGGAAGTAAGAGCTTTTCATTAACAAAAATTTAGACTTTACCACATTCTCATTGTCTTACCTAACAAATAGGAATTAATCTTCGCTTATAGATTCTTTTTTATTCTATGGTTATCGAACAAAGAAAGAGTTTTTTTTTTGTTGTTATGTTGATGAAATAGGTTTTTTTTTGCTTTCTTTCCTTCTTTCTTGAAGTCGTATCTTTTTCTGTGGGTTGTGTTCTTCGATGGATTCCTTGGGGACTGTTGGGTTTTGTTGGGACCCGGGGGCCATTGGATCGATGTAAGCCAGCTGACATTACGACCTGGAAATAAGACGGACTCTCTGGAGAGTTGAAAGCCAAGACAGAGGGCGTAGCAGAGCACTCCCACTCGTTTCACTTGGAATTCCTTCTTTCAATGAAGTAGAAAACCAACTGGCATTCGATTAATGACGTTATGAATAATTCAGACCAAGGAAATGACGTCAATTCACTCAGAACTTCCTCATTCATTTCATTCACTGTTACTCAAGAATAAGATAGCTTTTTTGTTTTTAATTTACAGACAGTTTGTTCGGTCTCTTAAAGTTTCGAGAAATTAATCGATTTGAATCTCGAGATAGTTCTGGATTTAAAATAAATATTTTTTGCTCTCGCGATATTTTGTTTTCTTTTTATTTACTTTAGAAAAGTGGCAGCCACGTGGTTTTAGCACTAGACATTTTTCCACACCGAATTCTAGACGAGTCTTTCGCCCATCCTTTTGCAGTATGGGTACCGAGTTTCTTTGTACCCAGAGGTACAAGCGCAAGCGTTGGGCTGACCACTCTACCTCATATGAATTCGGGATCAAAGAAACGCCATACCTCCATCTCCCACAAGTGCCATCGTGGGCTCACCTTGTTATATACCTATGTGCTTACCTACTAACTTTACCTACTACATTATGAAAGAAAAATTTTCTTAGCCTTACATTTTCTATAGGCTATGTGTTGAAAAAGTGAATAGATCTTTTTGAAACTACATCGCTTACATTGGACACGAAATAGACGTCTGTCTTATTATTGTTATTGTCATTATAATTATTATAATAATTTCTTTTCGGCACCGAAATCATGAATTGAGTGTAGGTAGATTTTAATAACTGGTTAACAAAATGGGATTAGTTAATTGCTAAATAATATCTAAATAATTACTAAAATAATTATCTAAATAATTACTAAATGGGATTAGTTAATTGCTTGGTTGTTCAAACATCCACCATTAACAAAATAAACAACCAAGCAAAACAATTTTCCATGCAGTTGATAGTTAATAATGAACTCTGATATTAATGAATTTTCTTTCTTTTTGTATTTTATCACGTGAAAAATTTGAGAAAGTATTACAATAAAATTCTTTTTTAAGAAGATTAAGAATAAATTGAGTAGATCTAAAGGTTTCGTTTCTTTGTTTAAGTTTCAATAAAGACAGAGAACAATCAATAAAAACAAATGAATGTAGCAATAACAATATAAATAGAACTATTTTCAATGGCTGTCATGCTTTCGTATTCTGGGTTCGTGTTTTTCTCAATAAATGCTTTGAAATTCGATCAAAAGTAGACAGTGACTATCGTCAGAAATAAAAGAAGTTTATTACTAATGAAATACATCTAATGAATAACAGGTCTATCAGTAGTTTGAGTAGAGCTACTGTTGCTTACTTTTTGGCGCCTAAAATATCTCTATCAAAGTTTAACATACATATATATAGATGATAAATTAAATGATTTAGATAGATAAACATGGATATTTGTGCTGTTTAAGATGCTTCCTTTCGTTTAGGTCTTTCTCATTGACTTTGAAATGATTTGCTTGAAGAATGTGACATTATTTCCTTGGTACTCGAATGTAAATTTGTTATCAGTGCGAATATCCACTGTGCGAACAAACTGATTCAGTTCTGGCCGATGAATTTTCTTCCTTCGTTTTAGTACCCGGAACATAACTAGTTATAAATATTCTTTCCTTCGAAATATGACCCACACGAAACGTGAAACCCCAAGTCGAGGGAATAGGAAGTCAAGGCCTGTTGCGTTTTACTAATGAACTTCCTTGATCTTTAAAATTCAACAGATGGAATTATACGATTCGTTTATCCTTAATCACTAAACTAAATCATAAAATAATGACTGACAAATCACATCAATTAACTATTGTGCAACTTTTTAAAAATTGAAGTACCATTGACTTTATATTTGTCCTGGCTATTAAAAATCTATTTTTGTTGACTATTATTTTATTAAAATAGTCTACTAGCTGTATCCGGCATGCGTTGCAACGGCACTCAAAGAAAGAAAGTGTTTGTGTTTTAATTCTGTTTATTGAAGTGCTTTTGGATACACAATATTTTTTGTTTTTCCGTCTGGTGCCTACACGAATAAATCAGAAGGTTTTCCGATGCGTGAGCAGGCCACATACAGCTGTCCATGTGTTAAGCATGGATTTTCCAAATTTAATCCACACACTTGTAGCGATTGTCCCTGTGCTTTGTTGATGGTCATTGCAAATGCGAGTCGCACCGGAAACTGCAAATGTTGAAACCGGAAATACACTCATTTGTTAAAACGCCTCGCGCACCAGAATTGTAAAATGGTTCTACTAATTCAGAAACCTTCGCGGGCGTGCGCACAACAACTCACCAAAGTTTCATCGCAATCTGATGAATGATAGAGGAACGCGTACGGGACAAACAAACAAAGAAACATTGTAAGATTATTACGTTTAAAAAAAAATACTTTCCTATTCTTTTATTTATTGTTGTTTTCCATATTTATTAATTTTTTCTATGCTGTTTTAATGTTTTCCAAGCATGTTTTATTATTTTCTAATTTTTTTTTATCGAAATCTATAAAAGTTCTGCATTTCAGTTAAACTGGGAAACTGGTTTTGGAATATTGTTGGAAGCTGTTCTTGTAGCAATGGTTCTAACTCTTAATTACTCAGAGGTTAGAGAAACGTTTACTTCTTAAAATACTGCTTCAGAGCATCAGTTAACTAGTAAATATTGTGGCGTATGTGGGAGGTATTCTTTTATGTTCTTCTATTCACTTTCCCTCAGAACTGCTGAAGAACTAAGAGATTGAAAGGTCATTTGTATTTTCTTCTTAGGTATGATCGCCAACAGTCTGGGAATTCTGTCGTTTCGCGTCTCCCATTAACTAATTACACCACCGCAAATACCAAGGGCTAGGTCAATAGTCATGGAAGAGGAAGGCGTGGATCCATCCACCCGAGAGCCTTTCTCATTGTCTCAGATTTACGTTCTCGCCTCCTCTTCCGAAGCGTCGCTTTTCATACAAGTGGCGCCATCCTTCGGGAAAACCAAGAAATATTTCTTGGAATTTATTAAAAAAGCAAAATTTAAATCAATTAGCAAGTAGTTTTGATATTTAATTACATGAATTAAATAAGCAATTTCTTTTTAATTATTTCTTCGCTTAAGGAGCCCTTTTAAGTAATCTTTTTATGTATTAGTTTTTAAATTTAATTACTTTATTGAAATAAGTAATTTTATAAGTACAGTTATAAAACAGTTGTAAATATATTATAAGTTTACGTAAGTTGTTAATTGAAAGGCCTATGAGAAAAAAAATCAATTTCTTTAGATTTGTTTAAGCATCTACAAGAACACATGGGAAAAATTATTACTTATAATAATATTCAGTTATTATACGAAAAATGTTATTTTTTTTTTTTATTCTAAAGTAATTTTTGTTTTCAAATAAAAGTAAAAATTTTAAATTAAATATTTAATTGATTTAACGGTTGCCTCCGAATTTAAAAACTTTCTAATTAATGGAGTCTTATATTTAAGTTTTTCTGTAAATTAAAAATAAAAAAATTACAAAAGTTAATATTTCAAAAAGTTAATATTTCTAAAGTTAATATGATTTTTTTTTACTGTCATTACTTTTAATCTTTTTTGATTTATGTTGATTTTATCCTCCAGCTCACATTCTTCATTCTCTTTATTCTTTAGACCACAAAAATCTAAGTTTGATTTTTATTTCATTATTAAATTTTAAGTTATCAATAGGATTTTTTTTTATTCTGTTTGAATTTCTCACTTATCTTTAGCCAAAGATAGTAAGATTACAATTCGAATTCCAATTGTTTGTTCTGTGTTCGCCCAAATGGATTTTTACGAAATTTGGCTTAGAAAATTTTTAGGATGTTTCGGATAAAAGTGTTATAAAGATCGTTGGAATTTAATGATCTCTGATTTGATAGGAAGCACTCACTTCGTTTGGAGTTCTTCATCTTCACTCATTTTTTACTTCTTATTTTATTCATTTTTTACTAGTAATCAGGAACATCTCAGAATTTGATAAATAAAGAAACATTCAATTTACAGCATTCTTCTCAAGAACTAAAATTACACAAATCACTTTTCTTAAATGTTTAAAAAAAACAACTTCGGAATGAAAAAGGCGAAGTGGTTTAAGTCGTCCTGTTGTTAGAAGGTCCTTTTATTTTTCATTCTGGTTTTCCATTAAGCTTAAATAGAATTTCAAATTTTACTAGGTTTTTAAATTTCAAATTAGGATACTTAATTGAAAAGAATTTAATATTTCTTTCAGTAACTCTTTTATTGTTTCCGATGATTAATTTCTACAGCCACATTAGAATCATCTACTAATAAAAAGACGAAAGCATTTTTATCTGAAATTATTTTTATGTAAAATTTGAGTTTTAAGATTTATTTGGCTACGTATATTTTTAATGTAATTTTCAGTCAGCGAACATCAGAATCTTTTACATTAATCAGTAATGTTAAGGAAAAGCAAATAAATATATAATAAATATAAAATGAAAATCTGTTTCGCTCTTAAAGTGAAAACTTAATAATTAAACACGGTTATCCATCCTTTAATGTACTATTAACATTTTAAAATTATTAGGTTCTATTTGAGGCATAGGAGACGTTCAATACCAAAATAATTTTGGTCGTACATTTTAATTTGACCCAGAAACAAGAATCATATGAAGTAATAATAATAATAATAAAAACGAAGTATTAAGAAGGATGTTAAACGTTTCCGTAAAATTATTCGGCTTTGTTTATTTTCCATTTTCGTAATTTTTTTTTTTTTTTTTATAATCTTAAACAAAATTTAAGTTAGTTAATAAATTTTCTTTTGTTGTATTGAAACGGGGGAGTAAAAATGTTTTCTTGTAGTTGCTACTAGAAGGTGACCGTCCTCAGCCTCATTGTCTTCACCCTATTTGAAAGGACATCACTTGAATTCACTCAACTGAAGTCGACACCGTTGACGAAGCAAGAAATTCTAATGGGACAACCACAAAACCTACAACACCAACGTAAACACCCTCTTGTAGTGTCTTTGTGTACGGAAGCCAGGTGGAACAAATGCTTCACTTACAGACCTTCCAGATAGTCTGGTTTTGGTTCGTATGCAAGGACTTCAGCAACCACACATTAAAAAAAAAAAAAAACCCAGATAGAAGCATGGTCAAATGGGGAATTTTTTTTTTAATGAAAAAAAAAATCTTTTTTTTATTATTATTTGCAGTTCAGTGATTATAATACATGATACTTAAATAATTTCTGTTATTTTAAAAATTCAAGATTCTTATTGTAATGAAAAAATAATAATATGGAAACAGTTTTCTGAACAAAATACCAACGATTTAAATATATCTCAGTCTGATCACTTAAAATATCATATTCTAAATTAGTCTCGTTTACTTTATCACGAAAAGTATAATTTCATCATCGATCGATAGATGCTGGAAATTCTATATTCTATAAATTTTATTCGAAACATTTTTTAAGATTTTTTTTAGATTATTTAAATGTAAAGAAAGCAGGTTAAATCACAAATCTTATAAACAGGATAAGTTGCTTTATATAAAAATAAAGTGTGTGTTTCTGGTAAAACTTGTCAAATTAGAGAACAGGAACTTGGTTTATAATGTAATTGGATGGGACGTGTCTCAGAATAACAGTGTAACCAATTATTGTCGATGTTGATTAACAGTTACTCCATTGACGTAACCAAGGTTTTTGGAATGGTTGTGATTATTAGATTTTTGGATAGAAGAGTTTTTTTGGTTAGCCATAAAACCAACAAAAAAAAGGCCATTCGTTTTCCAGATGGGAGGATTACAAAGAAAACAATGAACTTTCCAACCATAAAAAAAAAAAAAGATACAAAATCCTAGATATTTTTATTTTCGGATGCATTTTGGAAGGGGGAGGGGGAGTTACAGTCGTTAACAAACTACTTCTCCCTCCCCTCTAGAATTACTCTTGAATTTTCTTCTGATCTTTCTTTTATTTCTCTTTATTTTACAAAACAGTGATATTTTCTCCTGTACATCGCTCAAATGGAAATAGCCTAAGGTGCATCCAGAAATTACAAATTCAACTAGGAAAATGGGGTGAATCACATTGAATAATCATGAAAAGAAATTAAAATACATCTTCCACGATGCTCTTTTGACATTAAACTAATGCAATAGGTGTAATTATTTTCATTTAAATAATTTATATGAATTAAAACAACACTTACAGTGTCCAATAATCATAAAGCCACTATCCAAAATCTGGCAAGAGAATGACTACTTCCAAATGGCCGAGCAAACGTTTATTGGTATGTTATCAGCGAAGTTGCTTATCTCTTTAAACAATGCACGAGATAAACCATTAACAGACTTCTGTGTGCTCTTCATGATTCTGGTCAGTCAATTACAAAGGCATTGGACGGTTTCATAATGCTATTGATGATTATGTGAACATTGGTGATAAGTTTGGGACTAAAAAAATCTGTTACTGTTATTGATAATTATTTGAATATTGGTGATAACTATGGGACAAAAAAATGGGATAAATACATCATGTGTAAAAAGAATCATTATTCGGAAGTAATACATCCATCAGAGCCTTCTGATATCCTTGTGTCAAAATCAATTGTTTATAAAATCATCCATGAGTCTCATATTGAAGAGGAAGAAGTCTCGACCTCCAAGCAAAGCCACAAGGAGAAAAGGCTTCTCTGGGCAAAAGAAAAAAATGTCCTGGAAGGAGGAGTGGAACAAAGTAATATGCAATGATACAAAGAAATTTAATCTGGATAGTCCAAATGGATGGCAGTTTCACTGGCATGATATTCGCAAAGATGATGATACGTGATCAAAACGTCAGTGTGGACGTGGAAATGTAATGATGTGGGAAGCCTTTGGCTGACACTCTTAAGAGTAATCTATCTTTTGTAACAGGAAGGATGATTGCTATAAAACATCAGAAGATATTACAGCAGGACAATGCTTCAGTACATAAGGCCACATCGACCTATGAGTGGTTCCTTGACAATTGTGTCCAGGTGATGGACTGGTCTGCCTTTTCCCCTGATTTAAACCCAACAGAGAACGTTTGAGGCTACGTAGCAAACACTGTGTATGCTGGTGGACCATAGTTCAACAATGTGGAGACTTTAAAAGCAAGCATTGTTCAGGAATGGGAAATATAGATAAAACTTATCTCCGAAACCTCATACAGTCAATGCCTAACCGTGTTTTCAAAGTTATTCACAAAAGTGATGACTTTACTGGATATATGAATAAATGTCTTTATAATTTGTGGACATGGTAGAATTAATAATATTTTATAATGTTTTCTATTTTTGACTATTCAAATGTGTTACAATGCATGCCATTACACAGGTATAATGTTGTGATAACAAACATTTAATAGCTTTTTTGCTGGAAATATCGTGTTTTATTTGATCCTGTACTGTGTGGCTTTATAATTTCTGGACTCATCATTGCATATTAAGGGAAAGACCCCAATTATGGCCCCCTTTTTGTTTTTTACATATGAAGAGCGATCTAACCAGGTTAAAACTTTGAAAATTATACTACATGTAATCTAGAAATTGCTCTATCGATGGATAGTGCCAGTTATTTGCAAAAACTAACTTCGAGTAAATAAAGTGGAATTTTTGTAAAATGAGAGGTTTTGCTGAACACCTAATACTGATTCCAAATATGGCCCCATAGTTAATTAACTAAAAAAAATTTATATTTTTCAATATTTTACTGAAAACATATGCTTAATATTCCAAATTAAAAATGGTACCCAGTTAAATATTCCTAATGGATTTTGTTTTACTGCTTTACACAAATAATGCAAATAAATGTCTTTGTAATTTTTCCATTGCACCTTTCATGGCTCCACACAAAGCACTTGCTGTACCGAATCCATTTTTGACCTTTGTGGTCTTCTGAGAAACACTTCTTACAGATGGGACATTCGGCATCTTCTTCGCCACTATCATCATCAGCAGCAGCAGCATCATCTATTGAGATATTTGGGTTCCTGTAAGGGGCCATATTTAGAGAACACTAACTTTACAATATCGCTGAAGATAGTGTTGAACACATGGTGGGTATTAACAGGAAAACTGCAGTTTGTGAAATTATAGTACAGCGAGGACTTAAAGAAAAATTTACGTCTTTAAAGTATAATATTTAGATATGAAAATAATATTATTAATATGTGTGGGTAAAAAACTCACCTTTCCCAAGTAATTTCAATGTAAAAAGAAGAGCACAATACAAAATCGTTGTCTTCGTAACGGCCACTATTCACTGATAGAAGCGCACTGACTAAAGCCGTGCGAACACCACGCAACATTCCTGCAATTTAGTCGCGCGATTTTGACGTCACGAGTTGATATAAACCTTTGTCAAGCGCGAACACTTGCAACTCGGATATGCAACTCGAAAATGCAACTGACCCATGACAACGCAGATTTTAAATATGTCAAGTGTGACATCAAGCAAAATTCGGTTATGTCGTTTCAAACATAATATAACAGTGAATGATTTGCAACATATGATAAATATTTTTTTAAAATTATTAGCCGCTATGGAATTTAATTTCATGTTGTTATTTCGAATGAAAAGTAACGAATGACCAACAGCCAATAAGAAACCATGCTCCCCTGGAAACAATGACTTCATAACTTTTGCATTCTGCGTCAGCAGCCTTCGCGTTTGCCAAACCCGATGTGGAAAATCCAAAAAAATCGAGGTTTTGAAGCCCCTCTGATAAATTCTGCCGCATACAATTACTGCATTTCAGTATAAACTTTATTTATGCGTGAAAGAAACTCGCAATACTCTTGATATTAATTGAGTATGAGCCTGTCTTCAAAACGAATCGACAGATAAAATTTTCGACGCCATTTTTTTCATGGGCGTGGTTTCACAACTGACGTGTTCCAATGCTGCCCTGTGATTGGGGAATTCGATGCAATTTTTCGAGTTGCAGCGGAGTTGCAGGTGTCCATGCAACTCGACTCCGATGACAAAAGTTGCAAAGAAATTGCAACTCGTGACGTCAAAATCGCGCAACTAAGTTGCAGGAATGTTGCGTGGTGTTCGCACGGCTTTAGTTTCGGGTGTATCCGGCAGATTTCAACACCTATCACGCGACATACGTGAGGGGGCCATATTTAGAGGTAGGGCCATAATTGGGGTCTTTCCCTTATGTATATTTTTTCCGTTCTTTATAACTTCCTTGGCTTTTATCATCATTTGACCTTCATGTTGGGAAAGCTTAATCTGTACTAATATTGAATATTTGATTGGCCGCTTAATGGTATTAGCTGTTAAACTGATTTGGTTTCAAGTTGTCCCCTAAATGCATGTAAAAGAAAAAAAAAAAAGAGTTAAAATAAGAGTTTTGTTTTTCTTTAACTTGTAATTAATGATAATTTTCATGTAGAGAAATTCTTTAAAATAATCAATATCAAACCAGAAACAAAAACTAATATCAGTAATTGCAGGTTAAACTTTTACTTCAATTAACCAACAATTATCTGAACATTTTTGCAAGGGTCTTAATGAATACAAAATGTAGCCTGAGAAAAAAATTAAATACTTAATATTGCTACAGCAATTACTTTTTTTTTTTGGTTTTTGCTGCCAGTAATTGAAGAGTAGGAGCAAAGTCTGGTTGTAGTGAATGAAATATCTGTTGGATGACATAATTTTGGAAGGAAGCCATCCAAGAGATTTTCAACCGACGAAATCATCCATTAGTGTCTGAGTCCCAAAAGAGTCTTCATTAATCTTGGGGGTGAATCAATTCTATTACTATTTTATCACATCATTAATGAAGGCCTATTATTTTTAATGTTTACTTTAAATTTCAATCAAAATTGTATTTTTTTTTAATTTAAGACTTTTAATTCATTTGAATTCTTTATATAACTCGAAATCTAATCAGAATTTACTAAAAATTACTAAATGATTACTATCATTTGCTAAAAATTAACTGAACTATTATAAATCACAATAATAAATAAATAAATATTTAGGCAAAAATTATTAATTCCCTATTCGTTCTTTGTTGAACTTACAATATACGTTATCATTGAATTATTGTGCTCTAGTTAAACTCGAAAATAGTTAAAAGAACCCATGCAATTCTAGTTTGACTTAGTAATAACGCTTTGCTATTTTTCTTTTTGCCATTAGGTCTTTTAGGTTAATTATGTATGTGGGTGTTCAACTGAGATTGACCCTGTTTCGGTAGCAATAAACAAGGCACCGCTGTCTTGGGAGGTCGCATTCTCCAGTGATGACGTCATAGGTTAATTGTTAAAATAACTTTTTTTATTCCTAATTTCAGATTACTTTAACATTATTTGTAATTACACAAAAATTAAAGAAGAAGAATAAAAACATTTCAGTTTTGAAAAGCTTTTAATTCTTGTCGATGTAAGTCGCTTATTAATTTCATTTGATTCTGCATATTAGCATTTGTCGATAAATAACAGTAATGTACAAAAGTAGGCCTATAAGATCATTGTGTCATCTTCAAAAGAAATAAAGGAGTTCTAACTTACTCGAAAAGTGTCATGATGATTATGATTCTATGGAAAATAAATCACAAGTTATTTCAGGAACTCTTTTTCATATATAATCATTCATCTTATTAATCGCGTGTGGTTTATTACTTAATTAAAAATCAGAAGGTTCTAGTAGGATCGCCAAATAATTGATGTCAATGGATGTTGGAGCAAATTAGAACATCATTGAATTTGAGGAGACAATGAGGTGTCATTAACTTTTCATTGAATTGATTTTGGCTCCACGCTCTTACGCCATAATTTGCGTAAAATCAATAGAAAGGTAAAATTTCTAATTTCAACATAGTATCTTAAAATAAATAACTATTGAACTATTAGGGCGATTACAGGGTTTTTGTTGGCAATTATTAATGTAGTTTTTGATGGTTTTTCTTGTTTTGTTTTTTTTATATATTTTTTTAATCATTGAGAAAGTTGACATTGAGCAAACGTGAATCAAAATAAATGACTTCACGTATTCCATTGTTCAGTCATACGCGTTCGTAAATAATATGCGTAAATTTGAGTTATTGCAATTTATTGAAGTAGGAGCTCGTGTTTCAATGGGGTCAGTCGTCGAGCACATTCGTATGTTGATTTTCTACGATTTTAGGAGAGATTTTATTAGGATGAAAAACTTCAAGAAACGTTCCCTTCGGAAGTCTCAGTGTATCGATGATTTAGTGAATTTTGGGATTTTTCTCAAGATCAGATTCGTTCAGACTGATCTACAGTTCAGTTCATGAAAGAAGAGCTTTTGATGACGTAATTTCCTTATGGATTGATGTTTCCAGGACGTAACAGCGCCATCTATTGCGGAAATCCGTAACTGAATCTTATAAACATTACGAAAACATTCTCGTTTTTGTATTTTCTATAGTTACGAATACATAATAATAATTATAATTGAAATAATTAAAGACGTTCCACACTATTCCCCTTGCTTGGCTATGCAAAGTTTGTCCTTTATTTGTCATGCTTATGCGATCACAAAACGACGCTATCTTGAACTGACTGGTCGGAGTTCAAGTTGATGACGTCATGACTGGTGACGTTTGTTCCAGACAAAATCGATCGCTACGGAATGACCATATATGACAAACTCTTTTTTTGCAAAATACGATAGCACAGCCACAGCTGATGGAAATGCTGCTGCGAGATTAGTAATGAGATCCATAAGATTTGCGAGATTCAATAGATTTTAACTGTTGAATTGACAGCAACAGTGAAAATCTTGTTATGAAATACGCATTGTTACATATGAATTTATGGAGGAAGTAGAAAGCACACTTGAATTTGGCTTACAAATATGTATCTTTATTTTGTTAGATATACTAGCCTGCTACCATCGCTTCGCTAAGGAAGCCTTTCATATGTATCACCGTATAAATCATCTTATAGAAGTATCAGGTAACTACTGAGTTAATCGTGGTCCGAGCCTGCAAATAATTTCCCTAAATGCATCGTTGTCAACCAAACCATAGCTCAACTTAAAATTGCGCTAGCGCCATCTGTCGACAGTCGTGGAAAATTTTACATTCAGATGTGTGATAGACATACAATCGTATCTCAAGGGAACTACTTGATCGACCGGGATGAAAAGTAGCCAATATCCTACTCCTTATTCAGAAATGATATGGGATATTTGCGAAAAATTCTTGGATACTGCATCATGACAACTCTCTGGCACTCGGGTATTATTGTGTAAATGATTATCTTGCCAAAATGGACCTACTTTAACACAACCTCCGTATTCATCTAATCTGATACCTTTCAGCCAATGAGTCTTGAGAAGCCATCCCGCCGCCGTACTGTCACATTTCCGTTTCGAATAAAAGTAATCAACACATGAAGGAAGCAATCAAAGACTGGATTGTTAGACCTCATCGAAGTATCGATCTATGGGACAAGTCGACTGAGATATCACGAATCGCATTCTTCACCGTCTATCTGAAATCCTAATCTGAGAATGCAACTTTTCCCTAACATTGAAAACAAAAGCAAAACATTTCTGGCGTTCTTTGCGTTTATCCAAATATTCCTGATGCTCAGCGTTTACAAAATGGCTTAAAACAATAAGGGAATACGTCAAGAAAATGTAATAATAAGACAAGAGATGTTTATTTTTATTGTTGCTGTAAATGTATGTCTTCAATGCTATTTAGCGGCGCTGAAATCGGCTGGAGAGGAGACGATTCTGAACTAACAACACAAACCTAAATGAATGGAACAGCATGTTTATTCAACAAATTAGAATTAACATGTTGTTCACGCTTTTGTTTCCATTCATTTAGATTGTCCTCCTTTCCAGCTGATTGCAGCGCCCTCTAGCACCGAAGGTTGCCGTAAGTGGACATACACATTCGTAGACGAAAAAGGTTTGTTTTTGGTGCTCCTTATCTCCTATTAAAATTTGTACAGAGAATTTTGATACACCCTGTACATAATATATATAATTAAAAGGCATCTTAAGCCTAAATCTCTCCGTCAATGTTACCTTCCAAGGAAACTTATTTTTTTTAGTTTTCTTGTAAAGTAGAGATTTTAATGTTTTTTGTTTTTTTTCCCCCCGACTTTTTTGTATTAAATAATAATTGCAGAAAAAAGGAAGTACCGAGAATGGACCACTTGAGGATAGGCGGGGCTTCGTAGTTCCAAAATATCCCACCAGTCTTCTTTTTGGCTTGTGGGATAAACAAAGCCATGTGCTTCGTTTTAACCCTAGTAGATATAGAGGCTGAACTAAAAGATTTGATTTGGATGCAACGATTGTAAGCCTTCCAAAATTTTCAGATTGGATGTAGAGTTGATTATCGCCTATTGAAGAAGACGACAGCAATATATTTTCAAAGAAGGATGTAATTTAATGAACCACTTGAGGATAGGCGGGGCTTCGTAGTTACAACATATCCCACCAGGCTACTGCTTCGCATTTGGAATAAACAAAGCCATGTGCTTTGTTTTAACCGGTGTAGATATAGAAGAAATATTATATTAAAGAAGGATATTCCAAGCGTTTTTACAGAATTATAACAATAAGGATGTGCACAGTACTGAACCATTCGTCTTGAAATATCAAAAATCGACGATTTTTTACGTAAATCACACGAAGTTATATGTTTGTTTATCCCACAAGCTCTCGCCGCATGTGGGATACACGTCATACGTGACGTCGAAAGGGGCGTAAACCTCAAGTGGTCCATTGAAATGTTGCTTTTCAGTTTGTTTTCGATTGTTTCTTCTAAATGTTCTAAAGCCGTGCGAACACCACGCAACATTCCTGCAACTTAGTTGCGCGATTTTGACGTCACGAGTTGATATAAACCTTTGTCAAGCGCGAACACGTTGCAACACGGATATGCAACTCGAAAATGCAACCGACCCATGACAACGCAGATTTTAAATACGTCACGTGTGACGTCAAGCAAAATTCGGTTATGTTGTTTCAAACATAATATAAGAGTGAATGATTTGCAACATATGATAAATATTTTTTTTAAAATTATTAGCCGCTATGGAATTTAATTTCATGTTATTATTTCGAATGAAAAGTAACGGATGACCAACAGCCAATAAGAAACCATGCTCCCCTGGAAACAATGACGTCATAACTTTTGCATACTGCGTCAGCAGCCTTCGCGTTTGCCAAACCCGCTGTGGAAAATCCAAAAAAATCGAGGTTTTGAAACCTCTCTGATAAATTCTGCCGCATACAATTACTGCATTTCAGTATAAACTTTATTTATGCGTGAAAGAAACTCGCAATACTCTGATATTAATTGAGTATGAGCCTGTCTTCAAAACGAATCGACAGAAATCGTTTTCGACGCCATTTTTTTCATGGGCGTGGTTTCACAACTGACGTGTTCCAATGCTGCCCTGTGATTGGGGAATTCGATGCAATTTTTCGAGTTGCAGCAGAGTTGCAGGTGTCCATGAAACTCGACTCCGATGACAAAAGTTGCAAAGAAATTGCAACTCGTGACGTCAAAATCGCGCAACTAAGTTGCAGGAATGTTGCTTGGTGTTCGCACGGCTTAAGAGTGCTGCCAGTACTGACTTATTATGAAATAACTTTAAAATCTTTAGGTTATTATTTTTAAAAATTAATTAATTTTAAATGTGTTCCTTCTTGTAATGTCGATCGATGCCTATTCCACGAGGTCAAAGTTACTGTTTGGAAAGATATCGTTAATTGACTATTTAACAAGTGTTGGGTGGAAGACGTTGATCATCTGATCTCTTGTGAATCTGATAAGACCTTTCCCGTAACCCCTTCGTCTCTCGGTGGAACCAGAGCGAGTAAATATTGGGCGATAAAAGCGGTATTGTGGCGGATAAAGTATCGGTTGTAGATTTACGAACGGTTCGCAATAGCGAGAAAGGAGGCATTTATCCACCCACGCACCGTTCCTGCGATGGTCAAGTTATTAGAGGGAATTTGCATCCTCCCAAAGTATGCGTTCCGTCGCTCAGAAAACGCCCTCGTAAAAGCAGCAGAAATTGTCTCCCCGATGCAGCGTGTCTAAGCCGTAACTGTTTTATCTGTTATCGTTTACATTCAATGAACAACAGCCTATAAATAACCAGATAAAACTATAAAGATATTCTGTCAATGAACGAACTTCAGACAGCATTTTATAAGATTTTTTTAAAGTCAAAGTTTTTTGTTTCAGGTTTAAATTCGCTGTGAATTTGCCTCATTTGAATTTGAACAGACTCATCAATTACACCTGGACTGCAATTCCACATTTAAGTTAAACATTTGAATTGCTGACAGTTGCTTTCGATCGTCGATAGTCACCAGCTTTTATATTTTTTACATATTTTAGAAAAAAGAGATTAAAAACACAAAAACATATATGTAATAATTATGTAAACTGAAACATGTAAATAAAGCATCTACATATTTATAGTAGATTGCGCTCAGAGGTTGATTGACCAATCGATTGTTCAGTATTTTGCTCTTCTTTGATAATGCAGAGGTTATAAAGCTGGAATCCTAGTATAAGTAATTAACTTACTTTTGAAACTCCGACTTAGTTCAATATACACTACAACCTCGTTTATCCGGCCCTCGTTGATCCGGATCTCCGAATAATCCTGATCAGATTTGTAAAAAAATTGTATATTTTTTTTTTTATTTAATGTTTACTTAGATAATAATTTTAACTATGATAACAAGAACATAACTATAAGTAGGCCAAGCATTCGCTTTTCATTTCGATTAAATGTACAGTTCCTGCATAGATTGTAGGCCTACAATAAAGTATGATAATAAAATACTTTTTGTCGAGTTTAAGAAAGCTTTACTAGTGTCATAGTGACATAGTTTTTTATCGAAATAAACTTATTTAAGGTTCAATAAGTCGCTTATTTAAGGATTTGTTTTGCTTACCACCCCTATTATCCGGATTTTAGATTTTCCGGA
>JAFIDM010000007.1:45533880-45601343 GCA_023159025.1 Thereuonema tuberculata
TTTGTTTTGCGAAATTCATCATTGTAAGAAAATTGGTAATTCTCTAACATTTTTGTGGAAATCGATATTAGGTGAGTTTTAAGACTAGAGAGCTATTCTTTAATATTTACTTCTCATTATTACTTTCTTTTTTTACTGATAATCTTTCAAGTATGGACTTCTATTTTTAACTACAGAGATTTGTTCATTTCCACAGTCGCATTCAAACAGCATTAGCATCCATTCGCATCAGTCTATTGTCCTCCGAATGAATGATGACCGGCGGAAGTTTGAACTGCGCAGCCCTTCCGGTAGCTGATCAATTATGTTTTCCTGTCACAATAGATGACGTAGTCTGTTTTCACTGACAAAGACATGTTGATAACGCCAAATTAAAACTTCTCTCGACTATTTACCGTTATTTCAATACCAGTTGCTAACAATAAGTATTTATATAAATAAATAAATATATATTATTTATAAATACAATGCTCTTTTGCAAAGTAACAAGCGATTCGCACAATGGCGGCGTCCGTCTTACAATCAGACGGAAGTGCCTGACCAAACTAATCGATGATACATGCGCAGATCTCACAAAAACAGGGCGGCCATCATTCATTTTTTTTACTATAGTGCGATGGCATATCGATTGTTTGGCCTTGAAATTTGCTGTTATATCCATGTAATTTTTTAAATCGTTGATGCTTGGTTGTTCACTCAATCTAAATGCAAAGGTATATTTCTTTCTAAACCTAGTCTCTGCACGCGACGGTCGTTTCTCTTTAATAAGCAGGTTTTCTTCCAACAGGATTTTCTCTGGAGAAGAAGAATTTCTTCTCCTTTTGAATTTCTTTTCTTTAATAACCGAACAAGACGAACGCTCTCCTAATGAGAAGATAGAAAACTCACCCAGATATCCTAGATATTTTATTTTTCTCTTTTTTTCTCTCTTTCTTCATTTTGGAACGAAGCCAAAACATAAATGAGATTAAATTATGTTCTTTTATGGCGCTCACAATTAGAGTTTTGCGCTAATAACGAACTTAAAGTTTTGTAGCACAAAGTTAGGCTTTCATTATGTTTTTCCACATAAAAGCAACCAACGTTTTACTTGTTCTTTTTTTATTTTCGTAAACTATTAGTTTAACGAGTTTCTTACTTTTGATGAAGTTTCACACATTTAACTTGAAGCCAGTTGATGATCTAACAACCAAACAATATCATTTGGAATGAATTTAAAAAGAAATATACTTGTATATAGTTTTAGTATTGGAAGCGGAGAACGTACTTTTCATGTACATCTGCGAAACTGTGATGTAATTTTGAAATAATTCTTTATAAATAATCTGTTATAGAATCTATCGACCAGTCGTATTTAATATACATGTATTATAAAATATAAAACAAACTAATTTTATGAAATAAACATTCTCTGTTTTGTTGATGTTCTCCTATTTATGAGGAAGCGTTGTTTCTGTAGTACTTATTAAAATCTAAAGATTTAAATATCCAAATAGACATATCATTCCAGGATGATGACAGTTACAGGAATAGTAATGAAGCTACAGTAAAACTTCCATATTAAAATGAAAAAGATTTGTCTTTTGAGTAAAAAACCAATACAAATAGTTATCTTTCATTTTAAAATTTGGCAACATCCTGATAACTCGACAAAATGGATGAAATATAAGTAGATATAAAGATCAATAAAGAAGAATCCACTCGGATCAGAAATCGATTCTGTTTTTATTTTAATTTTAATAATTGAGTTAGTAAAGTGTGAATTGAGCAGATGCATGAACTTCGCCTTATTTCTTTAACAAAGATCAATATTAGAGCATAATTCATTGAGATCTTTAACTCCCTTTCCGACAGAATTCTGGAAATAAACACTAAGTTATGTACAGTCCATTTCATATATGATTCTCCAAATTTGTTATGAAAGACAAATTACTTCACCTTCTGTCCGGGATTCATCACAACTTACAAAGATCGTTTGAAGAAAATTTTTACTTTGCGGTTATGTCATTGCAATTCTAATTTCAACCTTTCGCGGATTAATTCATTATTAATTTCAGCAGTGTTTAGTAGAGCTTCTGTGACATTCTAGATATTGCTTTCACGTGTCTTAGGATTATAAGTGAATTGGTTCGTCAAAGTAATTTAAATTGGGAAAATGGACCTTAAAGAGATCTTTTTCACTTGAAACCACTAAAGATAAATAGAAGCCTAATTAATTATTCCAAATATTTTGTTGAAATTAATGTTAATAATAATAAAAAATATAGCTATATAAATGTTCTGCTACATTTTATAAGCCTAGTCATTTCTATCTTTGCCATACATATAAAATAAATTGAGATGTTTATTATGTATTTAAAACAGTTGCAATCGACGACTGTTCAGGTTTTTCAGATTTTGTATCTTATCTTATTTTTTTTTTTTTGTCTACACTAGGAAATAAAAGTCTTGAAAATCAAATACAAGACAGTGTAAGGAAAATTTCATTACGTGAATGCAGCATTTATAGATTTACACAGTGTAGAAAATATTACTTGGATATTAATGATAGAAGATCATTAATGAATAATATCCATGTCTTGTAAATCTGAAATTATGTTACAGTAATGTTAAAAATAGATGTTATTCACTTTATGTCCGAGAAATAGGAATCTGTAGATAGAAATAACTTATTCACTGACTTTCGTGAATAAACGAGAAGTTGATTACAAAGACACAAGTTCAATCGTGTGTAGCAAAAAGTGTATTTTTTTTTACCATTTTAAAAACATTTTTTTTTTCCTTGAAATATCTCATGAACAGACATATTCATTACCTAGACATGTAGTAGGCATTTTTTAACTATGAATACCATTGATTTGACTTTATTTGGTTGAGTTATAGAATACGTAAATGTTTTAAGTATTTCTTTAAAAAGAAATATATGTTTTTTTCTTCCAATCTCGTGTTGGAAGATGAACTTGTGGATTAGGAATTTTTCAAGACGACCTTGAAACTCTTGTTGTTCGGAAGAAGCAATCATTTCGGTGGTGGAAGGATTTATCTGCTGTTGTAGGTGGGAAAGTAAACCTGGATCGAAGCCGTTCTTTTTTTGAGTGTGTGTGTAGCCTGTCCTTGGAATCCGTGGCTGAATGAACGCGAAACAAACAGACGCCAACCAAGCGTTGCTTTTTTGCGAGGGAGGATATAAACTTAGATGCCAATGGCCAAACAAAAGAAATCCCCATCACTCAAAAACCCATTCATTCACAAGGGAACCATCCACCCACTCAGCGCGGTTCTTATTTAATTAGATAATCAATTCTAATCACTGGTAAGACGCTGAGTTCAATGTTTCATTAATAGGAATGAAATAAATCATTTCAGATGGACACTGGATAAATAATAATAATAACAAGCTTTTCAGTTGACATATTTGCAGATTTCATTAAGAAGGAAAACTTGTTTAACTTATTGCAATTCTCTGAAACAGAGACAGTTTTAAGGTCCTGAAAGGTCTTTTTTAATGAAGTTATTCCTCACACCATCCGTTCAGTTGCCAATATACATCCAGTTATGTTACATACCTGGAAAGCTGTGTACCAGAAAAGAGTGATGCTCCATGGATGTTAAAATGAGGATTCCAAAAGTGAAAAAAAGAGCGTTTATAAGACTGCGAAAGGTGTGGTTGTCCACTTTTGTGCCCAGAAATCCTACAGTTCAAATTTTAATGTCCATATAAAGATTGTACCCAAATCTAGTTATTATTAAAATAATGAAGAAGACCAAACAAATTCATTCATGAATGTTGATGTTATAGTTTTAGAAGACTTTGATCACGACTCAATATTAATATAAGCTTATAGATCTGTGTATAGCAACTGCACAGATAAACAGAAATATTGAATTACGAAAAAGAAATTTAGATGGTGCGGACATACACACTAAGGAAAGATAAGAAGCAAATACCTAATATTCCTCTAAATTGAACCCACGGGGCTATCGAAGACCAACTGGATGACATCTACTTGGAAGAAGCTACAAAAAGATAGAATGGGCTGAGTTTCTTAGTCATTGATTGGAGGAAACGGGGGGAAAAAATTTAGACGATCTTGTTCCTGATGGAATTATGGATATTAACACAGATATATTTATATATACAGTATATATCTTCCCGCATGAGTAAAAGTTTAGGATACTTGTGCTTACAACCATTCAAGTCTTAAGAATTCTAGCCTTTCTAAATCTTTAGGTTTCTTTTTTTTTTTACAATTCCTTCTTCTTATTTTTAGGACATAAAATATTTCTAAAAATGAAAGGTACTTAATTTTTTTTTTCTAAAAAATAAAGTAAATGGAGAGAAATGTAAGCTGTAGTTTGTTTGATTTCTTTTCGACCTCTATTAGATAGTAATGCATGATTTTATACTTTTGTTTTACTCAAGAGATTGAATATGTCGTAGGTACCACAATAAAAGTTATGTAAAATCTATTCTCCTCCCAACCAAAGAACGACCGTGGACACCAGATGGCGCAATAGTAGAATTTGAATCGATTGTTTATGTCAGTGTTTATGGCGGGAAAGTGTTTGGCTCCTGATAGGTTTGCCTCGCTTGAGAGTCGCCATTGTGAATGGTTTATCTCGACAAACTTCAGTCCTGGAATGATTAAGAGATCATGGGTGTAGTTCAAGGTCAGAGTCATCCTTTCGCTGGGCGGATTTTAATTTCAATTAACACATATCGATATTAAGCGGAAAAATGGATAACTTAGTAGATGAACTTACAGGTTACATTGAAGTAGTTCTTCACACTGGCTTCTATATATAAATAAAACATTGTTTCCAGAAGACAGCCAAGGAAAAACCTCAAGGGATGAAAATGAGGACAGGTGTCTTGAGATCTGAAAAAAATTTGAACATAACTGAAAAATAATTAGGCATTGACTATAAAATTTCTGGAATTGCTATTTCAATTTCATGATTGATACCTAGCTATTTGATGCTGTTATGATCACAAGTGAGGATATATTGTGTCTCTTTACCTCAAGGAAAGGACTAAAGTTTGATCGATAGTTTTAGTCATAAGTCAAAATTTGCTTTTCATTGTCACATCCATTTTGAGATGGATATGGAACTAGAATGGATACCAAGTTGAAGACAGAACGTTTTACATCCTTTTGTACTCTTGCGCGTAACGGCTTGCAGCACCACAGGAAATAATTTATTTTTGAAGAATGTCAGTTTAATTTCTAATAATGGAGTGGCCAGCATGACTACTCAGTCTCTCAACCACAAAATCAGCAGAACTAAACATTTTATTCATCTTTTGACCAACCTGATGTAAAGGTACTAAGAACATCTTCCAATTTCAGAAGTTATTTGGATTTCATTATAAACAGGCGTCGTTGTTAGAATTGATATTATTGTATCAACTTCCGTAAGATATATAACGCTACGCTAGCTGTAATATACAGTAAAACCCCGTTATTACGCTCCCGCTTATAGCACTATCCCGTTCTTTACGCTCCTTTCATGCGGTCCCTGGAATTTTCTATGTAACTCTGTATACTTTTACCCTCTTATAACGCTTCAAATCCCGCTTGTAGCGCTTTTTTATATCGGAAATTTTGTATCGAAAAGAAATGTAACACTGTAACGATTCTTTTCTTTCCCTGGTAGGAGGGAATCTTCGAACTCTTTGAAGTGCGGGTCTGCGATACAGTAAGTTAGTGCAAAATGTCGAAGCGGAAATCCCTTTCTATAAGTGAAAAATTGCAAATTCTTCGTAAGTACGACGAGAATTCTACACTAAATCAGAAGGTTTTCGCAGAATCTAAGAATTCCCTGATCCAGTCTGAGAACAATAATAAAAAATAAGAATGGAATTATCAATTCAGCGAAGGATGGTTGCAAACGTAAAAAAGTAAAGTGTGGAAAATGTGAAGATGCCGAGGAAATTCTAATTGAATGGATTCATCAGTCCCGTGATGCATCAGTGCCATTAAGTGACCCAATCATTCAAGAAAAGGCGCGTGAAATAGCGGGCAGTGCACTAAATCTGCTCCGAAAATATAGTAGTGTTGCTCCTAGTGGAGTATCAATTGATGTTAATAGTTTCTTGAACCCATTGAAAATGTCATAATTTATAACAGTAGCATACACACACGGCAAACCACAATCAAAGATTTTTTTAATAGGAAATAAGCTCACATTTGCACTATATCTATTGCAGAATCAAGTATCTTTCCTGTAAAATGGTGTCTAAATGTTTCCCCATCAAATAAACTATTCCCCGTTTATAGCGCTATCCCGCTTATTACGCTTGTAGGTCACGGTCCCTTGACGAGCGTAATAACGGGGTTTTACTGTATATGAAAATATAGGTATACAGGTTGTGTTAAGAATAGATTTACGGTATAACGTTTGGAGTCACTTTATCATTGACTATTAAGTTGTGAAAGTTATTTGCAAACAATATCATTACTTTTTTTAAATTAAATAGAATTAAATCTGTCAAGAAGTGTATTTCTTTTTTCTGAAATCAGGTAGAGTATACGATTTATCTCTGTTGAGAAAATTAGAGTGTGAATAAGGGAGAATTTCAAGTTTGATTTATTTTTTTGATTTATTTAAATTACTTAAAAACATTGTGTGTTTTTGGAGATTCTATAATTTTTCATTGAAAATATATTTGAGCAAAAAGTTCTACCTGAAGTTTTTATCTGAATTTGGAATCGATCTTGGATTTGTATCAAGGTAATTTGCCATTGATAAATTCATTCATAAATATACATAAGAAAATCTCTTATTAATAGCTTTGCAGAATAAACATTGAAAAATAATTAAGAAAACCTTTCGCCACTCATCATTAACAATTGCCAATTGATGCCAACGATGTTTACAAGAATTAGACTGAATTTGGATTTCATTAATGCTAATATTTGGAATGAAAGTGAAGGTCCTAAATAATAACAGACTAAGTATTGCTGACATAATAGCAAAAGTATTATACCTCATTTCCTGGCGTTGTGTTTTCAGGCGTAGGAGGACCTTGATCATAAATTGCAAGCGTAATAATAAGCAAATTTATAATCTTAATAATTACATACCACTGACAGAACCATACAGACATTCCAATAATTCAGAGATTGCTTCAGCCTCGCTAATAATGTCATAATAAACTAGAAGTTCCTTAAGTCTCCTTTCCTTCAAAACTTGCAATTTCTTTTTTAATTTAATTCGAAAGTTACTAAACATTAGCGGCTGAATATACAACCACTTATCTTAAATTTTCCATTTCCTGAAAGCTGAAGAAAAAAAACCTTAAAATGTAATTAATTTAAAAAATATCAAAGGACAGGTAGTTTTAAAAGGAGGCATGACTCGGTACGTAATTAAATATCGAGAAAAGACCACTTATTTTGCTTCTAATAAGACACCACTTTTTCTTCAGGCAGAGATTTTCTACAAAGATCCACCAAGAAATTCTCTTTGCACGTTTATTTCAAATAAATTCTATTGAAATATAATATAATGACGTAATTCGCATGAAGTTCCATTCGCTGGTTCATAAGTTACATAGACACAAACAGATACGCTAATTATTTTCTTAGGATATTAAGATAAAAATAAGTTTATTAAGAAATTGTCAGTGATGTTTACCAGAATCAACCAAACATTAATTAATAAAAATATTTGTCTATTTCTTGATTAAGAGCCTAAGAAAGTATCGTCTTGGAGTATTTGTTTCAGTTGGAAAATGTTATATTCTTCCTTAAAAACGTACAGTGGTACCTCGGGTTACGAACTTAATTCGTTCCAGAACTCGGTTCGTAACCTGAAACGTTCGTAACCCGAAACATTGAAATCAATGAAATAGAGACGATCCGTTTCAAGATGAAAGAATCGTTCCTTTTTATTAACATCCGGTCGTTTACCTGACAAAACGCAAAGAATACTTCACCGTATTAAATAAAGAGAAAGAAAACAACCAAATAAATTAAATGTAAAATAATTACATTTAATAAATACATTATACAAATAAATATATTACGATGTCTTGTTTACATCGGAAAAAGAATCATGTGGGCGCGGAGATACTTTCAGATGCTAGGTGAGAAGCCTTTGGTATGATTTGGCCCCGTAACTTGTAACTTTGTACTTTTCGCGATCGTTTGTCTCCAACTTTAAACCTTGCTCTCTCTCTCTCTCTCTCACCTTCGTTCGTTATCCGAGACAAAGAATTTTCGAAGTTGATGTTCGTAACCCGAAATGTTCGTGACCTGAGTCGTTCGTAACCCGAGGTTTCACTATACAGATATTAAATATTAGATTAAAAAAAGCTTTTATGTATTAGAAAATTGCGTAGTTTAAGAAGAAGTGAGTGAACCAAAGTGAGAAGAACCAAAGTGAGAAATTAATTATTTATTTATCTAGAAATCAAATAGTCATATTCGGAAACAAAGCAATATAATTGTTAACAATTGTAATGCTACACATTTTACACTGTATCTTCCTAGTAGTGTTTGGGTTTGTAATTATTGTAATTTATTCCTTACCGCAAGTTCGGTTTTGTATTTTTGTTTAAGAAAGATGTAAAGAATTAAAATCGAAAAGGCTTGCTTTTTAAAACGAATTTTTTAACAATCCTATAATATCTTATTGATTTTTTTTCCTTCTTTTGTGCTAAAGGAATTTGGATATTACTACAATTCCACAAACTGTTTACTTCGTTTCTATTTTTATTTTAAGCTTTTATTCTTTTTTTTTCCTTGGCTCTTTGATAATCACACGGAGGAATATTGGCTCCTCACTCAGTTTAACTTCGCTTTCGCGTGATTTCAAGTCTCTTTCTTCTATGTTTTGGATCATTGATGTCTCCGTTATTAGTTCGTCGTAAAACACCCGCGCGCTCTTTTCCCTGCCTTCCGATAGGTGGAGTCGCAGCACAATGTCGCCTCGGCTTCGAAACACAATAACCCGGAACGAGGACCTCGTGACACCCGCTGCTGTTCCACGAGGAATAAAAAGAAGAAAAAAAAAACCTTCATTGATGGGAGTTGATAAAGCGAAACGAACGAAAAGGGAGGAGAAAAAAAAAGGACGATAGAGGAAACCCGAGGACGTAGAGGAAAAGCACAACATTCCGCAGTTTGCATTCCAAACCAACCATTGATACGTCGGTTTGTGATTTAGTTTCACTACGACGTCGAAAAACCAACCACCAGATCCAATTTCGGTTTTCGTTTTCGACTGGTATCTTTAAAGTTTATTTATTGACGAGATCTCAAGGTAGTCCTGTAATTGGATCTTAGCCACCAGAAAAAGAAAAAGACTGAAGTAGATTACAGCCAATGAAAGATACAAATATTAAAATCTAAACAAGAAAACATTATTGAGTTAATGTTACAAGAATTTTATCTTAAAAAGTAAATAAAAAAGGAACTTGATTAGTAACGCCAAGAAATAAAAAAGATTATTTAATTTAGAATTGTAAATGAAATACTAAACAGCATTTATTTATTTTATTTTATTTTATTTATTTAATTCTTTGAAGCTGGAGATGAAGAAAGACGTTTATCAGAATATATGTTGTTTTAGGTAGGTAAATTAGGAACTTAATCTTGAGGAGAATAAGGACATCTGTGATGCTAAAAGCTATGTTTTGTGAGAATGTTTGGTTATAACAAGGCGTTTTATACTTAAGGACGACCACTAGTGGTTACAAATACAAAATTAGACGAAACAGCTTGCATACCTGTGGACGATCAGTAGAAACGTGGCGAGGTTTGGTAGCACTTGGTAGAGGTCACTTGGTAGCACTAGAAAGGCAAATTAGCCCGGTAGTGAATTCTGTTTGAAAGTATCGTTTTACGAGAAGGAAAGAAGTGACGAAAGTGAAATTTTCAGTATGTCTCAAAGACATCGTCTAGATTATTTAACTCTGGGAAGAATTGTAGGAAAGCTGGAAGAAGGCCGCAGAGTAACTGATGTTAGCAAGTTTGGAAATGCCCATAGTGTTGTATCCAGGTTCTAAGCAGCATTACAAGGCAATCGAATGTATTCCAGACGCATGCAAGGAAGTCGCCCTCGCTCTACAACGATGGATGAAGATATATTTTTAGCTGTAACAGCTAAACGTAATTGCCTCATCACGTCTGGTGATTGCGATTTGCCTTCATTCCAGCGCAGGAACTCTGTTATCCCGACAAACTGTGGCGCGACTCTGCGACATGTCGGGCTAAACGCCCGAAGACCTGAAGGCTACGTTCCTGTATCCAGAGCTCACCGTAGGGCACGTTTGCAGTGGTATCGGCTCTATCGAAATTGAACAAATCATCAGTGTTCTCTTAACAGATGAGTCTTTTAAGTTTTTCCTCCGATTCTAGACGTCAGCTGATGTAGCACGAAAATGGCCACGGTCCAGGAAAGGGACATCAATGGCATGGGGGGGGGGTGTCTTTATTATTATAAGAGTTTTTATTTGTGCATTACAATGCCCCCCCTTCGTCGTACGAAAGCAGTGAAAACATTGCTTGAGATTAAGGCAATTCATCGCATCGACTGGATAACACTCCTCAGACCTGAACCCTATCGTTTATGTCTGCGACTGACACTATGCTACGCCAAGTGTTTCCTTTAACACATCGTGGAATTAAGGCGAAATGCCTTAAGAGGAGAAAGAAGATACATGATAGCTCCGGAATTCCATCTCAGTTCTGGGAGAAACCAACATGAGCACAAAGTTACCACTAAAACTGAACTGTAAAATGAATGTTAGTATGTAGCTGATTAGATTTCTTTTTTAATAATTTCAAACTTTGAAGAATCAAGGAGAGCTGTTCTGTGATTATTTTCATTCATTTGGCCGCTGAGGTCAGCAGAGACATTTCAATTCTTTCCATTAGTTCCTTATTTTATATTGACCTACTTTTAATGTTGTTATTATAAATATGAACACAATGACAAACGAAAATTTTTAATCTGATCGTTTAAAATATATTTTTATTACTAGGGGTCCAAATATTTTCATCCATCTTAAAATCTTAGATCAGTCTGTAAAAGAACGGGAAAAATGGTGGTCACATGAAGAGGAATATATTTCTAAATAATAGTAATAATAATAAATGTTAATTAAACGTTACTAGACAGGAAACAGGACTCCTATGGGAAAAGTTTATTGACTATTCAATTTAGAAGGAAAGAAAAAAGAGCGGGAGTTCTGTTCAGTGTGTGATTTATCTGTGACCAATTAGTCTCTCATTGTCCGTTTGTCAATGGATTGGCCTCAAAAGACCAATGACCTATAACTAGTTTTCAATACCTCCGGGTTAAAATTTCAACACAAAGATCAGGTTTTCAAACATTATCTGGCTTATCAAGTTTTCAACATTGAAAAAAAAATCAGATTTTTTTTCAAATCGGAGTCTTTTCCTTTAACTTCAGGTTTTTATTCCTCAATTAATTATTAATTTATTGTGCTCAGAAGTAGCGAAGAAATGTTTGGAATATCTCCAGAAATTATATGCCTAAATTATGATTTTGTTATTACATTCATTAATCTTTGTTTGTCTATTTTTTTTTACAAACCTCATGAACTAACTTGAAATGTAATGATTGGAAATTTTATTCTTGATGGAAAATCCTTAGAAGTTTCCAGGATATTTTTATAATTACAAATAGTTCTCGACTACGATGTGATTACGATCGACAACTCTTCGATTTGAAAGTCATACAACCATATATATAGTGTATCAAAAATTATATGTATACATAAGTTATATAAGACACTTAAGTCCAAACACTTTTAACCTTCGGTATACAAGGTGAAAAAAACTCTTCACCTAGACAACGTGGGGTTAAATTAACCCCACAATGAATTGCATGTATTTTATAGATGCATTAAATAAAATACACTTGAATGCGTTTTTCTGTTGAAGATATTATTATATTATTAAATAAATACAAAAGTATAAAAAAATTAAACTTTTTTAATAGAAAAACTAAAAAATCTTACAAATTCTTCTTATCATCAACAATTTACCATTAAGTAACAAAAAAAAAAAAAAAATATTATGGGTTTTCGTGTAGAAACGTATTTGTTTCATATTATATCCTTTAAACTATGCTTATTCGGCTTTATTGAACATGAATTTTGAAAAAAAAAAAAAACCCACAAGAGTGGACACTTATTTTTTTAGAGACGTCCCATACAACATGGGGTTAAAAACGCCCAGGACCCGCTTTGAGCACCTGTGTACACCACTGCGGCGCATACGGTACTTATTCGACAATGTGATGCGACGCGGATTTGTGTAAGCTCCAGCTACTGAGAACATCAAGTTATTTGATTGCGTTATAAAGGACCATCAACGCATTTTAAAAGTGTTGGGGTTAAGATAACCCCACCTTGTATGCCGAAGGTTAAGGTTAATTATATGCAAAAAGATAGGTTAATACTCAAAACACTTATTAAAATAACCATAGTACAGCAGTAATGTATTGTGTAGTCTACACTTACAGTACATCATACTCGAGCACTTAAAGAGATAGCCAAGATGAAACGAGTCCTTCTTGGTAGCAAACTATGACACAGCGTGATGTATTTTCTAGTAAAGAGAAACAATAATATATAACAACAAACAATACAAGCATACCTCAATGATAGTTATAACTATTATTGTAGCTATAAATTATTACAGATTTGATGTTCTGAATATTGTTCATTCATACTGCTGATAATGGTTTGTTGTGCTTCGTGATTTTTAGGCTTATGACTATGGATGCAACTCAAAACTGATTGTGAAGATTCCTCTATGGGGCTTTGGTCGTAAGTGTGAATCGTATATCGGATTATGGGGACCTTGCTATATTTACTTTACTGTCACAAAGACAATATCAGCTCTCTTTTATTTTTATTTTATTTAATTGAATTCTTAAGATACAGATCAAATAAATTCTTATTTCATCTAAATTTAGGTTAAGTCAGTGCCAATTTACAACACGTAACGGCTCTTTTTCTATTTTTTTTTTTCCTCTTAAAGACAAGATAGGAGGATAAACAAGAAGTGATTAGAGAAAAAGCATGTAAATAAACATTAACCTATTAAATGATTTGAAAAATTCACTTCAATAATTTTTTAACCAGAAACGAAATAATATGCAAATAATTTCTTATTTACTTACTTCCGCATGTAGGACTGTTTTAACTGCGGATCCACTTCGCCCCATGCGTCCGTGTCGTTTTCTACAAATTAGCATTGGGAGAGGAATTGAAATTCCGATTTGAAAATATCTTATGAAGTGAGATCATTTTAAAGAAAACTTCATTTCTCTTTTGTTGCATTTCAGCCGTCTTCGTTGTTGTCTGCCACTGTCAAACGTCATTCTGAAGAAAGGTGGTGTGGGTCAGTGGTGTTTGACAGCAGCTAAGATGAATCAAATAGCTTGCAGTATTCTGTAGTGTGGAATTTGTAAATAATACACTTATATATTTGTTGTTGGAATAATATAATATTTTGATGGAAATGTAACTGGTGTAATTGTTTACAATGATCAGATTTTTTTTTAAATAAAAAATCATAAAATAATTTTGGTGTAATAACAACATCTAATATGTTGTTATTTTAATAATAATATGTTTTTGTTTGTTTTAAAAACAATTATATGTTGAGACTACAATAACATAGAATGTTGGGAATTCTAATCCGTCTGGCGAACTATAAGAGGATAAGCGGATTAACGATAAGAGGATGAGTTTAATTTTGTGACGTAAAGGAAAAATTTTGGTTTATTTTTTTTATTTTTATAAAATATTTATATTGTACGACGAAATATTTTATTTATATTTCTTATTTTTCTTCATTTACTAAATTCCTATTCCTCTTGTTATTGTGTCTAGGTCAATATTTATAAATATGATCTTCTTTTTGTACTATTTATCAGCATAAATATGTATTGAAACTTCATGTTTACCAGGACTTGCCACTAGGTTCGCTGCTGTCAAATTGTCTCTCAAGTTAATAATGGTTAATCACTCACTTTCGCATATTCCCTATATGGTATTTGGCTGAATGTAATGCATTTTAATTCAAAGGAAATATTTTTCCTTTGCAAACATAACCAAGATAAACTTAGAATCTTCTCTTTTTTAAAGAAGAAACTGATCTAAAAAGAAAACGAAATGAAATTTTTAAAATTTAAAGCTCTCGAAAACTGAGGAAGAAATACAGTAACGTTTCAAAGATTAAATATAAAGCATTTGCAAAAGTTATAATCAGTATTTAATTACAGTTTCTTTTATTGCAGTTAAGAAAAGTTAAAGAAAATTAAAGTTGTAGAGGCAGAGAAACCCTTTTGTTTTTTGGTAAGAGTTTTTTTACAAAATGTTGAGTTTGGGTCATTTGCTTGGCAGTGCGGATGTTATTTAAAACTGAGTACTTTGTGCTTTAAGACTGGTATCTTTGTTTGATTTATTTGTGTCTTCAAGTGGTGTCATGTGGTGTTTGTCCTTCTATACTAAAGCAGAAGAAACAAGGGTTTTGTTTCAGAAACTTTTAAGAAGGAACTTCATGCAAAGTTAAATCGTATTTAAATGTACTTTGAAGTTCGCCTATCACAAAAAAAAAAGGAATGTTTTTTCTGTTTATATTTATTCAGCCTAAAGCTCTTTCATATTTGCTGTGTTTTTTTTTTTAACTTTGTCAGCATTTTGATTCTCATCGTTTTTGAAAGAGGATTGTAACTGAAACAGAATTCAAGTGTCACCATCATTCAAAGGTAAAATTTACACAAGAAAAATTAAAATTATTTTTAAAAAATCATAAGAGCAGATATATATTCTTTTTTTTTTTAGTCGAAATAAAAAGATGAGAATAACTTAAATAAAACATTTGTTAACTTTTTTTAATAGCATGGATAAGATAATCTTTTTTTTTTAATTTTTTGTTAATTCCAAAACATCGTTTAATATTAAAAAATCTCTTCATCTTATATATAAATTCCAAATTTCTTACAACTACACACGACATTTCACAGAAGCCAACGTTCTTCTATTTCTGAATTATTTGCGAAATTCAGAACTTGAAAAAGCAGAATGATGGCTTCTGTGAAATATCGTTTGTAGTTATACGAAATTTTGAAATCATTAAATATTATTAAAGTTTTGTAAGTGTAAAGTTTAATTTTATTACTTAACCTATTTTTTTTTTGCTATCTTTTATCATCTATTTTTGTGAAAATACTTGATTTCATAAATATTAAATTTAAAAAAATTTTGGTGGAATTTTGTTTATCACGAACAGAATCCAGTTGTGTTGGATTCGAAAAGCCAAGTTCTTATGATCAAAGTGTGTGTTTTTTTAATTAGAATAGTAAATTCCTTCCATTGAAATAAGATGAATATTTAATTCCTGTGCTTTGGAAGCAGGAAACCAGTGCATTGGAAGCAGGATGTTTAGATACGTTTTATCTTTACTTCTCCTTGAAAACCCATCAATTTTCCTGAGAAAGAAATAACAAAATCTTTAAGATGACTAATTAGCTTGGTCTAATATCGTGTGAGAACAAACCGGTCTTTCCCCCTCATCCATTCTTTCCGATTTGCATAGAATGTTATGCGGTATCATCTAATTCTATTGACTTCTGTTTTCGTAACCACTAACATGATCAGTCTTTGAATGGTAATATGAACATGATCAGTTTCGCCTGGACCTAAATGTTACGTATGAATAAACATTTGAATTGTGGGCAATTGTTTGCGATTGCCAATGATGAAAGAGATAGGGAAAAAAATGAAACACGTGAACAGCATATATACAGTAACTACATTACTAGCATATGTATCTGTCATCATCAAGATAACAATGCCACTTTTTATATTCATATTTTTATAGCAAAGAACTGCCGGAGTGTAGATAGGAAAACCTTTCAACCGTCCACAATGTAAAATAAATAAGAGAAATCTATCAAGTAATACAGTAGAGTCGCGGTTATCCGCGAAATTGGATGGCAAGGGCTTCGCGGATAACGAAAATCGCGGATAACCCGAAAAAAAGACTAAAAATGAGGTGTAAACACGAAAAAAAATATTCCACCATTAAAAACTACGTTTTATTGTATAAAAAACATAATATTAAAACTTTTAAAATATGTACAGTAAAGCAGAAACCTTTGCTCTACGTTTGCATCCACAAATTCCGAGAAGGCCTGTAGGATCACGATGCACAATAAACCTGTCAGTAATTTTCGAGCTTCGCACTGAAGGGCCTATTGTACTTTCCCTGTTGTTGGCTTGGATTAAAATTGTTTTTTTTTTTTTTTGAGGTTCGTAATTAAAAAAATTTTTCGCGGCACTCGCGGATAATCGGGGCTCTACTGTATTCATAATATCGTCATTATTTATAGCTTAATTTGACGACTGTTTTATAGTTTAAAAAAAAGAATAGCAATAACATAGATCTTACGGCACAATCGTCGGCATTCCCTAATGACTACTGGGTTATTTTATATTCTAAAATTATAAATAAACAAATGGCGCTCAGTTATTTAGTCTTCATTGGTGGCGTGATATTTAAAGCTTAATATATTTATTTATTTATTGCTTGCACTATGTATATCACTAGCCTTCTGAGACCAACCAGTAACCTTTACAACCTCCTTTCCACGACCCATTACGTTCTAGAAACAAAGAAAGCGAGTATTCCTGACTTTTTGTTTTGGTTGGAAACTGATCATTGGTTTATGAACCCCTCCCCTTCCGCAGAAAGGACTCTTTAAGTTTTTGTTATTTTTCGGTAGAATGGTAGCATTCCGTACTTCTGGGTAAGCTACTTTATATTGTTATCCAATTTTAATATGATTATTCTTTTTTAATCTATGAATGTTTTTTTCTTAAATGGAGTTTGAGCTTCGTTTTTCCTTATTTATTAAAATTCTTTCCAACATATTTCCCGACGTTTCTTCAAATGAAAAATTCAAAAATTCAATATATGTTGTTTCCTTTTTCTTTCTAGTTTTCCTTTTTTATTAGATTTTCTTATTTTCTTCCATTCCATCTCGCATTGCGACGTTTGGCGCCAGTGTCATCCTTTTCTGTAACGTTGTCACGTGGGCGCCAGACCAAAAAAAAACCGGACACCTGTATTTGCTGTTTTACATTTGAATCATTGAAGTTGGTTGGAAAATTGTGTGTGAAAATAAGAAAATTTGAATTCGAATGATATACCTCACTTTCTTTATATACTGCAAACTGAAAAGTAAAATGTTTACTGTTATCTTTTTAGCTAAATCTCTTAAAATTTTAGATTGATGTTTATCTGAAAACAGTAAAATGAAAACTAACGGAATAATTGTTATTTAGTTAAATGAATTGGCTTACTGGAAAAAAGAGGGTGTTCCTCAAATAATTCTCTAAGATATTTAGTGTTTTGCTGCAGTTCCTATGGCCGTTTCGGCGTGGCCTTCACGAGACAGATGTGTCGGATCCTGGGTTCGAATCCCGGCGTCGGCATGGATGTTTGAAAATTTCCTTTCCTGTGTTTGTCTGCTTCTTCATCTTTCTCTTGAGGTCTAAAATCATTCCTTAATGATTCCTGAGGAAGGCAACGAGAAACCACCTCAGTATCTTTCCCTTGAAACTCTATGGATTTTTCTACGGGTTCGCCATGTTGGGAACACTAGAGATCCATAGAACACGGACCTTTGAACACGAAGATCCACTTCGGTGCGAACCGTAAAAACAACAGCAGCATATTTCCTATATTAAACATGAAAACAGTTAAGATATTAAATATTGAAGTAACTTTCTGCAAATGTTGGGCATATTTTGTTTATTTTCATTGTTAGATAATTTCTTTAATCTTATCACATGTAACATTTTACAACAGAAGAAAAATAGTAACTTTTAAACACTTGAATCCGAAGGCACTCTAAACAACATCATTGTTAATCTGTCCACTATTTACGTAGGCACTATTTTTAGGCACCACATTGACTTCAACATGGACATATTGCTTGAAAGAAGTTACAAAAGAAAGCTGTTCTCCTATTGTGGTCAGTTGGGAACAAATTGGCCAATCAGAATCCAGGTTTTTAAAGAAATGTGGGATAGCCACCTTATTCCACCAAATACTTGTAAAATTTTTAAAAGACCTCTTACATTTTCATCTTAAATTTAACAATGGGCCTATCCCATATTTATACTTCGAAAGATTGACTGTAGATGGTTACACAATACACAGCTAACTAATTTTTGACCAAGATGGGGGTATGCCCCCTGTTTCCACTAAGCTTCAATTGCCAACAATTACCAAAAAAAAAAAAAAATGTTTTTTCATTATTGTCAATTCTAGATTAATTATTATAAAATCACATAAATGAATAAATTTTTATGTAAAATTCACTAAGAGATTCTGTCGAAATTTCAGTGTAAAAATGTTCACCAGAGGGTCGTGAAGACTCGAGCGGGGAGTTGAGTGACCATGACTTATGTCCATCGCTCTGTCCTAGAGCATTGGGTTCAATAAAGTAACGCCAACAGACTCATTTCATGTCTAGGGTTAGACTCGCTATAAAATTACTCAAATCGTAAAAAAAAAAAAATTATGGTATATTGAGGACAATCTTTTATCCTTTACCGTCTGTTATAATGTTTTTAGAATGATAAAGTAAAACCATTTTATATTTCTTGCATATATCACACTGTTTACGTTGAGATACAATAAAAGTATCAACTGAATTAGCACTCATTCGATTACTGTAGAGTTCCGAATTATAAGACAATGGGAAATATCTAAACATGACAAAGACAGAAGCGGGTCCCTTAACTTTTGCACCATATATAGTAGAGCCCCGATTATCCGCAGAATTGGGTGGTAAGGGTACCGCGGATAGTAAAAATCGCGGATAACCCGAAAAAAGACTAAAAATGAGATGTAAACACGAAAAAAAATATTTCAGCGTAAAAACTACGTTTTATTAAACAAAAAACATAATATACAAAACTTTTAAAATATATACAGTACAGCAGAAACCTTTCTGCAGAGCTTGTCACTCATCCACAAATTCCGAGAAGGTCTATAGGATTACGATGCACAATAAACCTCTCAGTAATTTTCGACCTTCGCACTGTAGGGCCTATTGTACTTTCCCTGTTGTTGGCTTGGATTAAAATTGGTTTTTTTGAGGTTCGTAATTAAAAAAAAATTTCGCGGCTCTCGCGGATAATCGGGGCTTTACTGTAATTATCAATTATAAATAAAGCATTAAAGATTTAACTTTTAACTTTTGCCCTTCTTTGCAATCACGAAAGCCTATTTCAAATAACACTAACATTTTTTTATATATATAATTATCAACAAGCGAAAAATGTTACGCAATCTGACACTGTACGATATTTTTATGTATAAGTCAAGATTTTTGGATTAACAAAGATTTTGATATAAAAAAAAAATTAGTTAAGTCACTAATAAATAAATCTATTGTTTTTATTTCGTTTTGCAGCTGCATCGTCCAACATTAACGACCTATCAGTCTGTCATCAGACTATAGTTTTCATATCAGCAGCAGTAACACTTGGGCCCCGCGTACATTAGGAACCTAAACACTTGTCGCGCCAAATTTCGTTGCCTGCGACATTCTCGCCCGACGTGCCGTTCGAAAATACCTTCGGTTGTTAGATCAGTGGTCGGTTGTGAATGATATTTCTAACTTACGAGTTGGCCCGACCAGCCCTCAACACACAATTCGAGTGAAGCATCGGGATACGTCAGTTGTGACGTCATGCACATTCATAGCGCTATTCGCTTCCACTTTAGCTGAACAGAGAGCAATTACAAAAATATAATCATAGTATTCAGATTATCCTGCGAAAGGAAATAAAGGTTGCACTTAAATGTAGTTAGCTTTATGAGTCAGAATAAACATCAGAGTATTTAAAAAAAAATTTCAAAATTTCACAACATTAGTTGTTGGTTTCATGGAATTCTAGGATCGCTGATCACTCTTGAGTAAAGAATTGAAGAATTATTCCTAATAAATGAAAGAAATTCAAGAATAAAATGGCTCAGGATGGAGCTTGATATATTTCTTTTAATTTCTGAATGTGAATTTTGACATATTTAAAGGCTTCAACGATTATCAAATTCAAAACTTCCAAAATCTGTTTGCTGGTTGATTTACTGAGTTGAAACAAGCACAGTAACATCAATATCATTCATTTTTTTTTTGGCATATTGCGATGTATAGAATGAAGTCATTCCACTGTAAAGATTGCTTCCTTTCCAATGATAATCATCTTATTACAATAATACATTGATGGTGGTTTGCAATTGAGAACTATTAGCGGAGCAAAAGCGGCAAAATATTAATGACGTCACCAGTGACGTCCTTCACTCTAATTAGTTGGATCTGAAATGGAAGCAGACATTTCGTTGTTCTGTCCTCGTATGAAAATCGTTCCATCACGCATGTGCAGTTGCACGACAAATGTTGGCTGGTGTTTGTCTAGCTTTAGGAGACCGGAAACTTTACCTAATAATAAATGAATGTGCCTCTTAAAATATTAATAATTCTTTATAACTTAAAGAGAAATACTGCCTAATCTTTGAGTTGCGGTTTTAATGGAAAGGTTCAGTAAATTGATTCATTTTTATGAAAAGAATCTATTTTTAGATTAAGCAGTTTGTGTATTGTCTTTAAAGTCGCTGTTCCAAACTCGCGGCCCTCTCTGTAGTCAACTTGCATATTTTTCGATTTGTCCTTTGTTCAATTTTTTTGTTTTCAGAATTCTGTTCTATTTTATAATAAGTTCAGAGTAAACATTAAAATTTGATCAGAAATTGAAAACAATATCGGAAAAAAAAAAAAGATTTAACTGATTTTTGTAGAAACATGTTGTAAAACATTTCGTTGGACCGTGCTCTATTCTCGTATGAAAATCACTTTATCGTATGAACTTTATTCGTCTCTTTACCGATTATTTTGAAGATAACGTTGATGTCCTAGAAAAACCTACAATATTTGGCAATTAGATTAAAATGTTCATTACATTCAGTATTTACAATTGGGACCAAACACACGTATTTTAAAAAACTTCACTACATGTTGCGGGATCCAGGTTCGGATCGCTTCGGCAGGTGACAAAAGGAGCAAACCGGAAACAGACCCAAGTTTTCTAAGCTATCTTCATTTCCTGTCATGTGACCAGAATGACAATTATTTTTAGGGGTTGCAGGGTGTCTGGGTATCCCCCCCTCCCTTGAAAAAAATAAACAGACACCTTGCAACCAATGAGTCATCCTGGTCACATGACAGAAAATGAAGATAGCTTAGAAGACTTGGGTCTGTTTCCGGTTTGCTCCATTTGTCACCTGACGAAGGGATCCGAACATGGATCTCGCAACATGTAGTGCAGTTTTTTTATAAATATGTTTGGGTTTTTTTAAGTGTGTTTGGTCCCAATTGTAAATATAGATTAAAATGTGTTTGAGACTATTGGTCTCAAACAGGAAGTAGAAATGAAGATTTGGAAATAGTCTTCTACTAAGTCCATCTCAGAAGTCTGACGCATGCTTACACGAATGGCAGGAGTGAAAGCAAAGGAAATCTGTAAAACCAACAATTTTTAAATGTTGTGAATTGATTAAATTTATTTGAGAAAATATTTGCCTCATAATCTTAACCCTATATATGTTCGTTTGTAAAGTTTTGAACAAAATTTGTGTGAAAATGCCTTTGAAATATTAAATATTCATAGTAAATGTTTTAAAGATTTAATTTTTTTCCCCTTTAACAGAAATATTTTGTTAAAGAAACACAATTTTTTTTCACCTACAGTAATTGGTAGAGGGGTTCTTTTAGCAACTTTATTCAATCAAAAGTTTTATTCTAATAATGACAGCTTTTTCTTCGTGTCTATTTAAATCTGAAGGTAATATTTATTATTCTGTAACTTTAAACTGACTGATTTATTCGTGGAATATTTCGATTGTGGATAATCTATACAAGTTGCCTCCGTGTTTGCATTGATTTGTGCGGGATTATATTTTCTCTTGTTATCAACTGATAATTGACATACATTTTATTATGAAAAATCATTAAACTTTTGGCTTCCCTCCAGGTCTCTAACATCAATAGAAAACGGCTTCACAAGATTTTCTCTTTGAGGAGTCTTTAGCCATTCAAGTCCAAATTATTGAAAAAAATTCAGTATTGAATTCACGCAAAATATTTTCAGGTATTTTTTTAGTATTATTATTTTGACTTTTTTTTAATGATTATTAAATGTTTTTTATTCAATTTAATTTTGTAAGATTAAATATTTAATTTAATCTTATTACAAAAATCTCGTTATTTACTTTTAGTATATTTTTTAAAATTAAATTAATTCATCTTATAAGTGAATTAAACTAAATTAATTCTATTTTATAAATTTAATGAGTTTATCTTATAAATTAGAGCGAAAGTCCTATGGCATTCATTGTGAAAGCAAGGGTTATTTATAAATGAATTCAATATTTTTAATGCCTGACATTATTGTTAACTTAATATTCGTATTTCATTGAAAAAAAAAATGTATCATTTCAGCTATTTTCTGATATATTTAACTTAGTACAGCAGAACCTCATTATAACGGACTAATAGGGGCTGAAGGTTGTCCGTTTTTATGAAAGTCCGGTTTATAACAAATAATTCTTTTAGGGGTGTAATGCAGCAGGGTTTACATCAATGAAAGTACAATAGTTAGCTATAAAAAGTGTTTATTATAATATCAAATAAAAAACAGCCTTCAACATAATAGGTTGAATTGAAAAAGATGTGTACGTATACACTGCATTAATTTTTAGAATAACAAGGTCCTGGTTCATGTTGATTGCTTACATTCATTGGTTTGAAAAAATAATTAATTTTCTGCTGGGTTTATTTGCTGCTTATTTCTTCAGTTAATAACTGAATTTTTATTTTCATTTGCCGACTGTTCAACATATTGAATAACAAAATTTAAATGGTCTTTCACTTCGCTCACCTTAATTGTAGGCTGCCAATTTTTTTTTTAAAACTGTCCGTTATAAGCGACGTCCGTTATAATGAGGTTCTACTGTATGTGAAAAAAAAAAAAACAGGAAATAAATAAAATAAAAAATGGGCATAGTTTATTCTTATACTCAACCCTCATTTCAAAATTATCAATATCATTACAGTTTTTGATATTAGTTTATGACTCCAAAAATTTATAATTTTTTTGTAAATTTTTCTATGTTTAGAACCGATATTAAACTGGTGCCTGAATGGCCTAGCTTTTCATTTTATTTTATTTTTTTCTCCTTGGAATGTATAATTCCCACTGTGGATTAATTAGCGATAATTTTAATCTCCTAATAACCCAACCATTCGCTAATATTGTCTTTGGATATCGTTAATTCGAGAGTCAAATGAATTGAGTTCATAAAAGAGCTTTTATGGATGTCGTTCGCATCAGAATACAAGTTAATAATAACGCTGCTGTTCTGAGATGTACGACGCTCTCTTGTTTAATACCTGGTTTCACCAATGACATTTGAAATAGAGTTAATGAAATTTATTCTCTACGAGTCATTTTAATTTTGATGATTGTAATAAAGGAAATAGATTACACAATTAGAAAAGAATAGTGGTACGAGAAAAGCTTCCATTCATTCCGAACAGGTTCTATTCGGCGATGGAAACAAATACAGTTTGACAGTTAGGTTACTATAGTAATATTCTGTTATTGATAATTAGACGTATTAATAGCTATTACTGCTTAATTATGAATAATTGTAATAGATTTCCCTTTAAAAAAAATTAGGCTTCTTAAATGAATAATTGTTGTATTAATTACCTTTTATTATGAAGATATAAAAAAAAAAATGTCTTTATGTCGCAAACTGGTTTCTGTATTCCCGATATTTTACTACGGTAATGGCTTAAGATCTCTCCTGGTGCTATCCATAAAAGTTCACGATGTGCTATAAAGAATTTTTATTTTTTATTTTTTTTTTATTATCAAGTAAAGGATTATCTTTTTTAAATTTAAAGCTATTCCGAGCTTGTGTAAAGTTGTTGAACATCTTAATACTCTGTTTCTTGGTGACAGTTTAGGAATTATGAATTGTGGCCGAAAAAAATATATACACAATTTCCAAAATTGATCATAGGAAGCAACAGATCGAGGATTTTTTTTTTTTTAAATTTACGTTATTTATTTCAATTTGTCTTAAATGTCTTAAATTATAACTTTTATTGTAATTTAAAATAATCTAATACGTCATTACGACTTCTGTTAACTTCTAGTTTTGTTTTAATAAAATGTAGATAAATGAACTTAAAAATTGTGAATAAGAATTATTTGTTTATGTACTGTGAATCAATCCAGGAAATATTTAAACAAAATAAAGTTAAAAACAATAACCTAAGTTAATTCCAAGTTCAGATACATTTTTATTTTAGCAATTGTTAAAACTTACTTCATTTTATTGCCTTTAATTACGTAATGAAAGAATTAACTTTTTTTTATTTATACATATCAATTACAGAAAGAAAAGTAGAACATACTAGAATTGTCTTTTTTTCCAACTTACGTTGTTTTATTTAATTTAACTTCATCATTTTAATGGAAAATGAAAATAACCTCTTCTTTTTATTCTCCTTATTTTTCGTGAAGGTTTGGCTTCTCTTCAGGCATTGATCGTCACGTAGCAAAGCCCATCCATTCGTGGCTCGCTTTTCTCTTAGTTAAAAGAGATATTTTGCATCTTACTTTTGATATTTGCTGTTTTATACTTTTTTAAAAGAGAGTTTTTTTAGAATAATACACAAACAAAAAGCAAATCTTACAGCACAGAAATGCATAGTTTACGCCTAGAATTTGGGAAACCTTTTTTAGTTTTTTGTGGAATCCATATTCGGTCTCGTAATAAGTCCAGAATAATTGCTGAATTCTATAATTTACACAGCATTAATATTTTAATAGATTATCTTATAAAGATTATTTTATATCTTATAAAATAAAAATAGTATTTATGTTTATTAATTCGAAAAAAGGTTAATTTATCTTATTAAATTTATTAAATGATTTCAAGAATATTGATGTCTTTGATAAGAATCATTACAAGAATATTTGGTTTACAAGAATTCGCAATTTTTTTATATTTTAAATTTCACTATTTTACGCTCGGTGTCCAAAGAAATGGTGCCTTCAATTAATGAAGAGAATGATGGTTAACTGTTGCAGCAAAGGAATTGTTACGTATTTCCACAAATAATGTTGATTTGACTAAAGCTGGTATTTTGATATTCTTCATTAAATCCAGTGATTCCATTGTCAGAGCAAACATAAATAGAGAAAAACATTTTTTAACTCAATAAGTTTTTCGCTTATTTGGAGAAACAAATTACGAGAGAGAAACATCGAGTCAATGAATGGAATCATGTAACTTATTACAATGAGAATTCAAGAGGATTTTAAAAGCATTACGAATTCAAATGGAATCATAATTTAAATTTTTCCAAAGGATTTGTTAAACTGATACAAATTTCCCCGTCTTTATATATTGTTATGTATTTCTTCTTTCTTGTGTGAAATAAATAACTAAATAAAATATTATTATCATTGATGTTATGGACAACAAATTAAAAATAGATATAGTGTTAATAGAGATACGTATATTACTTAAGTGTTTGTTTGTTTGTTTTGAAGTGTGAAATCAATGGAGGTAAAATTGTCGAAGGTTCTAAGATCGAGCCAGTGGGATGTTCGAAGGTTGTGATATCATTTACGTGAACTTAAGAGATTCATTAGAGAACAGTTAATAACCCTTAGTTTTTATTAATTTATAGAACTTAAAAAAAAAAACCACTCATAAAATAATTACATTTTTTAAATTAAAATTTAAAAAAAAAAAAATTTTCGTTTAAAACAACTAAATCTTTAATCCATGCACATCCGTGTAAGTTTTCTTTAGACCATATTAGGTAAGTAACAAAGCTATTGGCGTATACTTTCTTTCTATTAGGTCACCGTAAATGAATCATAACTTTTTAAAATTAATTATTATGATGATAGAAAAAAAAGCGGGCATCAACGGCCAATGAACAATGGATTCTACTGAAACGGACGAAGAAAACTTAAACGGAGATACAAAGTGGACATTAAATTTTCTAAGCAGTCTTTTTGTTTTCTGGATCACTTTTAATTGCCAAGTACAGTTTCTCTCCATTTCTTTGTGTGTGTGTGTGGTCGGTTCGCACCGAAGTGCGAGCTTCGTTGCCGAAGCATCCGTGCTCCAGGGAGCGCTAGTGTTCCCAAGACGGCGAACCCCTAGCAGACTCCCTAGAATTACAAGGGAAAGATACTGGGGTGGTTTCCCGTGGCCTTCCCCAGGACGCCATTAAGGAATGACGTCAGACCGAAGAGAAAGTGAAGAAGAGGCTACAACACAGGAAAGGAAATTTTTGAAACATCCATGCTCGCTACCGTGATTTGAACCCGGGCGCTGGCACATTGATCTCACGACAGACCGACGCCT
Source organism: Thereuonema tuberculata (assembly GCA_023159025.1). Lineage (NCBI taxonomy): Eukaryota > Metazoa > Arthropoda > Chilopoda > Scutigeromorpha > Scutigeridae > Thereuonema > Thereuonema tuberculata. The sequence continues at coordinate 45,560,403 of JAFIDM010000007.1, forward strand.
GAGACCGCTCGACCACACCAGCGCGGCTCTCCATTTCTTTAGCTTCTATTAATATTTCAATCTAATCAATGCATGAAATGTACAAAAGGCAGTGTTGTAATCATTTCTAGGAAACAAATTTGAGAAAAAAAGATAAAGGAAAATGTAATATATTAAAAAGACTTAAATGGCGTGTTACAGGCGCTTACAACGTGATTCATGACCCTGTGAGCTTTTTAGATAGTTTGTTTTGGTTTAGAACACGTAGAATTGATCGCTGACTGTCCATGACAAATGTTCGACAGAAGATGTCGTGTTTTTATTCCTGCTCTTATCGATGTTTTTTTGACAAATCTATTCCCACAACAACACAAAGCTTTAAGCTGTGATATTTTTGTTTGCGTTTTTCGTAACTTACAATTTATTCGAAGTACTCATTTCTCATGAGTATTAACAAACTGATGCTCAACTCCTTCAAAACTGTCACAATAAAATAAAAAAAGACGTTCTTTTTTTATTTCCTTCGAAGTTAGAAAGGACATTTTACTGTGACATCTGCATATTTCAGTTAGTGTTCTTTGGTGTGTAGATCCCCTGTGAATGAAAATGGGAAATTCTAGTGTACCGTTGCCAATCCCATACTCTCATAAAAATCTAATAAGGCTTCGCCCCATATGTCTCATTGATCTCAAGATACTCAGTCCCTCCCTTGCTACTGTCTTACATCTACCGTACGCCCAGGCCTCTATTCTGGCTTAAAAGAAAACTACATCATTTTTATAGTGTTTATTCTATCATAGAAATAAGCAGTTACTTTTTAGAAAAAATAAGCATTTGTACCAAATGGGTTAACACACTTAGTTTCAAACAATTAACACGAAGTTGCTGGGCTTTTTGTTTTCTTCCAAACTTTGACTTACTATTTGAAACTGTTTGAGTTTTGCTTTGCCAACTTCTCTTCATATTTAGACACAAAAAAAGAAGGATGAATCGAATAGAAGAAATGGAGGAAACCTATAACAATTTGATGAATGAAAGGAAATAATAAAGAACGTCAGTGCAGTTCAAAACAGTTACTTCTCTTCCTTCGTTGGCAACAGTCCAGTTTACACTATTTCCCGAATTTTTCCCAATCACGACACCTGTCTAGTACTTATCAATTTGCAGCTGCTTTTCTAAGTACTTGATTTCCCATTCATAGAATTTGGGATGTTTTCTTCACTTTTTTTGATGGTCTCATGTTGATGTTGCTATTTTTTTTTTTTTTTTTTTTTTTATTATTTAAGTTTTTGATAATTTCTGAACTTGATTAGAATTTAAAATTTATTTTTTGAAAATAAAAATAACAAATTCTCTTTGCTGTTGTACGAAAATGCATTTCATTCAAAGCCTTTAATTTTTTAATAATAGTTAATTTATTAATAAATGGAGAGAAATCGCCAACCGGACTAGTTAATTTATTAAATTGAAGAATATTTAAATTCAGATAATAATTAAGTGAATAAAAAAAAACTAAAATCTTATTTAAGATGTGAAAAAATGTTAGGAAAAGTCAGAAGCTGGAGATGTGAAATATAGGTAGATCTTCCCGAACTACTTTTTTAGAATCATTAAGGATGATGATAATTGCCTGGAATAAGCTACAAGTGAAAAGAGTAGATAATCTTAATTGCCATTAATTAAAAAAAAAAACCAACAAATTTCTGGTACTAATTAAACACTGTTTGTTTGTGTTTTTTTTGTTTTTTTCGATGATACGTCATCGTTATATCGTGTAATTTTATTTATAATATTATTTATTGTAGTCATTGATTATAATAGGAGTGAGTTGAGATATGGAATCGTAAGATGTTTAAAAACAATTTAAAACAAAAATCAATAAACATAATTTTAACCTACAAAACATAAAACACACTTTGTGATTTATTAGAAATGTATTACATATTTTTTAGTGAAATGTGAGTACCTTAAATTTAAATTGGATGTTTGTTTTAATTTTTAAATGAATAGTTTTAAATTTCATTAAAAGTCTTACTTAAATTATATATATCATTTTCAGCTTCAGTTTTTAAGGAAAATGTTTTTATTTTGAGAAACTTGTAGCATTAACATGCGCAGAATGAGTTTTGTTTTTGCTTGAGGTAATCAAGCGTCACTTGAAGCCTGTGTGGGATGGAAATACTTTAATAACAGTTCCTTGTTGAAGTCCATATATTGAAAGACCTGTCGTCGTAATTCGACATCAGATAACGGTTCTAACGACAGTCAGTCTTCTCAATTACTGCACATTATTTCTTATCAGGACCACTTTTGCCTCTACGCTTAATTATAGCCCCACCATTACCTTACTTCTGGATCCGCCCTTGGTTTAGATACCATTTACAACCACACGGTTCCTATTTCAACATCGGAATTGAGTAACGGACTTTTCGACAGGAAATGACTAAATTTAATGAAAGAAATATCATGGAAAGAAAGTTTAATAGAAGTTACACAATCGCATGCTAAAAAAAAAAAAAAAAATCCATTTCGAAATTTTAATACAAATATGGAATGCGTATTATTAGCACATGATATTAGTTGTTTCACTTTCACATTAAGAATTTTCTTTTTTTTTTTTCCGTAATTTGTTAGAACTCCAGTCTTTTTAGTAATTGAAAGCTCTTACGTCCAAACGGCAGACTTGGGCATTCAAGGTGACTGTTTCTACCTTATGAGGTCCAAAAAATGTGTAACTGTTGTGTGAAGATGAGACTTGCGAATTTGATACTAATCTTGTGATGACTCTACAAATTCAGATTAATAGTTATTATAGTAGTAAAATAACAATAGTTTTAGGTTTTTTATTCTTGGAAACACTTTCTACTTAACTCATTTTCTCATTAAAAAAAAGAACTTGTGGAAGTTTTAATATGAGCTTCTTCTTCAGATTAAGAAATTGGCAGTTTCTGTGAATGATTAGAAATAAAAGTGGAAATACTTTATTCTATGAGATAATTCTTAATTAAAACTCTAATTATTAATCTTTCTCTTTCTCAACATACATGTAGCCTTGCTGACTACATGTATGTTGAGAAAGAGAAAGATTAATAATTAGAGTTTTAATTAAGAATTATTTACAGTTAATTCATTACATCTTTTCATTTTCTTTTTTTATGTCTTATTTCTTTTAATTCGCTACGAACTTTAGAGATAGGAAAAGAATTTAAACAATAAAAGACCTTTTGAAAATATTGCTGTTAATATCCACAAACAACGAGGAAAGAAGGAAACATCCACCCAAGGTTTATCTGGGATCGAACCTGCATCCTTTAAACTGCCAGAACAACCAACAACCTTAATCATTGGGGATTTGCTATAAGTTAATTCTATTTAATATGAAAGATTGGCACGATGACTCTGCACGACTTTTAGGGGTCGTGCAAAAAAAGGAATAAGTTGTGACCGAAAAAGAACAAAGATGATTTACATAATATTTCTTTATGCTTTTACTTGTATTTAGCTGTATATTTCCGCAGCTCCAAAACTTTCCTGCTGATGCTTTTAATTTGCCACTGTTTTGTCAGTGAACTAGAATTAATGAGAATACGGGATTTGTATCCTTTATATTAACATCACTTTTTACTCTTTCTTTTTAAAAGTCCATGACTTAACATTTATTTAGTGAGCAGTTCTGTTTTATGAGTGGTTTTCAAAAGGTTATTCGCTTTGAAAAGGGAATTTGTAATGGCTGATTGTGGTGATGGAGGTAAAAATCCCTTTCACTAGAGTCTATTATTTCTTAATTGTGTGGTTGTGTTTCTTTAGTTTCTCCAGGTTCTGTCTTCGGTTGACGTGGTTTTTATTCAGCTGTGAAGATCATCATCTCTGTATTCAGCCGTTGAAAATGATCTCCCTACAAAAACAGATAGGTTTTATTGTTAAACTATAAAGATGGTATCAGCGAAAATAAAGGCAATTTACATTAAAAAGCCATAAAATGAAACATATTCATTTATTAACATTAGTTTTAAGATGGGATTATTCCTTACTTTATCCTGGTGTAATCCACGGAGTCTTTAAACAGTGGGAAACTTTAAAAGATTGAGACCTAATAGAATGAACATTCAAAGACGTAGCTTACATTAATTTACAGCGTTTCTATCGAGTTAATTAAAGGTAAATATGCTACTTCGTAATTTCTGAAGTAAACTAACTACAAGGTGAAACGGATTGTTATTTGTAATGTTTTATGCGGGGTCTAAACAATGCTGCTCAAATTAATCCTTAATAATCATCTTATAAATTCAAGATATATCAGTGCAAACTAATAAAACAGTTGGGAATTTCATCTTTTTAACTGATGTAAGGGTTTGATGCAAATTAAAGTGAAATGAATATTATTATTATTATTAATATTTTACGTTGCCAAGTTTATTTTTTCACAACGTCAGCGCCTCCAAATTTTAGCGCCTCAGGTTATCTCCTAGTAGTTAAATGTTTTTATAGTTTATACGTTTGTGTTTTTATAATTCTGTTAATGTTTTTGCTAATCTTTGATGGTTTCTATACTATGTTTTTTTTAGAAAGCCACTTTCACCAAAATATCTAATTCGTACTTATTTATTACATTAATTGAAAAGATAAAAATGCAAATCAGTGAAATGCCAAATTAATTACAAATCATTATGTAATATTAAAATCCATTTACTAACATAGATGTTCTTAATTTAATTAGAAATTTAGTTTTTTATATTATTAAAAGTTAGATCATTTTAAATTTGAATTCAGTGAATGTTATATGGCATTTATTTAAATCATTACCTTGAAAATACAACAATATAAACTAATTATTGTTTTAAAATTTAAAAACATTTCTTAATTGAAATAATTCTTTAGTTTTATATTTTATTTTCAGTTAAGAAACATTTTATTATTATTTTAAGTTTCTTTCTAAACTTAGGCTTTTTAAATGTTTTCATCGAACACCAAAAAATATTAAAAGTTAGTATGGTCTAAGGTTTATAATAATCAATGTTATTATATATATGACCAAGAAATAAAAAGCTTATCGCAAAACAATTACGAAAACGTTTTATCCTAGGAAGCTAAAAACTAGTGGTTGGCTTAGGGTATTAAAATAAAGTTCCAGTTGATCTTAATACATACGGAATACATTATAAATACTCAAGGAATAGACTTTTGTAAACATTCAATAAAAATAAAAAAATAAAGTCAATCATATCATATTAACTAAAAGGATTTACATTAGCAAACAGAAACAGATTTGGGACTTTATATTAATCATTGAATTTGGTTTAATCTTACGATAAACGCTAAGCATTACACGTTGATAAAATCACCGTCACTTTCATTTTTTTTATATCTAAGCAACTGTCCAAAAATTTAATTTGGTAAAAACTGGTCCCTTATGAAATGGAGTGAAAAGAACCTCGAACATTGCAAGGGTTCCTGTACTTTTATTCTTAATTTTAATCCGTCTTTAAGAAATGCATCTTCTCGTGACAAGAATCAGAAAAACTGTCTGCGAACAAACATCTTCGCTTTGAGAAACGGTCTTAAAGATGATTTACTGCCAAATTCTAAAATGATTTAAGTATTTTGGAAATTAAAAATTTTCTTATTTCCTTTACTTTCAAGTAAAAAAAAAATTGTCTTTCGTCAAAATTTATACGCTTTTTTTTTTAATTAAAAAAAAATGAGCACTAATGATAAAAGTTTAATTACGATTTATTTGAGTTTGGAAAATTAATTTTTATTAAGAATTAAATAATTTATGGAAACATCTCATTATTTAATATTTTAAATGTTAGTTACATCTTTACGTTTTCAGTAGTTTCGTTGTTAATAAATTTATTTAAATTTTTTTAAAAATGACATTGTCTTGTTCTGTTATTGTTTGCGTTCATGCTTTGAAATGGACTTTGCCGTAATTAAAATTCTAAGTTTTTATATTTTGAACGTTGGTTTTTCTCCTTTAATTATAATCCGTCTTTTAAGGGATATTCACGTATGCTTTCTTTCTGTTAGGTCGCCGCTGTAATGAGGAATGTTAATTAATATTCATTGTTATGCTGATCTAATAGAAATAAAGAATGTACTAAAGTCGGTAGACATCAAAATATAATCCTTAGAAATCCAAGACGGATTATAATGGAACATAAGAAAAGTAGAGAAAAACAACTCGACTATAAATAAATAAAATAAAATCGATGCACAAAAATGCTTGAACCCTTTTGCTCTTTATAAATTAAAGTAAGTTTTACATAGAATTACTGAATGGCAAAAGAAGATGGCGTATAATTTCATTCAATATTAAATTTGATTCATAATGTTAATGAAATTAGGTTTGTCCTATTTAACTTTATTTTCAAGAATCCAACCAGAATTAATCCCATTTATTTTAAATGTAGTCCAGGCTATTGGCTTTAAGAGACTTCAGTCTAATCAAGGAGCAGAATGTGTACACATAATGAGACATAACGGGGCCGAAACTAGTTTGTTTTAATTGTAAATATTTATGTTTTTTTAAACTTTTAACTTAATTTTTATTTAGACTTGTGTGTTAGCTCCATTCAAGAACTTTAAATAATGAGACATAGTCCAGTTGTTCTCAAACAGCGCAGCGGGAAAGAATGGAGTTGTGGCAAAGACAGTCAAGGAAATAAAGACGTTTTCAAAAAACTCATACGCATTTCATGAATATATCAAAATTAAATATTAATTCTTAATTCGCAAAAAAAGAGAGTAAAAACATGCATATCCTGTAAACCACAAGTGAATTTCATCCTCAGAAACAATGCCATGCACACGGCTAAATTCAAAAAACATTTATTAAAATCAGAATACAATGCGACTAGTTTCATAACCGTAATTCTAGGTTATATTCTCAAGCTGGATTTGACAATGAAAAATGGGTAACATTTATAGATGAAGACAGTCAATCAAGTAATTACAAAGTCACATGCAGAAAACTCCGTGGGTATCCCCGTGTATGCTGATGTGGGCCGTCTTACGTAACAGCTACGGATGCCATCTATCGGTCTTTCAAATGTTTTTTGAATTTAGCCGTGTGCATGGCATTGTTTCTGAGGATGAAAGAATTTTGTGCACGTAAAGTTATTTTCACAAGTGAATTTATTAAGAGTTTTAGAAGATAAAAAATGGATATCACATTGTATATAATGAATATCAATAAATGACACCTGGTGTTGACCATTTTCGATTGTTTCTACCTCATGATCACCAATCAGCGTATGATTAGAAGTACTCACAGATAAACAGTGATTTTTTTTGTAATTGTGAATTTAATTTTATTTATAGTAATGACTGACTACTTTGGATTACCCTGGCTATAGATTGTAGAAGACAGACAATATGGAAATTAATTATACTACTGTAAATTCAGTAACAGTCAGTTTCCCCAAAATGCGCATGTCACTTATTGGTTTCACTTGGATTTAATCCAGGATGTAGCTTACGATTATTTGGAGAAACCGGTCATAAAAAAATCTAAATAATATTTTAACAAATTGAATATTAAAGTTAAGTGTTCCTTTTGACTGTTGTTGGAAACTTAATACTACATAGGCTTATGTTAATATAACAAACGGAATATTAGAAGTGAAATCACATATCTTGTAAAGTTGTTGTTCATGCTATTGTCGTTCAAAGCAAACACTCCTATTTAAAAAAGACAATTTTATAATATGAAAGAATTTGAAGAGAGATCTTTGACTTACAATTTGTATTTAAAATTCAACGAATAATCAACGAGGTTTATAGATCATTAGAATCATTAGAATAAATAAAATTTGCCTAATTTTCGATAATTTTTGTTATTTATTTGAATTCTTGTTGTATTTACATTAAACTTTTTATAATACCATATTTTAATTTTTTTAACGAAGTCTAGAATAAAACATATTACTACACATATTTTAAGTGTGAAGTTTTTTAGGTTAATATCAACAGGACTTAAACAAAACATTCACAAAAAAGGCTGTCAAATTTTGATATAGTTTTCATAAACATTTAGAAATTTACTTTTTTTTTATTAGTATTAGAAAACGTAACTAACTGAAACAATAATAAAAAAGTAAATTATTTATTTGTCACAAATTTATCATAATCCATGTAGTTTGTATATTATTTTGTAGTTGCTAATAATGATACCTTTTTGTTTTCTTTAAAGGCTTTTACCATTCAAATTAGCTAATTATATATTTCACTCCATTTTTTCTTCCTTTCCGTTTAACACCATTTATAATTACCTGCAATTTTTCCTTCGTAATTTCGTGCTTGCCACACTGTTTTAAAATTCCCCTGGCGACAGCAGCACCAAATCTTTTAATTAGTTTAATTTATGACCCTTTTTTATTATTTTTTTTTCTCTTTCCTCTTCGAATGCCATCTCTAATACTTTTATGTAAAAAAATAAAAATGTCCTTCGAGTGGGTGTTATTGGTCCGTTGTCTGTCGCGTCCCAATTAAAGTGGTCTGAAGAAATAGAGGCAACGGCGCATTGACAACCAAGTCGGTAGAATAATTGATGTGGTTAATTTTACCCAGAGAACTCCATCGATCCCTAGGCTCTTACATCTCGAATTTTGTTGGAACTTAAAGATACCAAGGGGGAGCAGAAATTGTTATTTGGGCCATTGCTTTTTATTTTTTTTAATTAAATCTAACACTTACATCTGTCTTAAGTCTTATTTTATAAAGTTCATCCCTTTTCAAGTTGTCAGTAACTACAGCTAATTATACATTTTAAAGTTTCAAATGAAGCGCTAATAAAATACAGTAAACGCCCGATTATCCGCGGACCTCTTCTGTTTCCATTTTTTTTACTGTACAATAAATTACGGAATTAACAAAAAAATTTTAAATCGAGAATAATGTAAACAATAAAAGAGGAACAGTTAGCGACGTCCAAGGAGGCGGTTTTCGTGTTTCGACTCGAAAAAACAAAGACTCAATTAACCGATTTTTTTTTTTTTTGTTAAAAAGTAAGAAAATAAAATAAAATAATTGTTTGTAATATATGTACTGCCATTTTAATGTAAATAAAACGTGTTAAAAGCATTTTTTGTGTTGATTTTCGTCCTTTTTCGTCCTACTTTGGATTATCCGTGGAATTCGCTTATCCGCGGTTGCCGCGCCACCCAATTCTACGGATAATCGGGAGTTTACTGTATTAACATTGTATTCCACACGAGTCTTCCTTTCATTTTCAGTTTTCAAAATTTTCTCCGTAGATTTTTCTTTCTATAATTCTTTTCATCAAATTACAAGAAAAATAAAGATAAAAAAACAAAAAAAAATTTTCTTGTTTTATATATATATATATATATTATGCACGTAAAACGTTTGTTATTACATTCAACAAAATACAAAGAATATCTTTCTAACCAAAATATATAGCATTTAGGCTAATCGCAAGGACGAATTCAACAGTGGAGGATTAGATTAGCATTGGGTGCACACTTGATAAAGAGTCCTAACGAGAAGGGACTTGAAACGTACGTAGTGATTTATAGTGTGATCTAATTTTAATTGTACGTAGTGTTTTAATGGTTGGTTTTATTATGTTTTTAACTGCACGTTAAATATTTTTAAACTGAGAAATCCTATTTGTTTATTTGAATTACTTAGACCTGAATGAGGAACAGGTGAATCGGTTAAGTAAATATATAAATAATATAACCTCGTGAACTAAGGTGTGTTTTTTCTACTCCAAGGGTTTCGTTCAAAATATCGACTTGAATTTTTTTCTCAAGAAATTTGAGAATTACATTAAACTGACCATGCCTTTATTTTGTTGCTGGCCCTCGAAAACATTGATATCGACAAATAACGAACAAACTTCTTAATGTCGTTTTCAAGCTTCCTGTAAAGAAGGCTCAAGGTACCGAGTTGAAATATTGAACGAATCGCTCATAGCAGTAAATGATCCCTCATTCAAGTTCTTTGTACATTTAATTTAATTGTTTTTACAAATTAGGAAAAAAAAATGATTTACATTTCTGATTTCTTTAAAAAAAACTTTTTTTAATATTTTGTAATTTTTTTTACAATTTTTATAACAATTTATCACGCAATTTTATTTTTTATAGAAATGTATCATTTAAACAGATTGTATATTTTTTTTTCATTCTAGTTTAATAAGCCGATGAAACAAAAAACATTTCCTATCATCCAATAATAATTGTATGTCCTTAATTAATATCACAAATAGTAGCTACTTTTCAAAACAAGAAAATTGGAAACAAGGGCAGCACAAGAATAAATAAATTGCCTTTCTGATTTAATTATCGGAAGGAATCGGGAACGGTCGTTTCATCCTGCATGGGACTTATCAGCCCGATCCGCCCTCCCCGATAAAGAACCCAGAAAGGCAAAAACTTAAGTGAAGGTCACCGTCACACCTGGCAGTGACCCCCGGAAACAAAAAAATCAACAAAACTAAAAATTGTGCTATTTTGCACAACAAAAAGCCTTTTCCTAATAAATGATAGGATTTGAAAGCTTTTAATTGTAAAGAAATTCAAATTCCAACAAGATGAATTATCTAAGGAAAAAAATTTAGCGTGCTATAAGTATTAGTCAAAACAAGAAAATTGGAAACACTGTTATAAATAAATTGCCTTTCTGATTCAATTATCGGAGGGAATAGGGAACGGCCGTTTCTTCCTGCATGGGACTCATGTAGCTACTTATAGTAACTACTTTTGTTCTAGTGATATGTAAGGGATTTTTGTATTTTTTTGTTTTTAAGAAGATTTTGATTTTGTGAAATTTATGATTATTCTTGATTCGAACATTCTTGATTCTTTTTTACAAATTTACTCGTGACAAAATTCTTCTTTTTTATTTCTAAATTAAATATTTCCTGAATATTGGGTTGGCCAAAAAGTTCGTTCAGTTTTTAAGTAAAAATAAAGACACATTTTTCATAGTCACCAATAATACTTTTTTTGAACAACATCTTCAACGGTTTGTTCCACTACCTTCTACCATCTTTCAGACCAAAACTTTTATCTTTCTAAAGCAAAAAAATGTTCCAGTTATCTTTGGTGTGTTCCTGGGAATTGATTTATTTTTTACATTAAGAGAATTGTGTAAAGATAAAATAAATGGAAATCCGAAGGTGCAATGTCTGGTGAATAGGGCGGATGAATCAGAACTTCCCAGCCAAGCTGCGACAGTTTTCGTCTGATCATCAAAGAAACATGCGTGTTTATTGTCTTCCATCTTCAATATTAAATTGGTGACACAAAATTCATCAATTTTGATCAGTTTTTGTTTTAAATTCACGCTGATATGACAGCTGTCAGAATACAATCTAATAAAATGACATTAAAAAACACCTAAGCGTTAATAGAGCCAATGTACGTAAAAAAACCGATCGAACTTTTTTAACCAACTTAATACAAATAAGCCGTCTAGATTCTATTCTTATTTGTTCAATAAAAATAAGATTAAAAGTATCTATTATCTATCATTTGTAATTGAGTTGACCTTCCATGTCAAAAAAATAAGTAATCATGTCCTATTGTAGTCAGGTGGCTATTTTCTGCAATAATTCTTTTTTCTTTTTTTTTTCTAGTTTAATTTTTTAATTTCCAGGATATTTCCGTTTGTTACTTTGTTACCTTCTCGAAGGAAAATCATCAAATTTCTTTCCTAAGCTTTTTCTGTTTTGAAGTTTCTTTAATTTGATGTGATAATTTGTTTTTCATTCTATAAAAAGAATCTATAGAAAGAATTGAAGATCAATTCTGTCTATAGTTCAATCTTCTTACATTTTCTTTTGTATTTATTTTCATTCGTGTCAAATTCAGTTTAACCACAAACCCTATAATTTCTTCTTAGTTTCATTCACAATTATTTTTATTACTATTATTATAAAATCTTCTCTCGAAAAGTTGGCATTAAAATGGAAATTAAAATGCTATTTGCACTTCAATATTAAGTAAAGATACTCAATTTTAAGATATCCCGAAACTAATTTCGTTTCCTAAAATAAACCCTTTATTCCACCCAACATTAATAAATCACAGAAAGAAAAAAAAAATGTTTATAAAGTCTAAAAGTATTTGGGTTTTTTTTATACATAGGTGTCCTGTTTCATCATATATTTTTAAACATGCCAATATTTCTTATCAATTATTATTTTCTCTCTCATATTTTGACTTACGAAAATACTGTCGTAATAAGACTTATCTCTATAGCAATGAGATGTAATTGGGTTAGATTAGACTTACGAAAACCTTCCATTATTATTCATCATCATTTCCATTTTTATTCTCTTATCTCCATTAACAAAACCATTGCAATATTTCCTCTATTTCGTCAATGGAGAATCGGATCTTCTTGTCTTAACAGTGATAACAGTTAGCATTTATTTTGTTTGATGTCACTATTTTATTATACTCAAATAACTTAGAAAAAAAATAGAAAAAAATGTTGATTATTTTCTTTTAAGCCTAAAAAGAGTTTTATTTCGATGATATTCCTTAAAATTCATTCTCGAAATAAAGAAAATATAAAAGAACCTCAAGAGGAATAGGGACTTTCATAGGATGAATAACATTGCCTTTATTTTTTGCGCTGGTTTGTCTAAATCAGTTTAATGTCGTGAGAAAAGTTACATTATTTAATCCCAGTTATTATTGACAACAAAAATCATCTGAACAACTTTTTAATCGCAAAATAATGTTTAGTGATAGAATGCACAATTTAAATATCTTTCAAAATATTTCTCTCCTAAACTACATATTTTGTTTTTATAATCTTCTTAATTATACTCTTTATTTATATGACTATATTTCAACCGGACCATTGCCAGTCTTCAACGGGTCTTTACAAAATTCCGTGTTTTGAATAATTTTAACATTTAAGCATTAAATATTACAATTTGCTAAATGATGTTCCTGCTACCAGAATAGCACATATCATCACTAATAGATTCGTAGTAATAATTGTTTTTTTTAAATCTTTCTTTCTTTTTATAAAACACTCTTTCCTGTGATAACATGGTGTAAAATGAAATGTTCATCTTATGTTTGCTCCATTTTAGATTCTGCATTGACCTAAAGTTCGTCCAACGGCGTTAGAATCTCAGAATGCGTTTCTTTAGTTTCCATTCAGTGTGGTCAGTTATTTCTTGTTCTGTTTCTTTTGCGGTTTACGAAGGTACCCAAAGGATTCACAGTCACATGTTTTCACGACATCTCATCAACTTCATTTTATTGTGGTTGAATGCTGTCACGACCATTTTCTTTCGTTCTTTTTTATTTTTTATTTTTTTCAAGAATGTGGAAAGGAGGAGGGATTCTTGATAAAAAAAAAGCTGATAGGATATCGTTAGTTAAAAAAGCTTGGGAAACTGAAATATGCCAGTTATAGCGATTTTTTTTTTTTTTTCTGATTAATGTAAAGTTCTGCAGTGGCTCGCTGTGCTTGACTAAAATTAAAAATCCATTAAATTTGGCGCCTTCATTTTAAATTCCTTTACTGTGGCATTTAGCTTATATTTTAGTAAGATGTCATTCAATTGCATAATTTAGTGAATAACAGTTGTAATCTATGAACTTTAAAAAGTTTTTATTATTTGTTTATTTAGTATATTTCTATATTAAAGAAATACTGTTTCAATGTAATGTAAATTAATTTCTGAAGAGTTAAGACGATAGCAGATATTCTTAATAACAAACAGAAATTTATTTCTTATCGTAATTGAAAAGTAAATGATATCGTCTCACTTTTTAAATCTTACTTTTACTTAGGAAACGATCTCATTTTTCTTAGGTTACTACTATTTAATTTTTAGGCTTCTAAAAGACGCCTTGTATCCCCGGTTTGTCTGTCTGTCTGTGGACACATATCCCACAATGCTTCGCAACGGCTTCTGTTAGCTCAGTTGGTTAGAGCGTCGTGCTAATAACGCGAAGGTCGTGGGTTCGATCCCCTCATGGGCCATTCTTTTTCTTCATTTTTTTTTTCTCCCCATTTTAAATCTTTTCACAGTTTCTCAACTTAAGTTTTTTTTTTAATCATTATTAGGAATTCAGTGTTTTAGCAAGGTTTGAGTTAAGAATGACAATTATTCCATATAAATAGGGATGGGTAAGATAGCATGGGGTCGCAAACAGACTCGCGCGAGCATTTTCTACACCGCCCCGGCGCAGTCTATTCTAAAGTAAAGGTGACTCATAAGCCGTTGCGAAGTACTGTGATTGGTTTACTAATTACTATCCCTACCTTGTTTTTTTGTCATTCCAAATTGTTTTAAATTGTTCAAGGAGTTCCTATTTGTCGATTCTTGTTTGATGTCCAAATATAAAATCCTTATATTCAGTATTATTTTAATTATAGTTAAAATCAACGATGTGACATTAGAATTGAATGTTGAAAATAAGTCTTTAGGGTTAAATCAGAATAATCAGGCCATGCTATCTGATTACTTTGCTATCTCGTCATTTTTTTTATTATCTTCAGAAAACTTTTTTTAATAAGTAGAAAAATAAGTATTTGTTTTATTATAAAAAAGAGATAAAATTGAATTTATTGGTTTTAAAAAGACTAAAGATAAAAAAAAACTGTAGACTCTGTTTTGTCTTCAAATTTAAACTTGTTTGAAACTTCGTTCTAATTGGTATTCTTGTTGCGGCGGTGCGTTAAGTCATTTAGAATTCCTTTTGCCACTAGGTTTCTTCTCTCCTCAGAGGTCTCGAAATTCACAGTTTAACGTGCGAAAAACCACCGAGTTGTTTTGCTTCAAGTGTTTTGTTTCATGCTCAATCTTTGTTCAAGCGCGCAGTGCGAGCCTCCGTAGCGTGACGTCATTTGCGGATGGACCCACGAGCTAGAATCGGCGCATGCCCCATTTTCCTGCCGGCGTCGCTCGGTATACCTGCGTGCCGCGTGGGCGTGGGCTGTTTTCACCGGGACGAGAGCCAGTCGTCGGCAGAGCATTCAGCGGGAAATCCTACGTTAGACCGGCCCGAGTCGTGTGTCACCGTCGTTCAGTCGCCGTGCAGAGACAGTCGGCTTCGAATTGGAGTCTTGTCAGCGGCCCAGACGCCTCCAACCTCCGCCGATCGTCGTTAGATCGTCTCGGAGGAATTCTCGCCTCCGTAAAACTTACCCCCGCGAAGGAGGGCGATACGGTGCTAAATACATCCAAACAGGTTTCAGTCTAGTTTTTCGACTATTGTATTACATCAGTGTGGAATGAAGCCTTCTATTCATAAATCCAATACGTAAGACTGCTTCCCTATTATGAATAACTTTAACATTCCCTTTTTGAAACTTTTAAACCTCGGAACTGCTGACTCCACTTATTCTCTATCCTTTGTCATGACTTTTATCGTAATTCGTAACATGCTTTGATTTCATAACTTACTGTTTCGTTGCGATGCATTTAACGACAACTTTTTCTGTTGTGTGATTTCCGAAGTCGTCATTTTGATTGAATGTTTCTAAATTGTACTAAAAACAGGAATTATTCTCATTTCAGTAGTTATCCAATTAATGAACAATTGCCCATACATCACCCTTGTTTTCGAAATTGATCATCCTCTTCGTTTTATCGAGAACTAAACTCTTCCTGGCAGGATACTCACAGGAAATTAGCTTAAAATTCCAGGAATTGATCCTTCTCCAATGAAGATTTTCAATTTATCAACAATTTATTGTGAAATCATTTTGACGCTTTAAGTTGGAAAAGGAAAACTCAAGTAGATATTTTTTTGTTTAGTATTTCTGATAACATTAAAGACTTTGGATTATACGAGACTGAAGACGAGAACAAAATTTAGGATATTACATTTTTTTTAATCATTATCTGTCCAAAAAATCTATTCGTGTTTTTCACCACGTGATCTGTAAGTGTCAGATTCAAAGCCTTCGTCGTATTTTCATTCGGAATCTTGAAGATATTAAAGATGAAAACTACTTGAAAATTATTCTCACTTGTTAACGAGCTTTCCAACATAAATTCACCGTATAATTTTAAAGTATTTCGACGCTGTTTCTCTCGAAGGACGTCTTTAAAACGAAACTAAGAGTAAATTCACCCAGTGACTTTGAAGAAGAAAAAAAAGAAAGCTAAGATAATAATACTAATACTCAACTCACTATCACCCAGGCGAGATTCTCTTGGGAAATCCCTTTTTCGTCTCGCTTTTTTGCCTTGTACTCTCGCGAGAGCGAATGTTGGCAGTTCTTTTTTTTAAAGTGCTTTAGAACATCGAGTGCCTGCTGTCTTGCAAATCCTAGATGTGTCATTGATTTTTTTTTCCACCTTAATCCCATCAAAAAAAGCAATTTTGTCTTATCCGTACTGTTAAGCACAGAAAATGCCTGATTTTTTGCCCTTTCATTTGTCTGATTGAATTGGACACGGATCAGTTATAATATATCTTAATCTATTGAAGTGTTAGAAGCAAATTTATGTATTGAGATTAAAAAAAAAATCTCCATAGATATCAAAACTGTTTTACTAAATAGATGAAATAAATACTTGCGTAAGTTTTATAACTTACCTAAATAAAAGCCGGACGTCTAACTATGACCCTTGGACATTTGTAAATGTTTCTGTGTTCTTCGATTGGAATTTATATCAAAGAATGTTTTAATTTTGACATAAATGAGTATAAGTTATAATAATTAAAACATTTTACTAAAGTCGAAACATATCATTGAAGGTTGATTTTTAGAGGAATTTTAAATCATTTTCATTTTTCCGTTCCTTGACTGATGTGCTTTTTATGGAACAGAGAAGTTAAACATACAAGATTAAGGAGCCTGACCCATTGGAATGTGATAACAACTTACTTCTTGCTCATCCTTTGATAACGTGTTTCCTTTTGGTGTTAAATTAAACAACAGGAAGTGGAGAAAAGCAGACCAACCTAGAAAAACTGTCTGCTCGTTGAAAAAGAGTTAGATTGTGTGAATTCGAAGAGGGAAACAAAAAAAAAACCCTCTTTATTGCTGCCCACTGAAGCGTTGTGTATGTATACATATACAAATACATTCACCCCGAGTTTTTGTGCACTCTCTCTCTCTCTGTCTGGCCGGAGAGCAAATCCATCGTTGTACGTGAGCAACAGTGTTGTTGTGTTTTTTGAGCCGCGACCCCCTTCGAACAAGGTGTCGTTTCCAATGGATTAAGTCGTGTTGCTCAGAACAAGTCTTTATGGATCAGCCGCGTAGGCGATTTCTTCCCGAGGACGACGAAGAACGAGGATTCGGCGCTCGGTTCGTTCTGTGTGGCTGCTGTTTGCCGCCGGCCGACGAGAACATGTACGACGTCGCACCTGTTCAGTACATTCCCAGGGCCAGGCTCAAGTCCTCCCGCTCCAGTAAACAGGTATTGTCAATTAACAGATAATTACAATTGGTTAATTGCGCTGTTATAATTCCATTTCCATTAATTAAGTCATAATTTTCTCTTTCGTTTTATTCATTTGGATTTTACAAAACACAAAATTAATTCATTATTTTTTTGCAAATTATCCTTACTGAAAGAATTTGCTATCTAAATATATATATATATATAAACATTTCTGTACGAGTAGAAATATCAAATCAATCGATAACATTATATATTGTTATAAAGCATTATTAAATAATTAACTGCAATTTATAGAATTATTTTATAATATAATCGATTTCTTCGCATTTCTACAATAACGGTGAGTTTTATATGTGACTCAAATGGAAAGAATAATGAATCAACCAAGCACTTGTTGACATGTTGATAGAATTTTTCAAATCAACTGAAAGAAATAATTCTTTTTAAAAAACTTTATTAGCAGTGATCGATTACATCAATTAAAACATTCTGTAATATTCATTTAGAAACTTCTCTTTTATTTTTAATTTTTTTAAATTTAAATAACTTAAGCTTGTTTGATAATTTAGTTATCAATAAACTCGAAAACTTGATGTTACTTTCGTTCTTTCTATAGAATTTAAATTTTTAATACTAAATGTTTAGTAAATAAGTATTTAATAAACTTTAAATAATCCAAATTTTAATACTTCAAATAGAAGACATTTAAGTATTTTTTAAATGAAATGAAAAAAAAAAAAATATTTAACAGTATTGCAAATTTATAATATCTGGTGATACGCATTTTTTTTTTTATTTTAGTTATGTGATTTTTGTTGTTAAAACAAGAAGAAAAAATAATAATTCAGTAAATAAAATTAATATTTCCATTGGTTTCCGTTTGAAGCGGTGCTAAATATTAAATGTTACTACATATTGCTATGTAGTAGGAAGGAGAAAGCTTTTGCCAAGCGAAACCAAAGTTTGTTGTTGCTCCTTTGTTGTTTTCCTGTGGTTCGTTCTTTCTTTCCTTTGGGTCAGTGGGAATCAGTTCATCCACCCACTCCTCCCTCACAATTCGGAATCTCCATCGAAGTCTCGCATCAAAGTCCGCAGACTACGAGAAAAAAGCCTTTACCCTGAATACAAGAAGAACCAGTATCAGAAAGTGATTCTAGTTACAGGGCAACGCCCTCACACATATTAGACACGAAATTACGGTTATCAATAAAAAGTAAATACAATTTAATGCCACACTTTTAAGGCATTTCTATTTAACGTATTAAATGTTATTTGAAAAGTTAATTTGCTTATTATTGTTAATGGTTTTTAATTTTTGGGTCTATTTTTACTTTTATAATCGTTCTTTCACCTAATAACTGTGATTAGAATTTGTCGCTATTTTTACTGATGATTTTTATTTTAATCTAATCTATCTCACAGATTTAAGTAGTTATACTTTGCTGCTATTGTAGTTTCTATCTTTTTTTTTTTTATCTTATTTACATTAAAATATCTATTACAAATTCGATCATCATTTAAAAATAAAACATACCTAATAAGAAAACGCATTGTATCAAAGTAAAGAATAACGTTTTTCAAAAAAAAAAATTAATGTTTAGAATTTAATCGATAATTATTTTTCCTTCAAATGTATTTTATTCGGATGTTCTACATTTTTTGTTACTATTCTTTTTTAGTTTCTGAAGGAATATTATGTTTTGGGAAATTGTTATTTCCCTTCTCATTAGTTTTCATTTCTAAAAAGAAGTTTTGTTTTTCCTCTTTCAGAAAAATGGGTTTTTGTTTCCATTTAGGCTTAGAATGTGATAAACACTGTTTTACAAGTCATTGCTCTCTTTTCGCGAGGGGGGAGAAAAAAAAAAATCATGCTTTAGTAATAATTATAGAGCAAGGGTAGGTTTTATTACAAGCAGTAGTTTATTAGGTTATTTAATGTTAGGTTGATATCTGTTTTAGTTCTTAAATGACTCGGTAGGTATTTTTTTTTTCGATATCAAAGTGTAAAAAATTATGATAGAAATTCTGATGACAACTGAATTTAATTCCTAATATAAGACATCTCTTAAGCGTTAACTTCACTTTTTGTTTTTGTTTTCGAAGTTAAAATCTGGAAAAATTGTTTGTTTGGCGATTAATGCTTTCTTCTTGTTACTTCTGTAGTTTTTTTTTTTTTTTAATTAAATTAAAAAATAGAAAAATTCTAAGCTAAGACAATTAACTTAAGAAAAATGAATCCCATAATAAATACCTACTTGATGAGTGTTTACCCCTAATTGTGGAGTTTTTTTCTAGTATCGAAATTTCATTGAGAGAAACTAAATCTGAAAACACTTAACCTACGTATTAGATTTAATATGAAGTTTAAGAGAATTTGAATAATTAGTGCGGTTAAGTATATTTGATATTTAAAATGTATGTATTTAAATTCTATACACTCTGATCGTAACAACTGTTGTAGTTATGAAAATATTATTCTATTTCTATAATTCTTCGTTTTCCAATAATAAACTTTAAAAAAAGTTTAAGAAAAAGGGGTTATACGTGCCCGATGAATCAATGAAAATAGCAAAAAAGAAGGCACAATGCAAATAACAAGAGAGGAAAGGATTCGCACCCTGAGTTCGCCACCGGGAAGAGACTGGGACGGGCCGTTTCGTCCTTTTTAGGACTCATCAGCCAGCCAAACTTCCTCGGTGACGGACTCAGAAAGGTGCGTTGGGGCCGTAATCCCAGTTCTCGCTCCCTTAAAAAAAGTTTGGAAGAATAGTTAGGGATGTGTGGTTGTGTCCATAAATTTTCTAACTGTATGTATGTTTCAAACCTTGGGTTTCCCCAGCAAAAACAATATGTCGGGTCAAGGACCAAAGCACATACTGCCAAGTGTAAAGATGTGTGCAAGAATGATTAGGGATGTGTGCTTGTGTCCATAAATTTCCGAACTATGCGTGTTGTGTTGAGTATCATAGCCTTCTGGAGTTGTGCATAAGTGTTTGTGTGAAGTCCTAGTGTGCTGAGACTGTGGTGCAATGTGTGAGGCACCAGACCAGTGGCAGACAGAACGATGGGTACAACACGTACTCGATCCTGCCTCCACTGCTTCTGGAGCTCGTGTGCTAGATGGTGTATTTACTGATCTTGTCTTCATGAGTTTTCTACATGTTCTTGCTGACAGGCACTGCAATTTATTATTATTATTATTATTAGGTTTGTATGTTTCAAACCTTGGGTTTCCCCATCAAAAACAACATGACGGGTCAAGGACCAAAGCAAGGTTTATTGTTATTCTTATTACTTTGGCAATCTTATCCCGATATTTGAACGGTTTTTATTTATATTAAAAAGTATGTTAATCATGAATTACAAAAATAATAACAAGTGATAAACCATATTATTCACTTCACATTCATCTAAAGATCGCCAATGCATGAAAACTGAAACATACATTTTCGAATTAACCAATTCCTTTTCTAATCATTCTTAAGAATTACAAGAACTTCGTCACTTCCGGAACATCTTTGTTATTTAATTACCGTAATAAACTGATTTATAACTTATTATATAAAAGACAACAATATTTGATATAAGAAAATAGAATAATAGTAGTATTATTGCTCAAAGTTCTATGGCTATGAAGAATTGCAGAAACAATAAACAAAAAGAACATACTTCGTTGACAATTCAGATGCATTCCACTTAATGGCATCTTAATCCCAGTGTTTACCTCGCGAAGAGGAAATCTAACTGGCTTTATTCTTAAAGAAATTTGAAAATTGAAATTTATGCAGCGTGTCTTAAGGTTTCCGGAAAAAAAATTAGTATTTTACAGTTTTCAAAAAAAAAAAAAAAAGTTAAAGGTCACTGGCGCCTTTCTGAATTGTCGTTAAATCTTGATTGTTTCTTTTATTACTGAGGTTTTCTAACCCAGTTTCATTTCAGTCATATTTTAATAACCAGTGACGGGAATATTTATTTACTTGAAAAAACTTTCTCCAGTTTATTTTCATCAAAGAAATAATATAACTTCTTAACAATCCCGAAATTTCCCCATCTGGCCTTTGACTTATGGATCGCTATGGAATAGGAAACTTCCGAATGTCTTCTGGGAGATGATGGGGGAGGTACCTTTAAGATTGATCCTGTTAGAAAACTAATATAAATTCGAAATAAGGTCTGTGTTTTGTGATCGATTCCTTTGAGGTCAGTGAAATCATCTTCTCTTAGTTTTTTTTTTCCTTGTACGTGTCAAGTTTATTTATACGTCGTGTTCTTGTGACCCGCAGACGTTAAAATAAACCAGAACACGCCATTGTTGTCAAAACGGCTTCGCGTCAGTTGGCAATGAAAAATGGAAATAGGGTTCTCTTGAATGCTCATTTGAAAGAAAATGTTATTTTAGTGATTTTTCAATCCATTAAATAATATGTATATTTATTTTTGTTTTATTCTGTCCAGAAAATACCGAATCTTCCGAATATCAGAATTATGGGAAACATTTGTTCAATGTTAAAAGTGCTTTAGAATTAGAATAAGTAGAATTTTGTTTAAATCAATTGAATTAGATTCATCACTGTATTTTATACTTTAAATTAGCATAGAGAACTATATAATTGAAAAGATATTTGTATATTGGAGAGAGATACGCCAACCGGACAATAAATGTGCTTTCGCCCATTGAGCCAACATCAACGAGAATTCTGTACAATTGTTTCATCCTTATTGTGGAATCATCAGCAGAATCTACTCGTTGACGTTTGGCTCGCTGCGCGAAAGCTTACCCAAAAGCATTCCGGTTGGCGTATCTCTCTCCATTTATGAATGATTACGGACGTTAAACTTGCTTTCTATTGATATTTGTATATTGCTTAAGATTATTGGCCGATAGGTGCTTTTCTTATAATGTAGTAATAAGTAGTAAAATATATAATTTATTATTACTAAATTCATTATTAGATATTTCATGATGAAAAGGGTTTTTAGATTGTTAATAGATTTTAATTACCATGATGTCTCCTTTTCTAATATTTTGACGTTTTATTAAGAAAGCATCTGTTTATTAGAAATTATAAGTATTAAAATTTTAGGCATACAAAGTGTCTCTTAAAGAATGGAAGGATCGGGAACTGCGTTTAGAAAAATTTTTATAAATAGAGGATTTCCAATTAATAATCTCTATTTGCGATGTTTGCTGTAAAAGGAGTTCTCGAATCTTGCATTCTAAATTATGTTTTATTATATATATAAAGCCGGACAGTGATGTGGAATTTAAAGACCACAATAGAAAGACCAATACAAAGACAATATCACTGTTTCTGTGAAGATACGGCCAATTTATCCTCACGTCATCAGCGGCAAAATTTATAAACAATTTAGAAAACAAAAACGCAATATTCAAAGACTTTGCTATTTCATATTCAAAAACTAATAACAAAATTACAACTAAATAACCTAAAATCTAAAAACAACAACAAAATTACTAATATAATAACAAAGTAATAAAGACAGATGGTTTCTTTATTACTTATTAAGAAGTTGCCTGTTCGAGATATTTCAATTTAGATTTAAAAGAAAAAGCCATCTTAGGACGAACTTATACTTAAAACTATTGAAACTTTAAGACAGGGATACACAACCTTAGGAAGTGTGAGGGCCAATATTTTTATAAAAGTTCTGATGAAGGGCCACAGCATCCCATCTCCAACCCCACGAACCCCCAAACCCCTTAGTATATCATACTAACTAATGATTTCATAATGTCATTTATAATTACAATTAATAATGCATGTAATTTACATAAATGTCTCACTAATTAATGATTTGACAGTCCATTTATAATAACAATCAGCAATAAATGTAATTTACATAAACTTCAAATTATCAAATAATTGTGTTTCATACCAAATAGTAAAGTCTGAGACAGTTGCTGTTGCAAGACATTTTATGACATTATAACATTTTTCAATGTATCTGTTGGCAGCAACGGAAAGGATCAAATTTTAATTTTAAGTTGGACACTACCGGGCCGCGGCAAGTACACAGGCGGGCCGCGGTTTGCGCTTTAAGAGATAATCTTTAGTTTTGTCTTCTATGTAGAGCTTAATATTTTCGCGTCGTTTCCATATTTTTACATTATTATACATTTATTTAAGCTTAGAATTAGAATAAATCTAGATGGTACGTTAAGAGAATGAGTTCCATAGATTTGTTATCTACTAGAGAATATCAGTGTATTATAATCGTATAAAACCTCAATTATGATGACGTCACTGATGATTGCACCATTCTTGGCATCCTTTGAGTTTACTAATATTCTAAGCAAACAGGAAATTGATAAGCGGAGTTTGTTTAGAATATTTATCATCGTTTATATCTAAGAAAGCGACGATTTCATTGAAGAAATAAATATAGAATCATTCTCATAAGATTACAGTAACATTTAATAGAATTTTTATTTCTTAAAGGATTTTTAAATTTTCGATTAAGAGAACCTAAAACGAGATATTACTATTATTATACAATTAGTATTATTATGAACTGTTATTTAATAGAAAGATTAACATGTTATTTTCATTTCAATTATATTTTAATAGAATCCTATGGAATTCTGTAATGACAAATACATCTTTATGTGCACTGTTCATGTTAAAATCAATGACTAAGCCTATGCACCTGAATACTTTTAATATAAAACCTAAAAAACTACAAATCGAACTAGTTTCTTCTCGAGAGGGGATTTCTTCATGCGATACCCTATGGAATTCTGTTAGAAGTAGACCTTGATGTTCAATAACAATTACGTTACCCATTACCTCCATCACCGTTCAAATTTCCGACTTCACTAAAATCATAATACCTTCTAAATTCCGCGAGTACTCGAATCTGGATCAGTAACTTAAAAAAAAATAAATAAGAATATTTATAATAATGAAATACAAAAAGGTTTTTCATTTCTTCTTCTCTTGACCGAGATATTGAAGGTATTTATTCAGTTTCTCATCCAGACATTTTATCTACAATTCTCAATGTTGTTTCTAACTGAAAATTTACTTAGTTTTCTCTGAAGATCAACTAAATTTCTTAGAAACATAATTGTATAATCCATCACAGATTACAAATGATTATTTCGAAACTAAATTTTGTTTTCTAATTATTATCCGAAAGATACACGAGTATTTTCTGAAGGAACTTGAAAACTACTTTCCATAAACAGAAGACTCCTTATTTCGTTATTTTTTTTTTTAATTTATGAAAAATATAGAAAGGATTAATTTCCAAATTTGTAAACTTTAATCTCAGTCGAAGATAACTGCATTCCATTGGCTAAAAGCTAATTAAATCTGATTAATATAATGCGGCGTTAAATTTGAATAAACAAGGTCGGTAGGTAGTAAACCAATCACAGTGCTTCGCAACGGATTCTGAGTCATTTTTACTTTAGAATAGACTACGTCGGGGTGGTCTAGAAAATGCTCGCGCGAGTCTGTTTGCGATCCCATGCTATCTTACCCATCCCTATTTATATGGAATAATTGTAATTCGTAACTCAAACCTTGTTAATACACTGAATTCCTAATAATGATTTAAAACAAAAAAAAAACTTAAGTTGATGAGAGGATCGAACCCACGACCTTCGCGTTATTAGCACGACACTCTAACCAACTGAGCTAACAGGCCACCTACGACATTCAACATTCAGGCCAGCTACAAATGAGCTAACAGAAGCCGTTGCGAAGCATTGTGGGATATGTGTCCACAGACAGACAAACCGGGGATATAAGGCGTCTTTCAGAAGCCTAAAAACTTACGTAAGAAATCATGAATTATTTCGCTTCTAATGTCTTTTTCTATGTTGATCTCTGTTATTTTTCAGGCGCTAATTTTCCCACAGTGATTCAAACGGAGAATTTTCCAAAAAAGAAACAAAAAAAAGTAATCGTCTCTGTCTATATATAGACCTGTTTCAAGATCCGTCTGTGGGGAGAGGGGAACTATTATATATATACATACTTAAAAATCTAAGCTAAAAATAAATTATATTTCAAATTATTCTGTAGTGATGTTGTTATGTTACTTGGTAACATATTGACTATTGCGTGGTTGACGAATGGATAATATTGTAAAAAAAATGAATTTTCTCCCAGATTGCCTTTTTTTTTTCTTGGAAGGAAACTGATAAAGATACGAACACAACATGCACTTCATTACTGATCCTTTACAGTCGCAACAATAAATCCTATTTCATTTCAAATCCGTTCGAAAGTAAATTCTATTCAAATGGCTTTAAATTCAAATGATATAAATTTACGTTGCTTGCAAAGAGTTGTTTCAACGTTGCTGGAGGCTGATAATTGTGGCCATTGATGTTAATTTAACTGCCTTGTTTTGACACTAAATAACTTTGACAACTGAATATTATCTAATTTGAATTTTATCATTGAAGTATTTCAAGCTTGCGATTATAAATACATCAAAATGAAAGTGAAAATAAAGTCAAAAGACAAATTTAATTCACGAAAACTTAATTCCTTGTTGCTTGTTGAAGTATTCATTTTGATACAGGATATTATGGATATTCAAACAATAAAGAACATTTGAAATTCAAAAGTACTGTATGAAGAATCTATATTACTAAAATCTTTTATTTCTCTGTCCGGCGCAATTGTTAATTATTAATTTTCCTTGCTGAGAAAGTCAGATTCTACAATTTTCTTTTTTTCCCCCCGCCTTGCATGGGATTCGAACCGAGGACCTTCGTCCTCGCAGTCAGGAACGCTAACCATTGGACTACTGCTGGTCCCCCAATACCCAATCCTACTTTTATTCTATTCGCGCGTTATCAAATAATGAGTTCATTCAAAAAGGAATAAAATATCACTTTTTGCCATAACCGCTTGGAATCGATTCTTCTTGGATTATCTCATATTTACCAGGGGGAGACAGGGGGATGGCCTAGTTCGTTTTAAAAAGAATAGATTTGTAGAGTTTGAAGTTCAAAAGAAAATTTTCATACATCTGAATAACTGAATAACTTCAGAATTTATTGTTATTATTAAAACATGAATATTCTCTTTTTAATTTTAGAACTGAATAAGTGACAGATGTAGCAATTCTATTGCATTATAATGACACAATATCTTGATTATTATTTAAAACTCGATAAATATTTTTGTACATTAATCTTATTAGAAAATAATAAACCAGTCAGTTCGTTAAGTGCATAATCCTAAAAATATGATAAAAGATTTACTTTTAGAAGAAATACTGACTGGATTACTCGTTTGCCGGGCCTTGATGTTTATATTCTTATTAATATTCCAATTGTAACCAACTTTCGTAAACCCACATCATTAACATTCCCCAGATGACCAAGTCGTGATGTTTGTATTTGGCAAACACAGACCATTCTTTAAGAGGGAATTGTGCTCTGAGGCCGACTTCCTTTCACTTTGTCCTACTTACATCTGGCGGCAAAAGACTGTCCTCACGAACAGATGAAAGTAAACTGTGCACCCCCATCAGTGTACACAGACAAAAAAGATCCAAGTAAACAACCCAAAAGACAGGTCTCAAGTTCCTGTTAGACGATGTGTTTTCAAACACTCCGTTATTTATTAGACGTACATACATTGTAGATTGGCCACCCAGAAAATGCATTTTAAATAAGCAAAATTAAAATTGGACTTACATGCGCTCTTCACAGCTGAAGTTGAATTCTCAAGTACAATTGGAGAATAGTAATTGCTACTTATTAAAAGTAGAAAAAGATTTTATCTGTTACAATTAACGTGAATTTAAATCCTAAAAAGAAATATTGCTTTTAGATTTTAAGTTATTATGCTTATGAAAACTTAGAATAAAAGTCCAAAAATATATAAATTGTGATAATTAGGTAAATATAAGTAGATTGTTCGAGAGTTTTCGAGGGAAAAAAAATAGCTGAGAGCCGCTACTGATAAGGATAAGAACTTGATGAATCAGTTCCTGAATAACTGAACGATAAACCATCAGATTCGATTCTCCGACGAAGCAGATTTTTGTCTCTGAAGTTATACTTACATAGCATATATTTGTATCTAATCAAATAAAAATACTAAATATAAATATCCGGGACTTTGTGAATCCTATACTATCAAGCTTAACTTACAATTCCTCTTTCTTTCTTCTTTGTAATTAACTTAAACATATTTTAAGTTTTATATTTGCAAGAGATTAAAAAATATAAGATTTATTTATTTATTTTACATTGCTGTAGATTTTTAGTTCTTTAGACAATTACTATCCATTGTTTAAGTTTCCTTTTTTTTTATTCCTAAGAGAGGGTAGGGGTTACGTCACTTGTTTTAATAGGAACACAGGAGAAAGGAAGGAAAGAAATTGGGGTATTTAAATTATTAATTGGCTTTCATTGTGTTGTTTCTCTTCGTTGCTAGGCAACATCACTTTTTTTATTGTTTTATCTGGGTTTATTTCTCAATTCCTAAGTGTTGCTTTGTTTTTTCTTCTTATTGTAATAAATTATTTATTAATAAAAGTAGTTTTCTTTTTTATATACAAAAAGTTACTGGTGGAACTTATTATAATTAATTAAATATATAAATTATTAAAGATGACATACTTATTAATAATTTTATAAAAGTAAATTTTACCGATCTTTGAAAAACTGAAAATTTACAAAATGTATTAGCCGAACATTACAATGTATTTATTCATTTAATATGACATCATATATTTATAATTATAAATAACGCAAGGTTTTTTTTTAATAGTAGAATTAAAACTAACATGTTTCGGAAAAATTGTTTTTCATTTTCAAAGTATATAGAAATAATACAATCTCTGGATTTCTTAAAAAAAAACCCTGTGTTATTTATTATTATGGTTGATATTATGGGTTTCTTTGCATATTTATGATATATTTATTTAGTTAATTAACTATTAATCTTAATGTCATTTGAAATATTTTGAATAACTTTGGATGTTCTATAATAATAAAGTTGTTTAGCATAAAATCTCATTTTAGTATAAAATTTAGAATTGTTGTACTTCAGATTTTTACTTATTATAAGTTATATTTACTCACATTGAATTATTTACTGGCTATTTACATAAGATCTAGACCCAGTTTTTAGAGTAAGTAAATCGCATTTGTAAATATTCTCCAGTCTGTATCAGACGGTATTACTGTATGTACATATATATATATATATATTTTAAATTATTATTATTAATAATAATCTATATATCGAAAATCTACCATTGGATTAGGATTGTCAGAGTCATAATAATAAAATGAAATTAAAAAGAATGGTATAATCTTTATACCATTAAATAAAAATATGTTTTTTTAATATTTTTACATGTTTTAAACATTTAAAATATATGTTAAAATACAATGAAGAAATAAGTTTTATCACAATGAATGTGATGAAATGCTTTTGTTTTAGAACATTACCATTTAATTTTTCTTCATTGACTTTGAATGCTGTAATTTGAAGTTTCTTCTGGTACCAGTCGGTGAGTTTGGAAATCCAATACGTTTCGTGACTCTAAAAGAAACGAAGGATAAAAAAAAAAGCCACAGTCGAGATACTGAACCATCTTATCAGTCTGAAAATGAGGAAGTAAAACCCACTTTGACCTCAAAATGTAGTTGCTAAAATACACAGCAATCCAATGGCTGCCACGCCCCCTATTGGTCCAACCGAATATTAATGGGTTGATTCAGATCAATGAAAAGTAACCACCGTAGTTATTTTATTTAAATTTCGGTCTCGAAATGCATCGAAAACCTACTATTAAAGAAAGGAAAGATTTAACAAAAAAAAGGAGATGTGTAAATAAATATTACCGTATGAATTTGCAACGTTGAGAAACTTCTAACAGTATTTTGCTTTCGTTACTTAAAAATAAAGTAATTTATTTCCAAAGAGACTTTAAGTATTTTACGAATTAAAGGATGGTTGTCGTCATTATTATTATTATTAAAGATTGATTCATCTTTAAAGGTATTTAAGTTAAGCACTATTTTTAAGGATATAATTTTAGAATAAATTAAAGTATTTAATTAATAAAAAGCAGAAGTTTGGTCTCTAATATCTTTAACATTAAATGCTGTGTGTATGTTGTGTTCTGCGTTGTTAAGTGATGCCTTTTTACTCGCTTTTAGATTTGAACTGACTTTTATTGAAGTTGAAGATGAAACTGAAGCAGAATTTTTACTATATTTGTAACAGAATGCAATTAACAAAAGATTAAAATGATTGAGTTTTAAAGGCTTTTGAACTTAAAATAAAAGCTTAATTATTAATTACAAGAAAATTGACTTGCTTGTTATTTGTTATTTGTTTTTTTGTTTTTTAATAATGCTTTAATAAGCTTTATTCAGTCTTCGTTTGTAATATTATTAATTATCCGAGAATAACTAAAGAAATTAGGTTTTAGGATTTTAAGTTGAAATAGTCCTTCCTGCGACGTTCAAAATGGCTGAAAAGATATTTACCCTAGAAAGCTGGAATTTTAGAGAAACGTCTAGATTGCTTACTCCTGTTGATTGAAGGAAGGCACTCAGTTTGGAATTTGATTTTCGTAGACCTCTCTCTCCGCAAGTGTTTGATCTACAAGATACGAGATGCTTATATAAATGAAGTTTAATAACGTATTTTAGAATGGAGTCATTGTGGTATCTTTAATATAATATTCGTACGTCTTTTTCAATAGCAGACGGAGGTTGGTTGCTCCGGGTAAAACACCTGTTGAATCAGAGTAGGTGTTCTAGTGGCTGCAGACTGTTTTTATAGCGTTAGGTACATTCTCTCTGGGAGACCTAAACGATTGTCTATAGTTTATTCAGTTCGGCAGCGAAATTTTCACCTTCAAAATAATTAAATAAAAACAAATTTTTAAGTTAGCGAAATTGGATATGAACATTTTTGTAAAATCGTTAATAATAGGAAGATGAAATATCATTAATTATTACTAATATTAGTGGATTTTTGTCTGTTTGCTAAATTTCAATTACTTATAAAAATGATGTAATACGCTATTACTAAAACTTAATTGTTTGTAAAAATGATGTAATATAAAACTTTTACTGTATAGTTTTTTAACGAATTCTAAGAGGAAAAGGAAAAGCTTTTTCCTGTCCTCAGAACCTGGTGAAGTTTACTGCTTAAGGAAAAGAAATATTGTATTTTTAGAAGATATTAGAAGGAGTGTGTCGACTGGATGTCTATATATAATTACTTAGAAATATGATAGAAGTTATGAAGTATCTCCAAATCCTTTGAATGAACCGTCTGACTCGATCTAATTTTCTTTGTCTTCAAATCGTAACGAAACAGAAATAAAGAAATATATTATTAGTTTATTTCCTTAAGTTTCTAATATTTTCTACTGCAAAGGACTTTATAAGCAATGGAGTTATTATCCTTCGTGGTATTTTCAATATTGATTGCTTCACTACTGAAGCTTTCGAATTGGCTGTAAAAGATTTTTATTTCGGTAATTACCATGAGATACAATATCGAATACCAGGTACTATTATAGATGCAAAATTCTGATTATTTCTGTCTACAAATCATTACGAACTTGTATTCATTCTGTGTTCTTACATTAGCACTTCATATATTAACGGTTTAGTTGCTAACAGAGACATTGAGACGTGTTTACTTTTTAACACGTTGATCTTCATCCCAATGACCTAATCATTAAAACCATTAAAACAAGGTAATTAATGCTTTTAGACAGTGTCAAAAGCAAAGCGGCCCCATAATACGCACAATTTTATAAACACAATTTTATTGAAAGCGAAATTTTCAATTTCAATCACAACAATCGCAACAACGGCGTCTTTTGCATTTGCAACAATCACATTTATAATAATAAGGAAATTAAAACAATACCAGGTTTCTTGGATTGTAGCAACCTATTATTAGCAAACCACTCCTTGGGGGGTCAGGGAGTGGTCCTACAGGTCTGATTTTTTGGACGTGCTTCACCTACTTTTGGATGCTGAACACAATGGTGAAGGTTTCATTCTAATATCTCTAACCGTTTGGCCACTACAGAGTGTGACATCCAGCACAAAAACAACACCAATAGCGGTTCCCTTTTTTTTTTTACAGGCAAACTGTACAAAAGGTGCCGCTAAAAAGCGTAAAGAAATTAATGCAGATTACTGTTAGAATTCGTAGATGTCATTTCTTTAGCTAAGAGAAATCCAATAATTAAATGTGATTCAACTGTTGGTTGTTTTTCTTTTGCAAAGTATTTTTATTTTTCTTTTCTGAAACTGTTCGTTTCATCATTCAATTTCTTGCACTTCGCGGATTTAAGTAGATTCCTTATAGAATGGTTAATGTTATTTATTTCAAATTTCAATTTTTTTTTGAATTTGGTAAATGTAAAAAAGGAATTATTTATGTCATCAGCTATGTTTTTATTTTATTTATTCAAACTAAACCTACAGATCTACAGTAGACTTCCAATTAAAAAGAATCAGTTCTTTCCCGCCAAACCGTTTATCGAATGTCTTTTTATTAGTCTACTGAGAATCGAACGTTTTCAAGTAGACTCACTCAGTTAAACTGAGTTTGACCGTTAGGACATCGAAATGCACCGTTCTAACATACATATGTCAATCTGTATTTAGAAAATAGATCAATCTACAAAATCGACATAAATTAAGGTCTGTATTGTTTTTATTTAAAGAGAAATCGTTCTAGGTTTTGTATTTCCTTGTAGGCAACGGAATAATGATTAACAACATCAAATTAAAATCATCTGAAATAAAATATTGAAAAGTCTTGTCTGTAGATAGAATAATATATGTTTTTTTAAACAAAAAGTTTGAAATATCAGGTGCTTACTTAGGTTTTCTCGTGCTCGTTTTAACAAATATTAAATATGAATGTTATGGAAAATAAAAGAAAAAAAAAGAATCGTATCTGAATTCGCGCACCGTTCTTTCTTCACGTTCTAATATTTTGATTCGGTGGAGGGGGTGGGGGAAGGTTCATTTGACCTTGGATCCGTTCATTGCTTCCCGAGGGGATTCCTCTATCTCTCGTGCGTTTACCAGGCAGGCGTCTCTCAAGTGTTGACTTTTCGTACTTCTCTGTTCGCGCTTCTTTGAGGACAACTTTGTTGAGAAAATTTTCTCTCTTTTTTTTTCGATCAATTTTTAACCAAGAAATACTTCTCTTTTTTTTATTTTATTGAGTTTAAAATATCTGCATATATATTTTTTTGTAAAAGCTTTTAAGAAACTGTATTGTTTCACTAAAATTGTTTCCTTTTAATTATCATCTTTGATTTCTTTCAATAAATGTTTTCTTTGAGGCTCTTTCATGCTAAAGTGATAATGAATTACTTATTTATTGATATAAGATCACATTTCTTCTTATTTGAGGTTTCAAGAAAATTCTTCCTGAAAAATGATACTAATAATAAAAATAGGAATGAATCACTTCAAAATACCAACAGATTTATTTATTTATTTAAAGATTTAAGATTTGAAAGTGAAATTTTACATTCTATCTTAAATTATTAATTGCTTTTATATTTTGTAGAAGTATAAATGCTGTTTCGTTGAAACGCACAGTAACTTGTGTAAATTCACTGTTTGACAAATAAGAAATACATTTTTCAGCAATAATTTATTTCGAGGAAATCTCCTTAAAATTGAAAGACATACACACAGACATTTAAACACTTAGTTCAGGCTTTGATTTCATCATCATTCTCTCAATAAAAGAAAGTAAATACTTTAAAAATTAAAGCTTGCCTTTATTAATTTTTTTTCCCGATGACTCTTTTTCTAATGAGCGAATTTTTCCCTTTTTGTTTTTGATAATTTCTTGTAGGTTTAAGCATTAAAAGAATGGAAACAGATCTAAAAAACTTCGAAATGAGCAGAATTATGACATCGATGTTGTCCAGAAAAGGATATATTCTAACTTCTTCTCCCAACTGTTTGTACTCAATTCCTAGGCATGCCTCTAGTTAGGCGGAATTTACCTTTACTTACCAGGTGATGTTTCGAGGTCATTACAGCAAAACGATTAGAAGATTTTCAGGAGAACAAAATGAATGCCGTTGTAAAGAGCTTCACAATGGCTGCGTCATGATGATATTCTTCACATGGCAAAAAAAAAAAAAAAAAAATATAGCTTCACATAACAATCATATATTTTAATTTATACTAAATTGTACGCTATCAAATACTCTGGGCAAATAGAAATATGAAATACATTCTATTTCTTTCTAACAATGAATATTGATAAAATATTAATTCAAACCAGCTTAAAAAATATTTCAGAATATTTTAAAATGTTTTGAAGAGATTTGTTAATCTGTGAATCGTGCTTTTTCAAAGCAAAAGCCAGTACGAATTTTTGAGGATCGCGTGATTTTAGCAAATATAAAAGTGCTCGGTGAAGTGAAAAGGTTAAAAAGTATTGTCCTATTTGATGATAGGAAAAAGCTTTGAACTAGTGGGACTCCAATAAATCATTCGAAGACTTTGGACAGTGAGTTATTGGTATTGATGAGATTCAAATTTCCCTGCGCTTAGTTTAAAGTGTAGATTAGTTTGAAATAGAATAAGGACACAAATGATACTAAACTTCAGTTTCATTCAATATTTCAATATTTATGAGAGCAACACATTACAAGGCATTCATCATTTCGCCAATAGAACTTTTGTGGTTTCATCTGAACAGTGGTTTAATTCAAGTGATTAACTCTTTGTCACATACTTCAGCCATGGACATAGAACATATATGAAGCCTACGTCACATTCTTCTGATATTGAACTTTTTTAATCTCGTTTTTACTTCTACTTTTCATGTTTTACTTTTTACATAGCTTTAAAAAAATTACAGGAATTATCTTTATTTTTATCAAGTAATGCATTATTGAAGAATCTTAAATTAGTAAATATAAAAGCACCGCAACTTGATCCGTTATTATAGTCTACAAGAATAAATTCTTCCACAGTTTCTATTGAAAATTGTTTTTGATAGTTTTGATATAATAAAAAAAAAAGTTTCATTAGTTAATCGTTTTTTTTAAATTTTCTTTTAATAATGAAAATAGTTCTTATTGTTCTTTAATGCGAAGTTAAAAGTTAGAGAAGAAATTTCTGTCTTTTAGCACGATTTAAAAGATATAATTATAAGGAAAAAGATAAACTACATCTTTTTATTGATTTTCTTGTTTGCAATGATTTATATTCGTTGTTGTTATTGGACCTCCCCGCCCTAAAGATTAAAAGAAATCGATTAGAATAATTAATTTTTAAAATAAGAATCAATAAAAAACAATGAAGGGATTTAATTAGTAACACAAATGTTCTACAAATAACTAGATATATAAAATTTCATTCCTTTGTTTTTTCAGTATTCGATTACAGTTTAAATAAATGTTAACAAGTTGTTTGTTTTTTTCCTTCGTTGTTAAAAAAACTGGTTATGGAAGAGCGCATTAACCTAAGTCCAAAATAAATTGAGGTGGAAGATATCAAGTAAAAGATAATATCTTAGACGATTTATTTGAAGTCAGATTATTCCTTTTGCCAAAATAAAATAAGTAAATAAATAGGGGGGGGGGGGGGGACAACAACTTTAGCCGCAAGGTGAATTTTCTCAATTGGCATCTTGTTTCGGTTCAAATTGATTGTGGCTTCCTGACAGCGATCACCAATTTGACCCCAATTTTTCGCGCGCGAATCCGTGTCCGCCTGTTTTACTCCTTGCAGTTGTGTAACGCCTCGGAAGAAAACGATGGAGTTATACCTTGTTCGCTGTATTCGACCAGGACTTATTTATTTCCAACAGGTACCTTGGTTTTTTTTGTCTTTTTTTTTAAGAACTGAGGGGAGGGGGGGGGCTACGAGAATAAGCGTGAAAAATGTGTACTTTCATCGGTTGAGAGATCTTATCACCAGTGGAAAAATGATGGTTCAGACGAGAGAGAGGATTACTTATTACAGGAAACAAGATAAAAATCTCGTTGTTAAACGGAGGCAATTTGTAATGGTCACTTGAGACTCCCTCGCCATATATTAGAAGGAAAAACAAACTCTACCTTTACTATAATGTTTTAATTAATGGATTAATTAGTGATCTAATTCTTTCGAATTTATTATTTACTAAATTTCTTACGAAATCATAGTTGTCGTGTCATCCAATGTCACGTGTTGAAAATGTTTTCAAGTCTTATTGACATCCACTGATATTTGCAGTCTTTTTGTGTAAATAATACTGTTTTCGCTGACTACTGCTATTTTTTTTTATTTTTTTTTTTAATTTTCAATATATTTTCAACCGATTATTAAAATGAGTTGGTTTTTATTTCCTCTTCAGTTCGAAAAATTTTAAATTTTTATGGAATTCCTAATGTTCTTAAAATGCTTCACTTGGATTCTCAATACATGTTCTTTTTTTCTTTTTTTCTTCAGTCAATTGCTAAGACTGTCTTTCTATTGATTTCCTACTCTTGCTTTTTTTCAACCTTTGTACCTTGAGAACGCGTCAGTGTTTCGTTTGAGTTTGAACCACTTGAGTACAATTGCAGCGAGTAGATGGAGAAAGAGTAGCAGATCGATGTACATAGAAATAGCACTACTTATTTCTATTGCTTTGTTTTTCATTTGCACAGTGACTTTTTTCACAAAATGGCGTAACTCAAAAAAAAAAAAAAAAAAAAAAAAGGCATTTAAGTATTTTAAAATTATTTCTATAATAGTAAATATAAACTTTTTTAATTTTTCATGTTTTTTCTTTAAGTAATATTTACTTTACTATTTTTTTCTAATGAAAGAAAACATTGCTTGAATGAGTTATCCTCACCCTCGCGGTGTTTAGTTTGAGAACGATACATTTAATTTGCGTTATCTTCTGTTTTGAGCTAATAACTTAATCCACATCATTTCTCCGTAATTGCTGTGTTTATTCTAAATTATTCATTGTTATTTTACCTTTTAAACCTCCTAGGACTGAACTCGATATTTATTGTAATTCAAAGTAAAATTTTGCTGTTTTAATGTTAGATGCTTATTTAATGTCTAACTTATTAGATTTTTTAAAAATGTTTCCCTCAGTGATGAAGGTGATTTATATTTTCTATCTATAATAAATTTTATAGCTGAGTATTAGAAATTTGGAAAGATCATGTGAAAAGAACGCCTAAAAGAATTGTGAAGTATACTTATAATTGTTCTCTTCCTATCTACTACTCCTTCATCTTATCTTTTTCTTGATTTTTTTTTTATCTAAAAATGCCTTATTTTTCATTAGCTACCAAACATTTGTAAAATGTACTAACAGAAATAATCCTTATTTCGATTTTTGTTTTAAGGAATCTTCAAATAAAATTTGGATGAATATAAAATCTTTGATTTCTTATTTTAAGTAACTAGGCCATCCCCCGTGTATACGCGCTTGTTTTTCTATATCACATAGAATTTGGTTAAGAATATTACATTTAAAATATTGTAACGTTTCGGCAATTGTAGTTCTAATTGTCATTTTCAAATTAAAACTAAACAGACGGATCGGAAATAAACAATCTTGAGATTCAAAAAAAAAAGGTTGAATACATTCCTTATTGATGGGGGAAGGGAAAGGAGATATGAGTCAAAAAACAATATTAATAGAGTTGTAGTCCCTATGGCCTAATGGATAAGATGTCTGACTTCGGATCAGAAGGTTGTAGGTTCGATTCCTGTCGCGGACGTTTCATTGTAAAAATTATTTCTATTTTCCATTCACACAGAAAATTGCGCCGGACAGACAGATAGATAGATAGACAGACATAGAAATAAAAGATTTTAGTAATATAGATTTTGCAAAGATCACCTTTTTTTCCGCTCCTTGATTATATATTTTCATTGAATCTTTGATTAAATCGCTATTTAATATTATTTATAGATTTAACTTTGAGATGACAGAAGTCTCTAACTAAAACCAAAAAAAAATAATAATTTGTTTTTACGTTTTCACATCTTACATTTTTATCATCTGTGTATTAACTTATCTTGGGTTTATTGAGCGTTATCAGTTCATTATCTGTACTGATTTTTTTATAAATCATTTTTAATTATTGGCTTATTATCACTTGTATTTACTTAAGCAACAGATATGAGGAAATCTAGAAAACAATATAGTTGAGTGAAGTATTCGCTACCCATTTGTATTAGCTTTATTTACTTATTTTATTTTACTTACTTTGCCATTGATAGAGTTTCTTTTCTTTTTCCTTTCCTATCTGTAAGCCTGTTTTCATTTTTATTTAACTTTTTTTATTTCAAAATAATTAGTTCACAAATATTTAGGCTTAATATTTCATCAAAATAGTTGTCATCTTTTAAGTTTAAAAATAAATGACATGATACGTAAATATTTGAAAATACTCATAGCTCATTGGAACCAAAAGGAACATAAACAAAGGACAAATAAACAAAACAACGACCCATAAATTAAAAACACATCCAAATAAAAATTAAGAATATAAAAAAAACAATAAATTAATCCCCGTTAGCACAACGCTTAGCTAATAAAGGATTAATTTGTAAACTAAACATGTACATAATCGCCAAAATCTGCTATTATAAAAATAACATCATATTACACAGTTCACTAAAAAAAAAATTTTTTTAATTTAAAATATAATATTGCAAAATTTTGCTGAACAGCGACAATCGGAAGAGGAACTAACCGTTGTCCGCTTTTAGGAACGACTAGTTGCAACCCGTGAAATATTCACGAAAGTAGGCTAAATACCACATTTTTGAAATACCATGAAAGACCATCGTATACGATTCTTGGTTTTTTTAATATCAACATGCTTTCCTGGCACTTTCGGTGACAAAAGTTAACCTCCTGCTCTAAAATAATAGGCTCCTCCAAATTGAGCCTCACAACGCTTTACAGGGGCGTAGGAATTATTTCACCAAATTAATTAAATCAACTAATTTTTCTTTTCAAAAAGACATTTGTTAGTGTATTTTAAAATTAAAAATAAACTTTAAAATATTCTCTCTCCGACTCTCCCGGCTCTCTCCATTTTGATGACAAACATTCATCCGTTTTTTGCCTATTAATAGTACGATATGGTTCATTATCTTGCCTAGCGTTATTAGTTCTCCCGGAAGTCACAATATGCTAATAATAATTTATAAGTTATTGAAAAAAGAAAAGAAAGTTTACAAGAAAATCTCGATGAGTTACGTCTCGGCAACAGAAAACTCTCTTAAAACGTTATTTAAGAAGTGTTTTCAGAGTTTGATTGCAAAAGATTCCGAAATTAATAAATAATTTTTTTCATTATTCTTCTTCATTTCTTCTTAATATTAAACATTTAAATGACATCAGACTCCATATAATACTTCTTCATTTATTTGCTAACTTACTATAGCATTTGCTAATTTTTCTTTGTTGTCAATAATGTAGAAAATCTTATTGTTGATATAATTTAAAAAAAAGGAAGGCTTGAGGAAGCAAAAAGGAGGATTTGAGTTATTGCGAAATATCGCCAAATAAATGAAGAAGTATTATATGGAGTCTGATGTCATTTATATGTTTAAATACTTTTTTTGTTGATATTCTTCCTAAAGATCCAAAATAATTGTAGGAAGCATGTAAATGGATTAAGGATAAATAAGAGAAACACAAAAAGAACACCGAAACACACATATAGTCTAAAAATATAATTCACAAATTAAAAAACTACAGACCGGACAATTTCAAGGACTACAAGGTCCTCGTCATCAGCATTAGATATTTGGTTCAAAATCAAAGCATTAGATATTAATCATCCGTAATGAGAGTGAATTAACAACTGAGTTTATTTTGGATTACAAAGGAATGGAAACGAATGTTTAATCAAGTTGGCTAATTGTCATTTGCTACAATGTATTGAATGATTGCGGAAATGAAAGAAAAAATTTTTAACAATAAACTTTGCCTGTATCTATTTTATTTACCGGAAAACTTACTTAAGAATAATAAAAAAAAAAAAATAGCAATTCAGATATCCTTAAAAGTTAAGAATAAAACATCTAGATTCGAGACAAAAAGAAAGATCGATCTTAAAGAAATTGAAAAAGAACGGGACGGGACATGCAGCAAGAAGCAGTAGTTATGAACACATGTATATTACAAAACAGACTCCTGTTTATTGCTTGTAAGCTGAATTGTTATGATTATTAAAAAGGAAATAATAAATAAAGCGAAGGCGATAAATTAATAATTCATTAGATAAGAAATAAGGAAAAATCAAGCGAGGATATCTGCAAAGTGAGAAATGAAATGAAAGTTTTATAGATTAGCAATGGACAGAAGTTGAAAAAAAAATTATTGAAATAATAAAAGAAAGAATTTAACTGTTTGTAAATAAAAAAAACCAATTGAAACGATAAATGATTTTTTTTTTTTTTTTGCTGATATAACATGAAACTAAAAAAAAACAAAACAAAAATTAGACATTTTGCCAGTAAAGTTTTTCAAAAATTTGTTTTATTTAGCAACATTTATGAACAATTAAAATACTACAAAATTACCAAATAATTTAAAGCTAAAAACGTAAAACACATACATCTACCATTCTTCTTTATCAATGATATTTCGTCTTCTTTTACAGAAGACTTCATCAGATAGTAATTCGAAGACAAGAAAATTCCTTTCTGTTTTCCTCTATAGAATGTGTTAATCTTGAAGTAATAATTTTTCAGTGTGACAATACATACCATCTGTGTTAAAATAATAATTCAATCTATTTACTTTCAATAATGTTCAAATAACCAACACCAATAATGTTTAGTAATCAACAACTGAAAATACTCAGTTTTCCAATAAAGTCTATTTACATTCAATACAAATAATGTCTTACAAACATCTCTATTTTTCTTTATTTTTGATATAACTTTTAAATATACAGTATATATTAAGCTTTTTAAGGAATTTAAAAACTGTTTTAATAATCATCTAGCAATTGATTCTTACTTAAGGATGTTAGGAATTTATTTACAGTGAAACCTCGGGTTACGAACGACTCAGATCACGAACATTTCGGGTTACGAACAATAACTTGGAATTTTTTTTGTCTCGGGTAACGAACAGTGCCTCGGGTTACGAACGAAAGTGAGAGAGAGAGAGAGAGAGAGAGCAAAGTTTAACGTTGGAGACAAACGATCGCGTACAGTACAAAGTTACAAGTTACGAGGCTCACCTAGCATCTGAAAGTATCTGTCCGCACCCACAAGATTCTTTTTCCGATGTAAACAAAGACATTGTAATATATTTATTTGTGTAATGTATTTATTAAATGTAATTATTTTACATTTAATTTATTTGGTTGTTTTCTTTCTCTTTATTTAATACTTGAAGTA
This sequence comes from Thereuonema tuberculata, assembly GCA_023159025.1. Classification (NCBI taxonomy): domain Eukaryota; kingdom Metazoa; phylum Arthropoda; class Chilopoda; order Scutigeromorpha; family Scutigeridae; genus Thereuonema; species Thereuonema tuberculata. The sequence continues at coordinate 45,601,136 of JAFIDM010000007.1, forward strand.
CACTTATTCTTTGTCAGGTAAACGACCAGATGTTAATAAAAAGGAACGATTCTTTCATCTTGAAACGGATCGTCTCTATTTCATTGATTTTAATGTTTCGGGTTACGAACGTTTCAGGTTACGAACCGAGTTCTGGAACGAATTAAGTTTGTAACCCGAGGTACCATTGTACTGAAAATTTTGAAATATCTGATTTTCTACATTTAGA
>JAFIDM010000007.1:45611343-45630799 GCA_023159025.1 Thereuonema tuberculata
ATGTATATTTTTTATTCCGAAGTTTTTAATATTTTTTTCTTTGGTTGGATGATAATGATCTCCTAAATGTATCTACCTCGGAAAAATGTTGAGAAAAATATTTCAGTAAAAATTGTAATAAATGTTAAGATAAAATACATTCATAAATATTCAATTACTGCTAAGGAAAATTAGAAATTTAAATATGATACTACAGAATTTTGAAATTAATATGATGCTCATCTATTAATTTTGAATAGAAGTTAAATTTTTATTTAATGTCAAAGTTCAGAATTGTAAATTAGATAAAATTAATTTATCCTTGCTGTGAACTGTGGACTGGGATTTGTCAAAAAAGCTCATAATTTATAATAAATTCTGAACAGAACATATCGTAACTTCAAATTATATTCCACAAAGGAAATTTAAAGATATTTAATATCCCTCATAAAATAGAAATTTAGTTTAGGTTTTTTTTTCCTACAGACTCCAACTTTTATATTCGTATTCTTACATAAATAAAGACAAGCTGCTTGATTTTTTTTTCCTCCTTAAAGGTGTTGTGGTCTGTTGCACTTTCAACTTCGACCTCTCCATCCATATTCATGAATCGTTTCTTCCTCCTTCTCGTAATTTAAGGCCAGTACCTAAGGTGAATCGTTTGCCAGATGCCTCAGTTTCTACCATCGTGGCGCTGATGTCGAGTTAGTTGTTACTTTTTGCGTCTTCCTGTGACATTAAGTATCGTAATTTGCCTCTGTGATTCAATCCAGACCAACACGATCTGTTGTGTATCAATGTAATCTGATCATCTACACAACCTAACAGCTCTTGGAATAGTTCATCCTCATTTACAGCATTCTCAGTTTGTCTTCTTTTTTTTTTTAATATCATTTAATGTTTGTTTTTTTTTCTTAGATGGAATCCTTTAAACCTTGCTTCCATGCGTATCTGTTTATTTGCTTGAAAGACTTCGTGGAAAGACATTTTTGATTTACATAGATTTTCCATTTGCATTGAAAAATACATCATTTGTTTGTTCATTAAAGTAATTGGAAATCATGATTATTATGAAATCATTAGAACTCAGCCATTATTCAATAGTAGCCTAAGCTTATCAAAATCGTCTGCAGCTTTCGAAATAAGATTCTTCTCTTTTTTATCTTTCAGAATAACGCTGAGATTTATTTATTTATTTATTTATTTGATTGTTTGTTTGTTTTAAAACAATGACATACCCAATTAGATATAGAAACTTTAGGTGAAATATGTTTGACATTAAAAACCAAATCATCTTAAGTTCAATTGATAATTCTATAAATATTTATTTAACTTTATTTAAATGCTTTTAATAAGTTCCACCTCTGATGTTGTTTTTTTCTCTACTTTGATTCTCAGGAACAAATAATCGATATAAGAAATTTCAGATCTTCATTTATTAATTCCAGTTTTGTTTTTTTTCTTTACAACAAATTTCCATGAAAAAAGTCAAGTGAAGTTTGTAATTGAAAATTTCGGATATTTAATAGAATTTACATGTATGTATTCTTATACAGTAGGGGCCCGGTAGCCGAGTGGGTAAGGCGCTTGGCTGCGGGTTGGAGGTCGCGGGTTCGATTCCCGTTCTCGGCGGAGAGCGGGAATTTTTCCACGCTCCATTCTCCTCCAAACGGATCCTAGGGCCTACCCAGCCCTCTGTAGAATGGGTACCGGGTTTCTTTCCCGGGAGTTAAAGGCGGGCGGGGATTCGGGCTGACCTCCCGACCTCAACCTATCCCGTTGGTCAAGTAACGCCGGGAGCCTTACCTCCCGCGAGCCCTTGGGCCTGCGTAGGCCTGTCGTGGCATCCTTTAACTTTAACTTTAACTTATTCTTATACAGTAGAACCCCGGAAATCCGAACTAATTGGGGCTGTGGTCTGTTCAGATTCGGAAATGTTCGGATTATCCGAAAAAACCATATTAGTACTCTACATGGTGGGCCTATACAGTACACAGATACAGCTATGGTATTAGCTCCCATTTGGCAACGTAGCGTAACGGTGAGACAGAAGAATGCTTGCACTGTGAAAAGACAGTAGCCGATCACGTGAACAGTAGCAGTATCTGCAGTACGCCGGAGTGCTGTATACTTTTCGGTTGGCTTTGGTTACCAATAGCCTACAATACAGAGTAAATCGGGACGAGTTATAGTTACGTATTTATAATTTTTAATTTTAAATTAAGTGAATACAAATCTAGTGTTTCGTTGTTGTAACATCGTAAAGTAAAATGACAAGCAAACGGAAACATAGCTCGTGTACAATAAAAGAAAAACTGGAAGTTCTCAAGCGACTAGACAAGGGGGAAATTGCTACAAAATTTGCTATTGAATTTGGTGTAGGGAAAGCCACTCATCAGTTACTTGAAAAAAAATCGTGAAAAAGTTGAAAAATTAGTTAAATAGTTCATTAAAATCAGATACGTAAATTAAAATACTGTAGTGATGTTGCATTCCGCTAAATCCTAGCTTAAAAATTGTTATTTTAATAATATGTGCAGTGCTATGATTAAATACTGTACTTCCTATTTATTGCAAATGAGATTTAAATTTTTTCCTGCATCATAGATTCTGTTCGGATTTTACGAAATTTCGGTTTTGCGGCGTTCGGATTACCGGGCTTCTACTGTATTTCAGTTTTACTGCCTTGTCATGGTAAATAAAAAAGAAAAAAAATTGAATTCAAATTTTGTCATCGTTTCAGTTTAGATTTTTGTGATTGGTAAGGATTGAATAGACATTGTTAAGAGAATATCACATTCTGACCATTGCGTGAAGGGAAACGTGAATTAAGAAAATTAATACTTAAGATTAATATGAGATACATGAGAAATTATAATGACGATGAATATGAACACTAGAATGATCTATCCCTAGAAGGATGAAGCTGTTCAGTGAAAACTGATCTAGTAGCCATTAAAAAAAAACGTTTTCATTGATATTAGTAAGTTTAATTCAATGTCAGTAGACACGAGAAGACATAATACTTTTCTTTCCCTACCCAAACAATAATCTTTTTATCTCTCTTATCCTCTTCTCATTCCTTGTATCCATAGAATCTTTAAACGTGGATGTCTTTTTTTTGCAGTGAATAAATTCGTCTTTGTGGGATCTTATCCTTATCACTTTCTTATTCACTTCTTCCCATACTTTGATATTGGACGCTTACATAAGACACATTAGACATTTTTAATTCTATGTCTCCTACTTCTTCAATCAACGTTTCAGCTTAGGTCTTGTTCATGTTTGCACGAAAGGACGTTCCCTTATTAGGATTTCACTTTTTTCTCGTTATTGCAATGCTGATTTAATATCTCACCATAACACGAATGTTATTAACATTTTCATGAGATTAAATAAAGTCCAATGTAGTTCTTATTAGTAAAGACCATCTAGCATCGTTTCTAATTGTAAGTTGGTAAGAATGTTTAAAGATTTTATAATAGAATTTTCTCGAAAGACATATTCGAGGAATTAGTTATTCTAGAAAGTAACTTATGGAATTGCTCTTTCGTAAATATATCTTTTGTTTTTTATTTCCCATTAACTTGAAAGAATACAAAATTGTTTTATATTGATTTTTTTCAATTCTTTTATTATTAGATAATGCCGAAAATGTCTGTTATCATTTTTTTTTTCTTTTTATAATTTTCAAACTTTTATTTACTTCTGTAGCTTTAACTTGTAATGCCAAATGTGTAACTAAGAAACTGTACGTAATATTTCAGTTTAGTCTCATTAACTTACGATTTTAACTAAATTAGTTAAATACAAATTTCTAAATTTTTTCCAAGCGTGATTGCTGTAAAGATTTTTGTGAGAGACTTCATTCCTTGCAGCAGAGTTTCACTTAAGGAACTATTTTTGCACGTTATTCAACATAAACAATGGTGAGACGGTTATTCTATTTTCTCACATAGTTTTGACTATCATCCATTACAAACTGAAGAAATAGAGATTCTCATAATCTTCCTCCTTTATTTTTTGTTCTTGCTTTTTCTATTTCTGTTCTGTAATATATAAGATTCTCTAATGACTCTGAATTCACTACCTTGGTTGTAATGATTGTAATTTACTGCAAATGAGTCGTAAGAACGCGTTTCAAACAGCGAGGGCAAAAAAAGAGAGTGATGATATTTCGAGTGGAATTTCCTCCAGTGGTGTTTTGTTATGTCCCAAGCCATTGTTGAGGAAGAGCGGGACAACCCAGCAGTGGCCGTGACCTTTGACGAGTGAAATATCCTCGTTCCTTCAGGGATAAAGACAAGGAAGCCGTTTCTGCTTAATGGTGCTTCATATCGTTGCACATTAAGGAAATGGGGTTTTCTTCGACTTCATTTAAATAAGAAATTGAAAATGAAACATACATTCAACACATTGTTCTTCCAAAGCAAAATTAAAATAAGAAATGTATGGTTAATTTCGAAATTCCTTCCCCTACAGAAAATCCATGGGGTACGAAAAGATGGAAGTGGCTTGTATTCATTTTTTATCGCTTTTTACATTCATCATAAACGATAATGTATTTAATTAAAAATACAATTTTAGGATTTTTTTATTATTAAGTATGGGCTCCATGACGCAGGCTGGACCTAGATTAGAATACCATAGCCCCCAATGGATGATTCCTTGTTTTTCTTGTCTTTTGTCTGCTTCTCTCTCTCCATCCACCATCTAGGGCACATTCTAAAATTTCTATTCCAGGGTTTATACAGTAGCACCAGTGAGACGTACTCTAGGCCCTATCACAATAATTATAATATGGTATCGTTGAAGTAACAGAATAAAAATTCATTTCTTTGATTGATGTAGATTAAGTACTCATACACAAATCAGTTAATTAAATTCTTGAAGAACAAACCATCTTGAAAATTAATGAATTCTGTTCAATATATTTCAAAATATTGGAGTTGTAGAGTAATCATTCCAAGACAAATCATTCATTTGTTTATTTCAGTATTGCAATATTATTAAGTTAAGAATCATTATATTATATTTATTTAAGTATATAAAGAAATGTTGTAATTATGTAACTTTAATCCTAAATTCAATTTTTATTAATTATTTAATTAATTATTATTAATTGATGTTGTATTTCGCATTTTATGTGTTACGATTTTTTTTTATATAAATTTATATTTTCTGTTTTCTAAAATTTTGAAATACGCTGTAAGATTAAATTTTTGTTATTTCTTCAAGAATAATTCTAATTTATAATTCATAGTTCGATCTAATATCTTAATTGAACCATTAAATATTGAACCATTCTTGGCAGTCAGATTAGATGGTGTTGCATTAATAATCACTTGTAATTAGATTTCTTGTCGTGATTGCAAAGAAGACCATGAAGCCATTATTGTAATGATTTTGTAGTAGGTTTTCGAAGAAAAAGCAAATTACTGACTTAAAACACTAACAAAATACAATTGTAAATTTAATTTCGTAAACCTGTGTGTGTGTTTTCCAACTGTGTAAGGGTAAAATGTCAAGTATGAGTATGATGTATTCTATGGAAATTTCTGATCAATTAAATAATTCATAATTAATAAAGAATATTTAATTCATCATTGCTTAGAATTGTTGTTTCTGAGATATATATTGAAATTCTTTCTAAAGCGAAGATAATAGATATAAATCAGATACTTTTATTATAAAATGTGACAATAAAATGTTACTTTGATACTTTTAGTATTTGCTGCTGAGCAATGCAGAACATTATTAACTCAGTCAGCATCAATGGGTTCTTTGATTGAGTCTATTGATTCATTTGTTATGGCTGCCAGTGATACCAAAGGCGTATATAGGGGAAAACTCAGAGCATCGAAGCAGTGGTTACTAGGGGTTAGAACCTCTCATTGGAATCCGAAAATGAAAGAAATCTAGGATTTTTTTAGATCTGGTTTTTTTTGAAAGTTCATCGGTTTGTCTATAACCCCTCCCCCCATCCGAGAAAAGGACACGACGTTTTTTTGTTTTGTTTGAACGACTATGACCATCATAACCCATCTCTTTCCAAAATCCTGTGTACGCCTAGGGCTCAGGGGATTTTGAAGAAGACCTTTTTCTTTTTTGCTTGTTCGAGGTCGGCTGAGCAACTTGGCCCTCCACAAAATGCAATTCTACATACGTACATGAGTGATAGACAAGGTTATTTAAAGAACAAGTTGTAGATATTTGAAATAGAGGAAGTAAGTGTAATGATACCTATGTCTAAAAGATTTTTCTAGAAAATAACATTACATATAGAAAGCAGAAGATAAATCGTTAAAATTAACATTTTTTTTTAAAAAAGAAAAGAAAAAGAGGATTTATTCCATTAACAACCAACTTGTCAGATGAATTAACAATCTTCTCATATTGTTAATTCTTTTACCGTTGTTAGCGATGACTAAAAATTACAATATAAAATATTTGAAGTTATTTCTATTTGTCTGAAATAGTTTGAAGGTGATATACAGAATGGTCGTGATTGGTTGATCAGGAATCACATGATTTACAGTGATTTGGATTGAATTTATCACGAGATGTTGCTCAGTTGAAGGCAACTAAATTTGAAACCAAATTAAAAACTTAATATTTAAAATGCAAATTAACATTAATTTATCCCACTCTTTTCTAAAAACCTTATTGCTTTTGCAATAAAATATTTATTTATTTATTTATTTATTTTCATTATTTTATCTTTTCTAATAGAACCTCCTTTCTTAGGTTTAGTTAAACTCCTGATAGGTCACGGTAAAGTTTTTATCGAAAAGTAGTTTTATAGAATGGGGTGATGCACAATTATGTTGTTTGATGCCTTTGTAGATAGTCCTATTCGGCGACTGGCTCAACTGGGTTGGCCCTAAAGGCATACAAATGGAACCAATAAAGAGTTTGACCTGAACATGGATTCCATTCCATTACTAACACAGTTTGTTCTTGACTTAAAATAATAATCGAATAATTTGAATTGGTTTTGATAATTTTTTTTCTTTTAATTAAAATTAATCGAATGACTGAACGATCATCAGCAACGTATCCTAGATTTAACAAATTTAATTTATTTTCTAAACCATTAAACGTCTGGATGGGGGTGGAAGCTTCTTTTCTGTTCTCAGAAAGTCTTCTTTGAAAGAAACCAAACAAAAAAAAATGTGCAGAACTTATTCCAAAAATGAACCTGATGAAGTTGTGGAACAATCACTAGAATAATGTAGATCTTGTCCTAGTTTTCCGAAAATGATTGGTTTGTCTCGTGCCATCTCACCAATTACGGAACTCTTTTATGAGGTTTTTGCCTTCGGAAACTTTGCCATTTGGTAGATTATAATCAAAATTTAGCTGCAATTGCAGAGATTGAATTTTGAGGACTTTTTTAGGCTTCAAGTTATGATATAACAAACAAAACAAAATATTTACAATCAATTTGAAGCTCTTAAAAATTTTAAAAATTTAACCTTTTAATTAATAAAAAACAAATTCTAATGTGTTATAGATCAAAATTAAGAGAAGAATGTAAATACCGGTAATTCACGAAAATTAATAAAAACAACGTCAGTTAAATTGTTAGTTACCGCTAAAATTAGAATTATTGAATCATTTGAAGGTTACTTTGAAGCGACTAGTATTATTAATAAACAACAAGGAAAAAAAATGACTATTTGTGATGAGAAAGATTTAAAAAAATTAGCATTTACAGTTTTTGGGAAATTCCTTGATTTCGATCCTAAGTTTTTCTGAAGCATTTGAAGTATAAATTGGAAAGTTATTTAGTCAATAAAACTATTGGTTTACTTTTTGTTGATTATCTTTAGCAGATGTTTTTTGATCAGTTAATTGTCCTTGGCTTTAATAATGAGTCTGGCTTAACGACATCCAGACATAACAGTACTCTGACCTTCTACTGATACTGGGACACGCCCTGGGCCGCTGTTCGTTTGTCAAATACTGATAGAATTCTTGGATTCATCTTCAAACACTCTTAAGTTTGTGTTTTTTTATAGCTCAAGTCGTTAAAACTCAAGTGTTCCTTTTTGAGTGAATATTTGGCTAAAACGAAAAAGACTGACAATCCAAATACATTCGCCTGATATTTTGATCGCATTGAATTTCACACAATTAATCAGTAAGAAGTGAAGAAATGCATAAAATAATTGAGGCTTTCACGCGTTCTGAGTTTGATCATCGAGGCCAAATCTGGCTGATAGAGTCCTAATAAGGACGAAACAGCTGTCCCCGATTGCCGTCGATGATAGCTCAAAAGCGTAAAGCAAAGAATTTGTGCATTTCTATATTTTTTTCGCTTATTTTTTCTTTTTTTTTTTATTTCTTATTTTTTTTTTAAGGAAAATGGTTTCAGGTTTGGAAGTGTTGACACAGAGTACAAGCCATTTATTCATCAACGTTAGAAGGCTGGAACTGAAGGAGTCAGACAGTGCTTAAATTCAGTTTTTGACAAAAAAATTGACCCCTAGATTAAATATAAACTTTATAAAATATCAGAAATGTACGAAACTATTTTAAAGATATCATACAGTTAGTTAATGAAAGATTATAATCGAAGTGATTTTTTTTTCTTCTTTACATCAGAAATATAGAAAGTAAAGGAGTCTTGGAAGAAGAAGACGTGTTTCTTCCTTTGACCAGGTGTGAGGTTGTCAGTGGGAGAACGTGATCTTCAATTGGTCTCGGTGAATCTCCTTTCAGCTGTCGGAATTCTTCTCAGGAGGGCGTTGAGAATTTGTCATTTGGCCAATACACTTCAAGTGTACTTTAGAAGAAAGTTTTTGTTGAGATGGCCCCATACTATTATATTTCTCAAAACTACATATAACAACATTAAAATAAGATAAGATTGTAATGAATAAGATTTTTTTTTTATTCTATAACTGAGAAAGTCTGTATTCTACTTCAGTCGATTATAACATCAGGCCTCACCCATTAAAAATTACCCATTTTTTTAAAAAAAAATCAATCATGTTTAAGAAAGCATTGCCATTAGATTCCCTATTTTATTACTTTATTCAAGTTGACTTCACTACTGAAGCAAAGCAGAGTAAAATCAGACAGTTCTATATATATAAAAAACAATAAAAATATTGTCTTTTTTTCCCATCTAACATCAGACCTTGTCAGTTGTGTTCTGCATTGTTAACCGCCGAACACTGTTAAATCATTTTTCGTTATTTCATTGTCGTAGAATTCTATGTATTTTGAAAACAGAAGATAGGCTTTTTAAAATACACATTGTTTTCAGTTTTCCGTTATGAAACTAGGAATTATAGTCAATTTGAAATTGTAGAACATCGTTAGGTGGCTAATATTCTTTCTTTTATTTAGATCACTAACGTATAAGAAGGAATTTTAATTAATGTTTTTTCATTGTAGACCATAAGACATGTAACCCAGTAATAATAATAACAATAATATTAAGAAGTAATCATTTTCATTTCATAAGTCATTGCAAAGAACAGAAGAAAAATTATAGAAAGAAACGACCTTTCAAATTTCGTCTTTCAGTTCTTGATTTCAAAGGAGATTATTTCTGAAGGAGCTTATGTTGTTTTCTTCGACCTTCACTGAAAACTTAAAGGAAAACCCGAGCAGAGAAAAACTAAATTAAAAAAGGAAAGAAAAAGGCGGTTTATTAAGTCATCTTCCTTTTATTCATAAATTACACTGTAAATATCGAAATAAAAAGCAAAATAGGGCGAATAGAATATTAGATTCAAATAATTAGAAAACTTATGAATAAAGAAAGAGGAAAACGTTTACAAATTGAAAACACTAAGAAATAATACAATGTTTAATTGCCTCTTGTTGAATATCTAACTTTTAAACCTATCCATCTATACAAATACAGGATTTGACTAATAGTAATTTTTCACTACTTTTTGCGCAGTTTATTTGATTAAAAAAATCAATTTTGAAATAAAGCTAATAGATCTATGATTTTCAAACCTTTTCGTCTTAGAAAATTTAATTTTTAAGCCCAATTTTTAGCTTTCTTTAAATCTACTTCACCTCATATTCTCAATTTAAGAAATTAAGTTATATATTTTAGAGCTGTTTGTTTTTTAAATTTTTGAAAAGAATTTTTCAAGGAATTAGCTTCTATAGAGATTGAATTCATTACATCTTCGATGAAATTGATCTCCAAGAGTGATTATGTATTAATCATGGAAATACAGGGTGTCTACAAATGATTGGAGTAGTTTTTATGACCTTGTAATGGCCACGTTCATGGAGCTCTGCTGATCGAGTTTGTTATTGTAAGATAAGCATCTCTCAAAGTTTGGTTTGAATTATACGGCAGGCATATGTTTCCGCCTCCAACCACGAGAGCGCTGCAGTTGTAAAATGGCGACGACCAATGAAAAAGCGTATGTTGTCCTCGAATTCCATGCAAGTCAGTCTGTCACAACGGTCCAGCGTCAATTCGGAACGATGTCTCATTAAGATCCACCCAGCACCCACTTCATTCGACAATAGCATGAACAATTTACAACTATGGGATGCCTCTGTAAAGGGAATCAGTGGGCCGTCCTCCTGTGCATGAAGAAACAGTTGAGCGCGTACGGGCCCACTTTCGTGCGTAGCCCACGAAAATCAACTTGTAGAGCAAGCAGGGAATTGAACATTCCACGATCGACCACTTGGAAAGTCTTAAGGCAACGATTGAAGCAGAAGCCTTACTGTTTGCAATTGTTGCAAGCATTGTTCTACAATGATGAAGTTCGTCGCTTCGAGTTTTGTGCACGATTTCAAAAGCTTACGGAAGAGAATGAGTTCTGTGATAAACTCGTTTTCAGTGATGAGGCAGCATTTTCCTGAATGGCAATGTGAATAGACACAATGTACGAATCTGGGGAACCAATGTGGAGTACGTTTATGGATCTCCAAAAATCAATGTTTTCTGTGTGGTCTCTAAATTTAAAATTTACGGCCCCTTTTTCTCATCAAGAAGTCCATTACAGGACCAATTTATCTGGATAAGCTGGAAAATTGGCTCATTCCACAGCTGAAGACAGACAGAATGGACTTAATCTTCCAACAAGATGGTGCTCCGCCACATTTCCATCATGACGTTCCTGATTTCTTGAACTGTACACTGCGAAATCGATGGATTGGTCGTACTGGGAATGATGATCACGCACGCTGCCATGGCCTCCACGCTCCCCTGACTTAACCCCTTATGACTTTTTTTATGGGGTTTGTCAAAGATACAGTGTTTGTATCACCATTACCGACTGATTTGCCAGAACTGTGGACTCGCATCTGCAATTCTTTTGCTGGAATTGACATGGACATGCTCCATCGAGTGTGGGATGAACTTGATTATAGAGTTGATGTGTGCAGAGTCACTAGCGATGCACATATCAAGCATCTTTAAAATGGAACAAAAATTGGAGATGTTTCTCTATGTCTCTCTACAATTTTTTTGATGATATGTTAAATAATACACCCACAGTACAATCATAAAACAATTACAATCATTTGTAGACACCCTGTATTAGTGATTAAAAAAAAATTGAAAGTGTACAATTCCATTACATAAACAATCTTAATGAAAAATATTCATTTCTAATTTGTTTTTTGTTTTGTTTTTCGATGTTAGTGAGCTATTTCTTTAAAAAAATGAAAAAGAAACAAAAAAATGTGACGTTGTTTAATTTCCCGTTCATTTATTGATCAAGTTTTTCTTTCTTTTCATATACAGTCATTTTTATCTTTTATGTTTAATTCTATATTTCAATTTAGCTTTGATTGATATTTCTGTTTCACAGGAAATAGGTTTTAATCTTAATTTTTCTTTTCTACTCTGATTATTTCCACATAAATCTTATTAAAACAAGGTGCAATTTCTCTCTTTTTTTTTTTAATATCGCAGTCCGTTGTTCATCAATTTAATTGAAAGCTTTTTATTCTTTCTTTTTTTCCTTGGAATCTAATTAGCTAAATGAAGTTGAAGGTTTTTTGAGCTTTTATGAAAAATCGTTTTACCATTTTTCTCTTTTTGATTTTTCTTACCTTAATTGTAATTCACCTGCAGTGACTTACCTACCTCTCTTGGTTTTCTTTCTTTCTCTCGTGAACCGCAAAGAGCCTTATTTAATTATCCCGAATCTCTTACCTTTCTCCAATCGAAGGAAAAAATGAAACCTATTACGTTTAATTAAACAAGAAACATATAATAAAAAATTGCAATAAATCATCCAGTCCTAATCACTTTTATTTCATTTTGGGAGTGAAGTTACTGAATATGCAATACATTGTAATTCCATAAAATTAGGTGGTTTCTGGCACTTGAAACCATTTAAAGAAAACGATTGCTGCATTAAGATTTATCTACAGTCTTTGGAAAAAGGGGTCTTTGTTTTCGTATAAAATGAAACCAAGGAATTTTAATTAATTCGTCTTAATTAATAACAGTAGATTGATCAATTCTTTGCTAATAATTACAACAACAGATATATAACGGGTAATTTTTTATAAATTATTTAGATAATTAAAAGTATTGATAGTACAATTATAAACTTACCTAAATTTTCCAAGAACATACTACTTCAAATTTGTACTTAGATTTCATTTATTATTCTACATAAAGATGAATCACACACAGTGTTAAACGATGGATTTTTATTTATTTTGAGATGGTTGGAGTTATTTAGCAAAAGATTTCCAAAAGTTTTTTATCATTTTAATTTAAGTTAATGAAAATAGTTCTTGAGACTTTCTATTGTTCCGTCGTAATCATTGTCACTGTCATTTTCCGAATTAAATCTTCAATCAAAAAAAAGCTTTAACTCTGTTAAAAATCATTTTCTAACAGAAATCCTTTCCCGAATTTTTAGTAAATTAGATTTCAAAAATGAAAAATCTTTGAAGATTTGAGGATATTAATTGATTTCTAAACAAGGAACGAAATTAACCACTTTATCTTTTCAATATTTCTTTTTGGTCTTCGATCATTTCGATGAATTCTATATTTAATGGAACATTGAATTAATAAGTAACTAGTATTTACACATTTTTTTTTAATTTCTTGTGTCATCAAATCTTTATTGTTATTGACTTTAATTTATATCCATTTTTTTCTTTTCCTTTTAAAATCATTTGTTTATATTTGATTGATTGAATTGATTCAATTCACACTGACTTCGTAATTTCTTTTAATTATTTTAGTAGTTAAGTTTTAGCGGTTCTTCAATAAATTTTAGTAACTAATTAAATATAATTTAAATAAAATAAAACAAACTATTGATATTGATAAAATAAATTGGAATAATCTAATCACTGAATGAATTTTACAAATAGCATTAGTAAAATATATGTAGTAATCTTATAATATTAGAAATATTTTGATTTTTTCAAAACAATACGTATTGAGAAATACTTTAAATGTCGGAATGAAGAATATTTCAACTTTTTTTTCTATCAAATTAATTTTAATTTTCATTAATAGAAAAAAATTATCAGAAAAATTCAATTATTTTGAAATTGTTGACAGAAGTTGTGATAAGCCACTGTAATTTCCGGTGACAACAGAACGTTATTATTCATTCCTGTGATTCCCAACTTTATGACATTTTCCAAAATTTGTAGCTGTTTTTCTTTTCCTTCATTTCTTGTCCTTTTCGTGTTTCGAAGTGAAGGGATCAACAGAAAACAGGAAATGAAAAGTCTGAGAGGCTGAACCGAAAGAAAAGGGAAAGAGTGAAGTCATTCGTAATAAAAGTGTTCATTAGAACCACACCCATAGAAATATTAATGGCCAGCTCATCCCTCAACAGAAGGTTAGCTAGCGTTAGATAGGGAAAAGCCTTATTAAAGGCGTTTTATTATATTTTAGCGTTGCTTGTTAATCTCCTCTGAAAATTCATCCACAACCGTTATTATCTTAATATTTCCTGTCTGAACACAACTGCGTATTAGGGATTAAAAATATTACTTATCAAATGCTGGCTTTTTTTTTTTGCTAAATAACTTGACTAGGAAGAAACATGACATACTTTGTAGGAAGGTAATGGCAGCCTTTGCTCGTATTGTTTTCTGTCTTTTGTTCTGTTGCTTGTAAAGTTAGTGAATGATTATAAAAATAATACAAAGGGGAAAAATCTCAAAGTAACCTAATGCCAAGGAAGAATGTAGCTAGATTTTGTAAAGTAATGTAAAACTGAATTTATAATTTATTTTATTTATTTTTTAAATTATAAATATTAAACTACAGACTTTTGTTAGTCAATAAATTCTTTGACTAGTAAATCACTCATTTTTAAATAAAAAATAAAAATAAATAAAAAAGGGTCCGTCGATCTGACTTCTTATTCTTCGTTCATTTAACAAAACCACCATGCCTTTTACTCTATTGTAATGATACAGAGAAACAAGGTAAACAAGATAAATCAATCACAATGCTTCGCAACGTCTTCTGATACGTACAAGAAAATATAATTGATATTGCTTTAACTTCCTTATTATTATAAATGTGATTGTTGCGAATGCAAAAGGCGCAATTGTTGCGATTATTGTGATTGTTGCGCTAATGATACCTGTCCACAAGACAAAGCGGGATTAGAACTCTTTCTGATACTTGTATCAGAAGACTAAAACGATTCATTTATTTTTCTTTAATTCATTTAAGGGTGAAAAATGGATCGCAGTTTTCAGGATACGTAAACAAACTTGCCTTAATAAATAAATAAATAAATAACTCCTAATTTAATTTTTTTATTCTTTCGTTATTTCATTATCACACTTTAAGTACTTTAAAATTTGTTTTGATTTTTAATTGAAAGCTTTAATAATAATAATAATAATAACTTAAATCTAAACTTTTTTTAATTACTTTTGATTAATATATTTATTATGTTATAACTGTTTATATGAAAAGTTGTCATAAGATTTTTCTGTAAAAACCGATAACAGTTTTTTTTCTTAGAAAGCAAGTTTAACGTCCGTAATCATTTATAAATGGAGGGAAATCGCCAACCGGACAAATAAATGTCTTCGCCCATTGAGCCAACATCAACGAGAATTCTGTACAATTGTTTCGTCCTTATTGGGGACTCATGAGCTTTCGCCCGGCGAGCCAAACATCAACGAGTACATTCTGCTGATGAGTCCCCAATAAGGACGAAACAATTGTACAGAATTCTCGTTGATGTTGGCTCAATGGGCGAAGGCATATTTATTTGTCCGGTTGGCGATTTCCCTCCAGTTTTTTTTCTTATTATTATTATAAATTTGGAATTATTATTATTATTATTATTAAAACTGTCAATAAATCCATTTTAAAAGTGGAAACTACAGTGCTTTTACATTTTTATGCAAAGTTTCGAATGCATTATTATTCAAGATATAATAAGTTATAGAAAACTCCAATTTCGAACAGAAACACCCACACACACGTGATATTTAGCTGCACCTTAAGCTGTCAAAATATTTATTACTATTTAGGCTATTTATTTTTGGATGTTACTTAAGAGTTATTCAAAAGTTTAAGTGCATCATGTCTTTTCACTTCCATCCGAGCAGTGTATTTCATTGCATGTGATTTTCTCTCTCTTTCTCCTCTGTTCATAATTATTGGTATCCTTATTGTTTTCTGTTATATTAGCTTCTACAAGAGACTAACTTTGATTATTCCCTGAATTACCTCAAGTCTTTTAGAATCCGAAGAATTTTCTTCGAAATCCATCTTAGATTTGAATTTCACAAAAGTTTAAATATATATCTGTTAGTTTGTGACCCTGTCTGTATCTTCTTAAACATTTTGAAACGTATTATTTCATAACTCTATTTTATCTTTGTAAGCATCGCTTAGTGGTTGAGAATGTGACATTTATTTCAATTAGTTTTACTTGTAGCAACAACAAATGGAATCACTACATTTAAAAAAAAAAAGAAGAAAGGGTTTCGGCTAAAACTAAGAGCGCTTCAGTTCATTTCCTGTGATATTACTTTTTTTAAGAGAGTCAAGACCCCCCTCCCCAAAAAAATCATAATCGTATTTTAAATGAGAACTATCAACCTGGGAAAAGTGGATTCTCCCAACATGCGACTGCTTTCTCACAACTACCCGATAAAAGTGGATTCTCCCAACCCACGACTGCTTTTAGAACCAGCGAGTGCGTCTATGACATATTTTTATTTTTTATAGAGATTAGAATGTAGTCCCCGTGGCCTAATGGATAAGACGTCTAACTTCGGATAACAAGGTTGCAGATTCGATTCCCGTAGCGAACATTTAGAAATTATTTCTATTTTCACAAATCATCGGACAGACAGAGAAATAAAAGATTTTAGTAATATGGATTATAACAAATGTTAAGATAATTTCAGCAATCCTACTAGTAGTCTATATGGCGAATACTAATAGAGAAAATAGACGGGAACATTGAATAGTAGGCTAAATTAATACATTACTCTACCGGTTATAATTTTGTTTTAAAATTGCCTGAGTAATTAACAAAAACAGTAACATAAGAAAAAGAAAGAAATCATCCACAATTTTAATTAAACATAATTTTTAATTTTTATTATTGATTTAAAATTTTTCAGATTTTCAGAAACAAACAAAAATATTTTTCTAAGTTTTACTGAAAAGCTCAGATTGAAATTTTTTACGTAGATACGAGAAATTAACAAAAAAAAAAAAGGAAAGTTCGGGTTTTCATTAAATTCGTTTTCATTTCATGTAATTATTTATCGAATCATTTTATTTTCCTTCAGATAAATTCAGTTATTCGATTGCTGATGCATGCGGAGACTTTTGTATTTCTGTAAATATAGTATAATTTTTATGTAAGCTATATTTATATTTTGGTAATTTTTAATATCCACATATAAAAAAACCTCTGTGTCTCAATTGGATCTCAACTCGTCCATCAATAAAATCTTGAAAGATGGATTAAAAAAAAAAAATTAACTGCGGATTTACGAAAATAACAAATGACTAATTTAAAATATTATCAGACATCAACTAAACAATCGCTACTTTAAATAGGAATTCCCGTTATAAATTATTACAAAATATCGAAAATTCACCTCCATGAATCATTATAGATGTAAATAATCCATTTCCTACAAATATTGATATTTATTAGCGAAATTCGGTGAAGGATTAACAGCAGCTTCCATAGATTTAACATTTTTCAGTAATTTGTCATTTCATTGTTAAAGTACATTATAATAATATTCTGTAAACAATTTGTATCATTTAAATAAGTAAACTGCAATAATTTATAAAAAAGGCTTCAAGTAAATTATTAAGCAAATCATAGAAATTAAGTTCTATTTCCAGATTCTAATTTTAAAAATTTACTTAAGGACTTTTTAATCTGTACCATGATATAAATTCATGTAACTATCAATATTTATAGGAAGTGGCGAGTGTTTAACATTTTTTTAAAATAATGTAATGTGGGGAGTTGGGTGGCAGGGAAGCCGAGCACCGCGACCGTTGGTCTATTGTGCTATCCCACGGAAAATACGGACGGACGGAGAGAAAGACTGAGAAAGAAAGGCGGGAGAAGTGCAGGGGAAACGGGAGAACCCCGAGAAAACCAGCCCAGCGCGGATCGTCCACCATCACGAAACCCACATGAGAACCGAATCTCATTTTTTTTTAAGTAAATTATATTTCTAAATTTAAATTTTTCTTTAAAATAAAAAGAATCAAGACTGACTAAAAATTTCGTGCAATAGCAAACGATGATTCTTTAGAAATAGACTTTAGATTTGTTTCTGTGAATGAACACAGTTTTCTTCTTCTCTTTTTCTTTTATTTCAAGATGATTTTGTAGGTTGTTCGATATTGACCTTGAATCCTTCTTGACCCAGTGCCTACCTGTTTGTTAATGAAGTTAAAGGGCGTGGGAGGGTCAAGAATCTCTCCTTTTTTTTTATTTGAAAAGGACTTGAAAGGATAAAAAAAGCAAACAAACAAAAAAACCCAGTCATAACACATTATTGATGCCTTAAAGTAAAAGTTGTCAGCCAAATAAAAATAATAACAATAATAATAAATAAATGAACTTATTCTAATTAAAAATAATAATAAAAAAAAAACTATTTTCCCAGTTTTAAAATAATATTTTAAACGAAAAACCTTTTATTGCATTAATTGTAGAAATAAATTGTTACGAAGTAATCATAAGACAGTCAAGTAAGAAAATAGGAGATTAATTTCAAGATAAATTTAAAACACTTAAATCACATCCACTTCTTGAAAATCAGAAAACAGTCAAGTGCTATGTTTATACAGTGTTACCTCCGAATAACGGACAGTCGCGGGACCATAAGTTTCGTCCGTTATTGGGAGGTGTCCGCTATTGGGGAGGACTATATTTTTTCATTTTTTAGCTTACAGCATGTCATTTAATGAAAAATTACGTACAATCTTAATTAAATTTTTACAATTGCCATTGCGATATGAGAGAATATGAACAATTGCAAATTATTTACTATATTCCTTTATAAATGAGTGCTAATCCGTTTGTCTTACTTAAAATAATGATAAAATTAATTACAGTATATAGAAAATTAATTTCTAGCCATCCATTTGATGCCTTAAACGTGTCCAATCCTAAAGTTTGACCGAATTCTCTGGCTTTTTCTTGAAGCACAAAACGCCGCTTATAGGAATGGTTTTTGCATGAGCAGAGCGGAACCATTTTATCCCCATTTCGTCGATTTTGCTTGTTTCAGTTTTACGAAACTTCAAATTCTTCAAATTTTCGTTTGAATTCACCATCCACATTTTTCTAATCTCATCTTTGTCCTTTAACAGTTCACTTATTTGAGTTTTTCAGAAACTTCAAGAACATCAATTTTTTCTTTCAGTGCCAATCTCTTCCTTTTTGACGCCATTTTAATTCGCACTAAATTTAATCAACACGTTTATAGGATAGCTTTATGAGATATTGACATTTACAAAGCAACTGCAGTGAAAAAAAGGGCCTCAGATTAGTGCATTGAATCTTGGAACACAGATACAATGTATCAATGCGTTTGGAGGACACCGATAAAATGTATCAATGTATGGGACACCGATGTAAATACAACCAAGATGTGTTTGTCGAAATGTTAATCGAAAAATTTTTTTTTACAAAAACTGTCCGCTAATTAGAGGTGTCCGCTATTCGGAGTGGATAACATGGAATGTTCTATTTTAAGGGACTGGGACCCGCAATAATGTCCGCTAATTAGAGGTGTCCGCTATTCGGAGTGGATAACATGGAATGTCCTATTTTAAGGGACTGGGACCCGCAATAATGTCCGCTAATTAGAGGTGTCCGCTATTCGGAGTGGATAACATGGAATGTTCTATTTTAAGGGACTGGGACCCGCAATAATGTCCGCTAATTAGAGGTGTCCGCTATTCGGAGTGGATAACATGGAATGTTCTATTTTAAGGGACTGGGACCCGCAATAATGTCCGCTAATTAGAGGT
>JAFIDM010000007.1:45640799-45657828 GCA_023159025.1 Thereuonema tuberculata
CAGAGGATATCCGGCGCACAGACTGGCCAGAGAGCTCCCCCGATCTAAACCCTATTGAATATGCTTGGGATATGCTCGAGAGACGCAATGCAGGGCAGAATCCTCCTCCTCGTTCCATTCAAGAGCTGCATAGAGCATTGTTGCAGGAGTAGAACTCTATTCCTCAGCAACAGCTCGATAATCGCAGTATTACACATTGTTGTACGACATGCATCTCTGTCAGAAGATATCATATTCCACAATAACATTTCTCTAGAGCATTAACATTTGCTTTGGTGTCAAGACGTGCCAATAACTGTGTGACTCTAAATTTGCTTTTTTCCGTGTGTATTATTATCGTTTTTAGTTGTAAACCAAATTGGTTCCCATTATATAGCTGTAGGCGTCTGAATTACCACGATCCTTAATTTACGGACATGAGTGTAGATTTTCTTTTGGAAGCCATTTTCATTTGCTGCCATCTACTGGTGAAGTTTTGAACTAGTCCAATGGGTTAGTCGGAAGAGCGAAGTTAAACTGGTTTTTGCTGCTTTTGTAACAGCTTTAATTTTAATGTTGGTCTTCGGGATTTTTTTTTTTTTTCTGCCTCCCGCATTTTCTTCATTTTTCTTCGACTTAATTCTTCAGGAGTAAACGAACGTTAAAAATCCTCAAAAATGTGGGAGAAAAAAAAAAAAGTAAGAAGTAAATTAAAGCTGAGGCAATGACCCATCATTTCACAAAGAAATGGAAGAGGTGTTGTAAACAGTACGAAAGGAAAAAAAAAAAAAGAATGAAAGAAATGTAATAAGTTAACCACATTTTCCTTCGCCTTTTAAACTGAAGATTTTATATTATAGCTTCAAAGGAAATTATCTTGAATTAGTGCAAGATTAAAAATTGAGAAGTTTTCATCCATTCAAAGGCATTAAGGCTATTAAGAGAAATTATAGCCTAATTATGTTGTTCCTTTTTGAACTATAATGTAGCATAACAATGCATTGAATTAACGAACGAATATTTATATTGATGAGATTCCTTACAGAATAAAAGTAGAGGGTGGCTCCTTCGAATTTGCTCTGGTTGAAAATTAAAGCATTCTAAAGTGGGTTTTTTTTCACTTCTGAAAGTGAGAACGAGAAAAAAAGTTGTGTATTCAACGAAGAAAAGTGGACGATATTTAAATAATTTATTAAGTATTAAAAACTGTACTTGAAAGAATTTAGCAAAAAATGTAGTAAAATTGTTTTTGTTTTATTTTTTTAATCTTGATTAGAAATTCTTGAAACTGAAGAAAAAACTTTGTAATAAATACCTTGTCTTAAAAGCATTCCTTTGTGGATGTTAAATTAGAAGTAAGTTACAGACATGGAAATCTCAAGGTTGGTAATTTTCAAGTACTTCATCCCAAGAGTAGCAGCATTCATGAAATATAAAAACACAGAAAAAAAAGAAAGTGCTGTATCCAAATAAACGGAGTTTGTACAAAATAAGTTTCCTAAAATCAACAGGTGGAAAAAGCAGTGAAGTTTCAGGGGAATGAAATTCCCCTCTTTGTTTGATGGTCTTTCACATCCTCCATGAAATATCTCTTCATTTTGGCATCGTAGACATTCTCTATCGGAGTAAGGTGTCAGGATAGAACAGTACAAAACATGTCATTAGCAGCGCCGCAGCAAGGGTGGTGCGATTAGTGTCCCCACACCAGGCGCCGTGAGACTTTCTCTGTGAACTTTTCTTTATGTTTTAACAGTTTTCTATTTAATAAAGAAAGCAATTCATAAGAAACAAAGCATTAATTTACGTTGGTTTGTGTTATTTGTTCTAACATGGATAATAAAGAAAGAGGCAAAGTCAAAACAACTTCTCATTTTTCCTGTCTATTAGTTATATCTTCTTCATCTGCAGCAGGTGATTGCGTGGTGATTGACAGCCCATTTTCATAAATGTAACCAAAATATTAACAAGATGTTTGCAATTAATGTAGTTGCAGTTATGTTAGTTTTATAGATTGTAACTGAAAATAAATGGATCAATAATGGGATTTAAATGAGTAGAACAAACAGCGTGTATAGATTTACAGTGTCATCAAACACTGTTTAGGGAGAGATAACGAGGGCTTTTCTCATGGTCAAATAACGAAAAAGAAAACCTCACCTTAGTGTTGGATTATTTTGACAACTTTTACCTTTTTTCTTTACTGTTCACATATGTGCCTTTTTCCTCCATTATTCACTTTGCTCTAGAGGGAGATGGTTCTCATAAACCATCTTTAGATAAACCTCTTTTGAGATTCAATTTGAGTAAATGGATTGTTTGTATCATCATCACTTCCAAAGCATTGCCTTCTTTTCTATTAAAATCAAAACACAAAAAAACAATTCTCCCAATAATTACTTCGTAACAAACTTTTCTGATGAATTAAATATAACTTTTCAGAAGGAAAAATCTTATTATTTTTTAATTGTTACATCCAATTTTTTTGTGTTAACTTTCTTATAAAAATATTAATAACTTGGGTAATTTTAGGCTGATTCCCTAACATTTTCTTTTGACCAACGCTTGAAATCCAAAAACCTTCACTGTCTATTTGCCGTGTAGGCGGTTGAGGTTTTTTCCAATGATTTCTTATGTAACCACTGTCGTTTTTGGTTGTTGTTTTTTTTCCGATATCTGGATTGGATTAATGAAACATATTTCTTAAGGTGGGAGAAGTTTGCTATTATAATGATTTCTTTTTATGATATTTAACTAAAATAATTATTTTGGTAGCATATCAGCGCTTTTAGAAATAGACATCCAGAAATAAGTGATTGGACAAACCATTGTATGACACTTAGACATAATCCAGATCCATTGGTAAATGTACTAATAAAAACATATTTGACACAACCACAAGATTTATCATTGAAGCTTGTGTTCTGAATAGTTGTCATTGTTTCAATAAACAAAAAGGAGTGGAAGTAAGGCCATTTTTATTAGAAAAATTCAAATACCATTATAAAAGTCATGAAATTTTTCAATGATTGTAAACATTATAAACATGGCTTGTTTGTTTTTATTATTCTATATTCATATCTATTTTGCTTTGTAATTAAGCCTGAAGAAGCAGAAAAAGCAACTTTCTGCGAAATATAGCGATGTTTAGTGAAGAACTTTCTATATTATAATTATGTGATTTTATATATTTACTTAAAATGATTAAGTAAGGAAAGAAAAATTCGATAGACATCGTGGAATTTGGATTATCTCTGTATTCTGTTGTTGCTTAAAATCAGTTTATTATTTTTATTTTTTTTCCTAATGTATTTAGACAAGCACGTGCTCTAACCAAGTGATGTTAATGTTCTGTCAAGAAGCTACTTTCTAACGTAACTAGAGCGACGAGAATTCGTTCTTTTTAAGCTTTCTTTAACGTGTAGTACAATTGATATGTGATGGTCTTCTTGTAATCTTCGAAGGAACTGCTTTTGTACCAGTGTTGTAGAGTTTATCTTCTCCAAATGCTGAATGATTTACGTCATGGAATTGCACAAAGACAAAAGAAAAGAAAAAACAATTTCAGATGGTTTACTTTAAATAAATTTTCGGATTTTTCTAAAAAAATATCATTAAATTTCCTGTGATTGTACTTTCATTTCTAAAAAGCCTTAGAAAATGTTTGTACCTAAATAGCCGGTTTGAAAAAGTGCTCTAAGTGTCTAATGTCTTGTAACCTTGCTCTTAGTTGCTGACTCCTTTTTCCAACTCTATTTAAATAAAATAAATTTAGTCACCCAACGTTTTACCTTCACTGTTGTCTTATTAACTGAAAAGAAAAACCTAGATTGAATGAAGTGTCCGAATGCATTAGAGAGTTCAAGGAGAAAGAGCCCAGTTTTATTGTTACCTTGACAAGATATAAATATGCAGTTAAAGCATTTCAAAAGAGCTTTTAGCAGCATTCACAGAAGGAACCTTCAGTAAATAGACCCAGTACCAATGTAGAGCAAGATTAAACACACAGAAAGACTTCAATTGAGATAACCTTAAGAAGTGCGGGTGCTATTTAGGTTAAATGTAGTTTCCTTTGCCAATAAACGACTTATCAAAAGTGACGACTAAACTTCTTAACTATTAATCTCGAGATTAAGTTCTTGACTTGAAACCTTTTACCTTGCGACAATGTTAAAAGCTACAATGAATCTCATTTACTTAAAGGGTTTCTTTCAAGAATAAGTTGTTTATTTTGTCAGAAGGTAAAGATGCTGACTAAGAAAAGAGTCCATGGAACGTTTTGCTTTTTTTCTTCCTATAAATGGTAATCTTTCTTAATCTTAATTTTTACGTATCTCAATGATAAAATTTATTAATACTTTTTTATATATAATTTTCTTTTTCTTGTTCATTTATTTTAACAGTATAATCCTAGAATTGTTTTCTTATCAATTGGTTCTATTTACTATATTCTTTTCTTATTCGACAAAAATAAAATAAATAAAAATAAAAAACAAAACAAAACAGAAACAAATTTAAAACTAAGTAGTCAACACACAGGACTAGTTAAAAAAACAAAAACATTTACACGCAACAGAACACACAACCGGTTTTGCCTACAATACGAGGCTTTGACGAGTGACAGAACTGGGAATAAACAAAGTGGGAATATAACATTTTTAAAGTTATATAATAAGTTTGCTTGTTTATAATTTAAAACTTCCCTTATGTTATTAAAAAAATACAACTCAAATAAGACGATTATTATTATTTACAACAAAAGAATATAAGTGAATTTTGTTATTTGAATTATAAGCCTTATGTGAATTTTGAAAGTCAGTTGATAAATAAAATAAGGAAATTAAATTAAAGGCCTCGGGTCTAGAAAGAATTGTTATGTAATATCATATATATTACATAACAATAATATATTATTGTTATTATTTATTAGTTTATTAATTTATTGCTAATATATTGAATGACCTTTGGGGAATTTTATAATAAATTACTAATAATTTACAAAGCTTATAACTTTAAAAGCTAAATTATCTAAAAAAGTCTACAACATTAATTTGAAATTAACTAATCTACTAATTAGTTAATTTCAAATTAATCTACTAATTAAAAATGATTAAATTGCAACTCTTATTATTTTTCCTCATTCCTTCTAATTATTGTCTCTTAATTACTGATTGTTCCTGTTTATTATTTTTAATTATTTGTAAGATTCTTCCTTGGTTTCGTTTTGATTCTGGATTTGTTTTTAAAGAAGTTTTCAGTTCCAAAAATATTTCAACTTTATTTTTAATGATTTTAATTTTATTCAAGTCTTTGCGTTTGGTTCAGCAACAATGAAACTAATAATATTTCAGGATAATCCAGTAAAGTTACAATAGTGAAGCAAATATCAATCACACAAAAAAGCTCCAATTTCAGTAAGTAAAAAGTCAGCGGTTATAAGCGTCTTTCAAGCATTAAATTCTCACCTTAACCTCGAAGATGATTCCTTTTGTAAAGCCCTCCGTGTCCCTGAAGTATTTCGCTAATAACCCGTGTTGTTTAGATCTCATTCGTCATTGAATCCGTTTTTATGTTTCTCTCTCTTAGATTGCAGTAAATCAGCTTGTGCCTTCATTTGCACC
The DNA here is from genome assembly GCA_023159025.1 of Thereuonema tuberculata. Lineage (NCBI taxonomy): Eukaryota > Metazoa > Arthropoda > Chilopoda > Scutigeromorpha > Scutigeridae > Thereuonema > Thereuonema tuberculata. Next base: position 45,646,397 of record JAFIDM010000007.1, read on the forward strand.
CTGTTATTGCAGCCGGGCTAATTATCCGTTGAGAATGTTCTAATATCACTGCCGACACCTTCCATGTCTTCATTTGGAAAGTGATTGATAGCTTACAAAAGTCGCTGTTCGATGTATTTACGATATATTTTTAATACTCGTTGATTAAGTCACTTTCAACACCTTGAGAAGTCTAATAGTTTATTACCTTTTCTCTCCTCCCATTCCCATTTGTATTAACAAAATGTAATAAACTCTACAACGTCTTAAAATGCGATCCACAAGTGTTTCGTCTGAAGAGATTCTTTTTTTTTTTTTTAATTAAGCAAATGAAATGAAATTCTTTAGATTCGAAAAGTATTATAATGAGACAGGGAAGGAGTTTTGTTAATCAAAAATTTAAGCTATTTTGAAATTTATCATAAAATTGTACAAAACTATCTAATGAAGAATTTAAGAAATTAAAGTTACATTCCGTAGCTATTTCGTTAGGAGTTTAAATGTGCCAAGAGTTGGCTTCTAATGGAAGTAATGCCTACTTTTTAAGAAAACATAACTGAAGAATCAAACGAAGAATCTGTCTGAATATTAAAATTTACAATAAATTCAAGTGTATCTCGAGTGTATCTTTTGTATCTGCAATCGTTTTAGTACTAAATGTTTTGTAATAACAGTTTGTTAACTTCATTTATCTTCTACATATGATGGTCAGACGAATTCCAACTTTGCACTAAAAATTTTAAAATAAACTATTGCTGAAAATACTGACTAGCCTTGTACACTACTCTTGGCTCTTTCAGTTCAATATCTGTGAGTTAGTTTCACTCGTAATCGCGTACATTGTTTATCTGACCCTTTTCCAATAAATGGATTCCACTATGTGCTGTAAATTCCAGGAGGGCGGCCGTTTCTAAAATACTGAAACCACCTACATTAACCTTAGTTTTTATCCATCTTAGTGTTCAACTGAACCCAATTCGCTCAGTTTCTTCTTTAAGTAATAATCCACAATCGTTTTTTTTTAAATGATTATCTAATATCGTAGCCTATTTCTTTTTTTCTTTTCTTTTGCAATTCTTGCTAAAATATTGCTTGTGATTCTAAAACAAAAAAATAATTTGAAATCTCTCTAAAGAATGTTTGAAGCTTCCTGAAAAATAATGGGATACAATTTCTTCTATCCGATTAAAAAAAAAACAATCTAAAAAGTATATTTCCTAAAATTTTGTTTCTCCAACATCCTTATTCAGAACATTTTTTTAAGCTTTTTAATCTTTAATATTTTATCAGAGTAACAAAGCAGTTCATGTTGGTTTATTATTGTTTAATCATGACGCTTAGGGATTATTACTTGTTATCACAGTCGTATATTTCTAGAACATTCATCTTTGATCGTCTGAATGATCAGTCGAAATTAGTGCGCCTTTGTCAAATGACAACATTTTTAGTTTACGTTCACTTTAAGATAATAATAATAATGATAAAATGTATATTTCCTTATTTATTATTTTGGGTATCCAATCACTTATTTTATAAATTTAATAAGTCTCACACTGAAGGCCGTCCATCTAAAACACAATAGAAATAGATTTTTAATAAATTTTACTAAGCGATTCCTTCGTTAACCACTAATTGACAGTCACTGTACAAAGACAACGTTACTATTTTTATTCTGAATATCTTTAAGCGATTGTAATTTTTGAAAAGCGCGTTGCTTTGCTTACGAAGCTCTAGGATCTACTTTGTTTTGTTATTTCGGAAATTGAAGTTGTGGCAATTTGAAGGAATTCCTCCCACGGCAGAAAGTGAAGGTTATTTCCTAGACACGAAAATTCAGAAGGAAACGGGAAGGTTGGCAGACGACGTTTGAGGCATTTCCTGGCTAAATCAGATGAGGTGGGTTACTAAATGAGCATAGAGCTACTGTTTCCACTGCTTCCATCAAGATATCTGGGCGTGCGGAGGCGGTAATAACGCTTGTACACCGGTGGATGCCCTGTTATCTGTACCAAGAGAAATGGTTTAACTTCACTTTCACTGATCCCTCATGCGTTCAGTGATAATCGTCGAACTGAATACCTTCTTCTTCTTCTGTGTTTTGCTATTAACATATAATGAAGCCTGTTAATGGGTTCACGAACACTGTGTAGTTCATTCAGAGAGGAACGGGGTGCCCTTCTGTCATCAGCCCTAAATAAACGCTTCATTTATTTATTGTAATGGATGAGATTCATGATATTTTATGGGCATCAATTTATTTCCATCCACCTTGCGATTGGCGTAATTATACTCTTCTTTGTGTGCGCTAAGGTAATCTTGCGCGTTTGGTGAATATAGTTATCAAATGGATACAGAGTTTCCCAAACAATTGGGAAACCCAACGAAAATCTCATCTCCGGTATTCTGTTTTTCTAATAATATTAAAAATAATAATAATAATAAAAGATAACAGATAGTAAACAAACTGGACAGCAGCCAAAACATGTGTTTGTGATTCTGTGAACTTGATTGAGAATTTACTCCTTTATCCTGTCATGTGCTAGCATTCAGCTGAGAAATTTAATTTTTTATTTATTTATTTATTTTTCATTATTTTTAGAAAATATGTTTTCTGGCTGATGAATGGGAAAGTCCCGAATTATTGAAAGGAAAATGAATCATTTATCCTTAATTATTTCTCAAAGGGGTTTTTGTGTCGGTATATTTCCCTTAAGACTTCATCAAAATCAATGATTGAGACATCATTTTGAAGATTACGTTCCCCGCTAATGACGAAAAATAAACAAATTGTTGAAAATTAATGTTTTCGTTAAAAACTTTATTTGAAAAACCTTTTTATAAAAATGTAGACACGCTTTAACAGAAGCGACTTATTTTTCGAAAGCGAAACAAAATTTTAAATAATGCTGTAGCGTCGTAACTTCTAATACATCCTTTTTGGGATAAAAAATGCCCTTTAAAAAGATATTTCATCGTTTCTTTAATAAGAACAGATAAAAAAAAACAAACAAAGATTTATGTTTTAATCAAACTAAACGACTTATTACAATAAAAAACATAACAATTTGTCAACTTCTCATATATTATTTCTCAAAGGTGTTTTTTTTAATCTCACTTAATACTTCTTAAAAATCAATGATTGAGATATTTTGAAGATTACGTTCACCGCTAATGACGAAAAATAAACAAACTGTTTAAATTATTCTTTTCGTTAAAAAACTTTATTTTAAAAATTATTTTATAAAAATGTACAAGGTGCCATCTATTGACAATCTGTTCATTTATTTATTTCCACATTACCGTTCGGCGACTGATCAAGATACCATGCGAATTATTCGCAAGGGGTCATCTTTTTTATAAAAATGGAGAAGACGCCATCTATTGACAATGGGTTTAACTAACATGCACGACAGCTGTTGGATTTGTTTAATATTTCTCAAAAGTGGTTTTTTGGTGCGAATTATTCGCACGGGTCAACTAGTAAACATGAATTCCCCCAAAAGCCGTAATGAAACAAATAGAACTTGATTTAGTCTGAATTGGACTGAAGTGAAATACAAATTTCGCAGTCACCCAATGCTGTTTTCAAATGGTAGCTTGGTTGTAGAAATATTTTTATTTATAACGATTTGTTAACAATTCAAGCAGAAACAACTTTCGGGGAAGAAATATAGAAAATTAGTAAAATAAAATATTTATTACTTAGATAAATTTAACAAGAGAGAAATGTGAAAACAACACCACAGACTAAGACAGAAAATAGAGGTTGAATATTTTACGATTCACAAAAGAACACATATTTTACGATTCCTTAAAAAAATAATAATAAAAAGAAAATTACTCATTATCTGTAGCTGAAAAGTAGACGACGAAAATATAATGGCATAGATGTATTAAATAAAAATGTGTAGATGATTTAAAATAAGACCATGCCATTCGTTTTTAAAAAAAGCAGCTTTATTATTTCCCTCATTCCCCGTCATGTATTGAAAAGTAATTCGTTTTAGAACTGTAATTGAAATGTTTGTAAGTTTGAATTAGAACTATTTGGTTGAATGTTGCACAAGATTACCAATTTCTGCCAATTCTTCGTAAAGTACACTTAGCTTTTGTTATTGTTGATGATTTCATGGAAAAAAGTAAATAAACAAATAAAAAGATTGCTTCAACTTTATTTCAAGTTGATCACATAAGAAAAAGTTATAAAATTCTGGTTAATTTATCTTTATTACAAATTCTGAAAAACGAAAAAGTAGACTACTCTTTTCCTGTACTCTATTCTGTACGCCAACACTTCTTTCGGTACTCCAATGATAGTTTATATATGTACAGGGTGATGAAAAACTCCCCGTATAAAATTTTATAGTGGATCGAGAAAACCAAGACAAACGTTTTTTGTTACTGAAAGTTTGTCCGCTGACATCACCTATCAGTGCCAGGGAGCATTGAAAGAAAGATGTGTTGTCTATGTACCCCAGACGGACCGGACTGAAGTCACATTGTTTCATGATGCAGTCACAACAATGCATGTATGCGAGAAGTAAATAATACGTTCCAATACGTCACGCGACGACGCTTCGCGTGGTCAATAAGTCTTCTGCAAGTGGAAAGGAATACGGACGTCGTCATCTTTAAATGAGATACGTTATTATTTAAGATGGAACGTTTTACGACTCTAAAATGACTGACTTACATCTGTGAGGGATTATTTTAGCGACACGTTTCGGGATCTCAGCAGGAATGGGCCCTTCGCCTGGCCATCGAGATCACCCGACTTAACACATGCTTCGATTTCTTCTTCTGGGGACACATGAAGAATAATCTGTCTGAGACTCCCATTGAGGAAGACTTCGTCGTCCCTGCAACTGTCGTGAAATGCTTGGATTCTTTTTGAACATGTAGTCAATGCTTCGACGTTGTCATACATGCATTGCTGTTGCTGGTCGCCACTTTGAATACATTTTGTGAATGAACATACTGTTCACAATCATGCCCATTCGATTTTACAGCAGCTCCACTAACATCTTTTCAACGCCCCCTGGCGCCGACAGATGACATTAGCGGATATACATTCAGTAACAAAGAAACGTTTATGTTGGTGTTACCGATCTCCCATAAAATTTTGTACAAGAGTTTTTCACTATCACTTCACTATCACTAATAGAATCTATATCAGCATTAAAGAGTGTTTCTATGCATTTCACAGAAAAATAAGTTTTCTGTGTTACTTAAGGCGTCCATAAGTAACACAAAATAGTAGAAAACAAAGTAATATTCTATATTTAGTTGATTATTTTAGGAATAACGAAATTATCGTATTTTCTACAAATTTATACTTTTCTCAATCCCCACCCTTTTCTTATCCAATATTTGGAAAACACTTCTTATTTAAATGAGTAAATATTTATTTATTTATTTATTTTTAATTAAAAAGAGGTACCATTTTTTTAAATAAACGTACAAAGTATGTTAAATACAAATATATTTAATAAAATGAGCCCTTTTAATAATAAATAATTTAATAAAATGTTTTCTCAACGACGAATTATCGATGTAAATGATCTAGAATTAAAAGATATTAAAGCAATTACATTATCTCGCTTTTCTTCACGAAATCCTGTTAGCAATTATTGTAATTTAGAAATGTAAATTAAAATAACTCCTGCTGTTAATGTCTAATGTTGCACGAAATTTCTTTTATTTTTTTTGGTAACTATCTTGTTGTTTCATTGACCATCTGCTTTTCACCATCTGTAGTTGTCTTTCGTGGAACCATTCACCATCTGCTTTCGTTTCTTTTTCAAGTGGTTTGAAAGAATCCGTGGATTGTTTTAAGCAGGAAACAAGTCATCACATAAACCTAATAAAAGAGTTCAGCAGACAGTTTGATTGAACCTTGCAAGATACAGAAGTTAGTATCCTACAGCCCAACTTCTGCGGGTAATTGCTAGTCATTAGCAAGAGGCACGTGCAAACCCTTTTTCTCATCCCCTGAGGCAGAATTCATCTGAACCTGATAGTTACAGAAGATTTGCTTTGACTTTTAATTTTTTTTTGAGCTTGGACTTCAAAACCAATTTGTAAGATTAAGTTCTTATAACTATAATTTTATCATTAACAACTTCAGTTCAACTGTTTTCTTTTACATCTTCTTGTTGTAGATGATTAATAATTATTCTTTGGAGATTTTAAAGTTGACTAAGAAAAAATTCCATTTTAAATTAAACTCGGTTAAGCTTTTTTTGATGCTCTTATCAACTTAAGACTTTGTTGAGTTTTGTACCATCTTTAGATAACTATTAATAAAGATGATAAAAGTTTCCTTTCTATTAGGTAAAACGAAAAAGATAATAAAAATTCATTGTTATTATAGGCCATCTATTACATGGGAAACGTGCATTCAAAACCTGACCTCTTACTTCACTTACCATTTATTTCTTTTCAAATTACGTAAAGAATTTTGATGTGTTTAAGATAGTAAAGAGTGGATACTTCTTCTGTTATTTAGTCCCTCTTTTTCACCAATATTTTGCCAATGAAATGCTTCTAAAAATCAAAATCTGAAGTAGGTTGATTTACATTTTCAAAGAATAAATGGTTATGAACTCGTTACCTTTTTTTCTTTAATCTGGAAATCACTTTATAATAATCCACTACTGTCCTCCCAATGAGAGATGGCCGCCCTGTTTTTGTGAGATCTGCGCATGTATGATCGATTAGTCTGGTCAGGCACTTCCGTCTAATTTTATGACAGGACGCCGCCATTACGGTAATGACTTGTTACTTTGCAAAAGAGCATTGTATTTGCAAATAATATATATTTATTTATTTATATAAATACTTATTGTTAGCAACTGGTATTGAAATAACGCTAAATAGTCGAGAGAAGTTTTAATTTGGCGTTATCAACATGTCTTTCTCAGTGAAAACAGACTACGTCGTCCATTGTGACAGGAAAACATAATTGATCAGCTACCGGAAGGGCTGCGCAGTTCAAACTTCCGCCGGCCATCTCTCATTTGGAGGACAGTAGTACAGTACCTTTATGGTCGCCTAGCGTAATGGAGTGGTTGGTCATCCTTTGAAAACTCAGCTTTTCACTTTTTGGGGTTCGATTTTTAGAGCTAGTTTCTTTGTGTCTTTATTTCCTTTCCTTGGGTGCAAAGAAATGCCTTTTCTTTTTGTTCCTGGACAATGGTAATCCGAGTAAATCGTTTCTTTATTAAGCTAAAGGCATCAAATCCAAGAACCTAGTTATTGGATTAAAAAAGAAAAAAAAGAAAGTACTTACAGCTTCATCAATGGTGAAACGTCTGGTCTTGTCAAGTCATTTTGAAGAGCAAATTGTTTCTTTCCTTACGGCAGTATTTATTTTTTACCTTGTTAACGATCGAAAGCAAAATTTGTGTTTCAGATATGACCTATATTATACCTTTCATTAAACATATATTTCATAGGAAATAAAAATTGAATGGTTCAGTTTTTATGATTCCACCAAGTGATGTTAGGTTGCGCTAATCTCTTCTTCTCCTGACTATTACCAATTGTTTTCAGTATTTTGATTGATGCAAATCATCTCCCATCTTAACGATCTTCAATAAGGGAAGTTTTTTTCCTTCTGTCTTTGTTTTGTTACTATTTACACTCTGCATTGAGTTTCATTGGGTTCTTAACAATGACATTAACGTATGCTTTCATCTATTACATCACTGCAATTACAGAATCTAAGAGAAACAAAGCTAGGCATCATCTAATCGCAGTCTCAAGAATTTTAAATGGTCTAAAGCTGTCGTAATCCACTAAAAATACATCTTTGATTTATCCATTACCCATTATCTTATGGGAAATTCGAGCTACAAAAAGAATAGTAACTTGTTTTTCTACAATACAAAAACATTCTTCTGAAGTTGTATTGAGAAATAGTTAATTAACAGGCACTTGATTTCAAGGAAAATTGATTTTTTTTCTAAACAATTTCCAATTAACTTAATCTGCATCATCATCGCCTGTTTCATCCAACCTTCGTAGTCATATCTTTTGTTTTCTGTCTTTTCCATCCTTATATAAAGTATTTATTTATTTATTATAATTTATTTAATTTTTAATGCTTCCTTTTTGCTAATTGAAATTTAATTAAGCTTCTTTTTTTAATTACATTTGTATGAATTTATTATCCTTCTGTTCTTTCTCCAATCGTGAACAATCTTGATATCTTTGGAAGTCATTACTCCTTTCCTCTCTTCTCTTCCGCCAAGAGCCTTTTTTTTTCTTCTTCTTCTTTTTCGTTTCTCCTCCCTCTGTTCAGTCCCTCCATAATTTCGGGGTTCCTCTCCCTTCCACCCACCTGTTGTTATCTGGTTCAGTTGCTGTCACTAATGAGTCCTACACGATAGAGGCCTGCCACATGATGGTCATGTCGACACCTCCACCTTTTCGATTAGCCATCGTTTCCCAGCGGCAGATAATGTTACAGGAAGAGTGTTTCATCGCCCACGCATCTATGCAAATCAGCACCCCTGCACAGTGGAGAATTGTAATCTTTTTTTCTTTTCTTTTTTTTTTTCCAAGCTTTGTTTGAGCTTTATGTTTTGTAGCCACATTGGAAAGATACAAAAGATATGTTTCAAAGACAGAAAATCAAAACAAAATAAATGCTAATAAGTATGTATTAAAAGGAAACAATTACTTAAACGGTGAATGTGTTTCTCTGCTTTTCTACGAACAAAATAAATTATTTTGAATAAAGTAAACTGTTAGGGAGTGAGTGATGATCGGCTTCAAAAGGTAACTTACGTTGAACTATTCATAAATTTCATTCAGATTTATTTCAATGAGGATTTCTTAATTATAATTCAGTAATTCTTGATAAAATAATTGTTATATTCATTTATTCAGTAGAGAATTGAACGTCTAATACAATTGTAATAACAAAAACTTTGACTAAAAACTCATCGCAACGCATAGTTACTGAGTGTACAGCAACATAGAGTTCGACAATCATCAACTTTTTTTTTTTTATTTGTAAGAAAATCGTTTGAACGGGCTTAGAAGGATAACAGCAGCTAAATAAATAAGTAAATTACAGAATTTTGCAATGTCCTACTCTTCCTCACTTTTAAAATAAAATTTCAATTTTAAAAAGTTAATTTAACATTTATTTTTATGTCAGAAGCACTTTGTAAGTCCAGATTCAAAACAAAACAAAATTCATAATTTTTTTTTTTTTTGAAATGTTTATTTATTTTGTTTTTTTCCGTGAACTTGAAATTGCTCCATTACCCTTCCTGAGCTTCAACAAGATCTCTAAATGTTAATAACATTATAATGTTCATCTTTCATCTTCCTTTAAAATCAAAACAAAAAAAAGCAACCGTGTCCGTGGCCACTTGTGTCCGTGTCTTCTTTAAGCCTCTTTAATCCTAATTTCGCTTCTAATCCAGGCGCCCACTGCGTGAAGGATATGTCATCACCTACAAACTTACGTTGTTCAGTTCTATGAGTAATGTTTCGTTCCATAATTCACTTAATGTAGCGAAGGCGGGTCGAATTTTGTTTAACACCCACTATTACCACCATTAGCGACGCTAACATGCCTTTGCTTGAGGAATTGGGTCTGGAGAAAAAAGTAACAGCTTATCTCAGTGTCATTTTCAAAATCAATTATTAGTTAACGTACCTAATCTTATAGAAATTTCAAACTGAAATCAACTGTATTGGTTAAGATCATATTATTGGATAAATTTCTAAACTGTCACACAATTAAATCTTGAATATCTTCCTTTAAAAAACAACGTTTTTAAAGATGATAACGTTTTAATTAATGCACTAATTTTCTTGTGCCATTTTTATGAATGAAACTTTGTTTATTTTTTTAAATAAAAGTTGCAACGTTGCTGATTACGTTAATCGTAATGGTAAGTTTTTTTTTTCTTTTTTTTATATATAAATAAATTATTCTATTATATTACGTTTTATCGTTGTGTTAGAAGTATTTTAGTCTCCAGAGGCAGTTTTAGGTTGTGCAAAGTTTTATTAAGCAACTGTACTTACCTAAATGTAAGTTAGTATTACTTAAATTGATTGTTTTTACACTCCTAAAATATGCCGGGTTACAGCAAAGTACGATGGCCTAGATCAGTGCTTCTCAAACTTATTTCTTCTCTTACATATTTGCTGAAGTGCACAACACGCCAAATCTTATTCCTGAAATCTCACGGTACACAAAACTTATTCATTGCTGTTGAAATAGAATCGTTTGAAAAACCTCAGCATGATTTATCGAAGTATCATAATCTCTGTTAAACATTAAAAAATACCTTGAAATACATTTAAGATGATTTTGAATATAAATATTATTAATAATTCATTGTTCGGAATGAAACAGAACATGGTTTACGTTTCGTTAGTTGGAATTTAATCTAAATAAAAGCATTTGACTATTTGTGAAGCTAAATTTTACTGTTGAATCAGACATTTTGTTATTTTCGTTAAAAGTACCCTCACGCCATATCGATTGAGAATCTATACCATAAACTCTTTCTTTGTAAACTATCGCTTCTTAAAATTACAGATGTAGTCGTTAAAATCAAACTGTTTTTATAATACAACAAGGTTAAATATTAACGTGCTATATTAAAATTAACACATTGCCAACTATATTAGCACAGAAAGAAATCAACAAAAATTACATATAAATATACGATACCACGACGTACGTTTCAGAATCCCGATCTAGATTCTATTTTCAAGTAAACAAAAGAAAAAGAAAAATAAACTATCTGGATTAAGGCCTAAAATACCGATGTTTCCAATCCAGATTAGAAACCTAGCGGCCGCTAGCGTCCAGATTAGAAAACATAATAAATGTAAAGACGCTATAATACAGGACTATAGACCATATTCAAGCACATTTTTAGTAGACAGGTCCTGATTGTAACTTTGAACCGTTCTAATGACACATGATTCGTAGAATTCTCGTAGGTATCTCAATTTACGTTTACCAAAAACAATCACATTTTCAGATTGTTTGTTTTTATAATAATCAAGCTTCATTATCAAGATGGACTTTTTAAAATTGCTATTATTAATAATAATGTTGTAATATTAACATTGGCGTAACTTGAGGACGAGACGTGATTCATAACAAAAATCTCGGCAGTTATATTCTTATTGATGATACAGGCAGTCTTTCACTTTGAACAAATAAGATGCTGTTTCCATTTTTCTTTCAAAAAAGAGTAACTGTAATGACAAAAAGAAAAAAAAAATGCTGTAAATCGTAAATCATTTATGATAAACTTAAAATTGAAAGCATTCGTTCCAGGTTGACTGTACAGTTTTCGGTCTTACTGGTGTTGGATAATGTTGACTACTTCTTTTGTTGCCGCTGCACTTACATTCACCAATGTAAACCTAAGTGCAATTCAGTGAAGAGTGTCTGTTGTTGAACTGTG
>JAFIDM010000007.1:45658228-45707949 GCA_023159025.1 Thereuonema tuberculata
GTAAACCTAAGTGCAATTCAGTGAAGAGTGTCTGTTGTTGAACTGTGCTTGGCTTCGCAGTGCTGTTGCCCTTCTAAGGCTTGAGTTCCTCTTAAGAAATTATGGTTAACATCCCCCCACCCCTGCGGTCTTCAAGGAGACGAGAAAAAAAAATCACGTTTATTGTGTCAGTAAACCACCATTCCATTAACCATTCTCACAATGGTTCAAGGACAGTTCTTCATAGACTCCCACACATTCGAAAAAGATGGAATACGCTTAAGACTTAGACTTTAATGGCAAAGAAAAACAAAATATTGATACATTGAGAAGTTAAACCTCCATACAAAGAGTTTAGGAAACGGGGCGGATGATTGGAAAAAAAAATTATCAAGTTGTATAAAATATTTATACGATTACTAAATTTTATTGTTTTTTCAAGAAATTCCAATAAAAAAATCATGATATAAAGAATAATTTAAATTTTAAGTAAGATGATCTAATCAGGAGATTCAGTTAATTAACTGTAAAATAGTGAATTTTCTTCATATTAAAAAAAACAAATAAAAATAGTCATTCTTAATAGAAATCAGAATAATTGTTTAATAGCAGTACGTATTAGTAGAATCATTTGTAACTATATAATGTTTTCTTCAAAATCAGTTTCAGTTAAATTAGACGAGGAATTTCTGTAGAATAAGTTGCGAATTTCCGTAAATAAATAGGAATTAACAAGTGCATAAGCTATGGTGCAGCCGCTGTTAGATAAGGTGCTAGAAGTGGCCTCCACTAGCAGCAACATGCCTTAGTCGTGAGGATTGCCGGACATGTTGAAACATGCCAAGGGCACCCTAATCGTTATACATCCATCCACAATGCGGTCACGCAATGTTTGTACATTGAGAACCAATGTGGCGTTCACTAGCGTTTTCAGATAGCCAGAAAAAAAATCCTGAGGATTTAGATCGTGGGAGCGTGCAGGCCAAGTATTTGGTCCTCGTCTGCCAATCTAACGGCCAGAGTAGACGCGTTTAATGGTGGCTACACCGTAGTTTATGTATTAATCATTCTGGAACACCTAAATAAAGCATTTCCGGTTCTCTGTCCGTATGGACTTTCTTCGTGATTTTGTTGCTTTGCATCAGGCTTCAAGTTTGGCCAAGCATTTCAGGACCACCCTGTATATACACCTATTTATACATTACATCTCAATTTGGCAAAGCTGTTCACTAAACATTGTGTAATAAATATAATACCATCTTCTGTTAACATCTGTTAGGTTTACTTTTTTGTTTTGTAAGGAGATGAATCTGTTGTTAAGAATGTTTTTTTCCTAATTATCTCTTCTTTCATGATAGTCTCTTCATGTCGAAGAGACATCTCATGGAATAATGAAGCTGAGTTTGTCTTTAATTCCAAATAAAAATTGAAAAGTTATTCCACAAGTTAATTATTGAAAAGTTGAAATTGCTTTAAGTACCCATTAATACATGAGAGATGATGAACTTGCTTTAATATAAAGGCTTCTAGTAACTAACTTTATTCCGAACAGTTTTGATACATTTCACTAAATCTTTCGTTAGTTTCTTCAACAATTTTTTTTTTTTTTATTTCTATCTTAATCCATCTCTTCTTCTAGAGAAGCAATGCTGAGATGAAACATATTAGCTTTTATATTTCATCATCTCCGACCTTTACTCAATAATTTTACTCTTTCGTTAAACGTTTGATTAACATCGTTTAGATCCTCTTTTTAAAGCATCCTTCAGCATCAAAACAACTTCACTCTGATGCTAACGGAAAGAAATTCAAGTCTAACAATTGTTTCGATATCATTGGTCGAATTCCTTCATCACGTCATCGGAAAAAGCAGTTTCTGAAACCTATTCTCTTCACAACGCAGTCACTTTGATCTGAATTAATAAAAGCAATTGGTTTGACTCTTCTAAATATTAATGCTAACCTTTCTTCATATCAATAACAATCCCTTTTTTTTCTTCTTTGGAGGAGGAATCATTGATGTGAATTCAAACTATGTGAATCGCTATAGGCGGGAATCCCTGTCTATCTGTGCGTTGGTTTCCCATCGATAACATCTTTGTTTCTCACCTTTGTTCGTGGTTTTGGAAGCGGCCGTGTTCTGTTCAAAGGGCCCACAGGAGGAGGATCCGAGTTTTGTCACTGGGTGAATTATTTACCACCTTTTTCTCGATAAGTTTTCCTTGAATCGTTTTATCTTCACTGACTCTGGGTCGAAGGCACTTAACCAAACGAATCGTAAAACACAGGCGATCCAAGATAAAGCCGCCTTCTTTGTTTATTTATTTTTTTAATAATGAAACTAATAGAACTGATTTATTGCAGGTTAATTGTCAGTTGGAAACAGCCTCTTTAATGTTTACTCTTAAGAACTCATTAATAGTGGCTGGCTAACAACATTCAACCAAAATCTGTTCCAAAGTTTTCAAAAATTCAATCATCTTTTTATGTTAGAACATAATAATAATAATAATATTAATAATAATAATAATGTTTAACTAATAAAAACTAAGGTGCGCTAAGTTTTTTGCTTTTGCTGAATGAATTGTCTTGGGCTTTTTCTTACAATTTTCATTGGTTAAAAACTTAAAAGATATTGTATTTTAATGTAAAATAAATTCCATCTTTTCTTTATTTATTGATTCTTTTCTCTCAGATTCACTGTTTGCAGTTGACTCTGTTTGTGTCTCTTCTTTGTATTATATAAATGACTTTCATGTAGACACATAGAATGTTATGTCTGTGTATGAGAAGACAACTTTTTTTAGGATCTATTCATATTTTACGACATTATTTGGCTTTTGATGAAAGCTGAATGGGTCCCGAATTCCAGCAAAATTTAGAAACGAAAATGTTGAAATCAAGTTTATGCACTTCTTATTCAAAATTCCGTGTACAAACTTTAAAGGTAGATCAGGGATACAACAACAAAATGTATTCATAATAGAACGTATGTCTGCAAACGCCACCGAATATGCTAGAAGGAACACTAAGGTTCAGAAATAAAATGACATGTTTATTAGCCCTATGTTTATAATATGACAGTAAGGTGTACACTTACAGGTTCACAGTAGGTGCTCAAAGTTCCTTCCACCAACAGTAATAAGCGCCTCACAATGTCGATGCATGGATTGCCGAACATGTGCAAAAATGCGAGGCCTTTCACGGACACATCCAGCTGCCACAGTGACTCTTGCAACGAGTTGCACGTCAGAGGCAAGGGGGGGGGGGGGTGTCTCGTAGAATTTGAGGTAACCCCAGAGGAAGAAATCAATTCAGGACAGCTCACACTGCCCAACTAATGTGCTGCCAAATAGCGCCTTCTAACACATTTGGATGGCGTTTATGGACATACGTTCCACTATGAATATATTTTTTTTTTATTCCTGATTTACCTTGAAAGTTTGTGCAGGGAATTTTGAAACACCTTGTAAATACTTACACAGTATATAGTCTACAAATAATGTGTAAAGAAAAAATACCCGTAATTATATCTGATAAATAACCATTATTAGAAAAAAAGATATAATATCTAATTCTAAAAAGTAAAACTTTATTTGAATAAAAGGAGAAATTGCATTTCCTTTGCTTTTTTTACTCATACTCACAGCACGTTAAATTTCTTTTCTTTTAAAACTTTATTGTTAAGGGATTAACAAGCAAAGCGAGCACACATCTTCCCTCTTATTTTTAAAGTAATAATAATTATAAAAAAAAAAGCTAGGATTATAAATTTAGCTATGCTCTTTTTTTTCCAGAAAATAAATAATAATCTATGATAAATTTCTTAAATTATCGAGATTTTGAAACCTGTAAAAAAATGAGTTTTTGGATTTAATTACTTTATTTTAATTAATTTCGATTATTTTTATAAATCTTAGATATGTTAATGGTTTGTTTCCATTCATACAATGCACAGAGCGTTGTTTCTTCAGTTGTAAAGTGGTGGTTGTTTGGGTTTTTTTTTTCCCTGTTTGACGAGAGTAAC
Organism: Thereuonema tuberculata; assembly: GCA_023159025.1. Lineage (NCBI taxonomy): Eukaryota > Metazoa > Arthropoda > Chilopoda > Scutigeromorpha > Scutigeridae > Thereuonema > Thereuonema tuberculata. Next base: position 45,662,235 of record JAFIDM010000007.1, read on the forward strand.
TTTGAATTTTGAATAAGGATTGAGGGAAAAACAAAAGAAAAACAAGAAACTCTGAATTCTGTAATCGCTGTCTCGCATGAGGTCGACGAAACTATATTTGCACGATTTTGAATCACGTGTTAAAGCTCGTATTTGGACCGTATCATTACCATTATTGTAATATTTACAATTTTAACACCTCGCCCTGTAATCATAGTGGTTGGAAACAAGAGAAAGCAGATTTTGCCCAAAGGTTTTCATGGCAAACATTTCTATTTAAATATTTTTTTTTTAGTAAATCGTTTTAAACTGTATTAAAAGGAATTCAAGTACTGAAAACTATCATCACAAACCAGCAATTACTCAACGAAGAAGTAATAATACTTTGTTTTTTAATAATTATCAAAATTAGTTGCAATGTCTAATTCTACAAGTTCTAATGCCATACTTCCTCTTCAATTCACATCTTAACATATTTGCAAAAATAAATACTTCATCTACGCTTCATATTATATAAAAACATATTTAATTCCGAATTTTCGGAAGAACTTTTTCTTTCTTTCTTTTTCAACTTTTTTTTTCTTCCTTTTTAATGTTTGTTACCAACTATATCTAAGAAGTGTACGTGTATGATATCACCTGAATGTGTATTATTATAAGTAACAAACTTGAAAAAGGAAGAAAGAAAAAGTTCTTCCGAAAATTCGGAATTAAAATATGTTTTTATATAATATGAAGCGTAGATGAAGTATTTATTTTTGCAAAAATATATAATTCTACACACTTGATTTTATTTTCTTTTTGTGGATAAATTAAAAACAAAACAAACAAAGACTTACCTATCTTAGAACAATTGCCAACCCCTTATTGTTTCTCCTTAATGGATGTCGTAGACAAAAATCACAATAAAAGATAACCAAAGAAATATTATTTCTCTCATAACTTATTTCTTCTGTACTGTTTCGCAAAGCAAACTGCAGCAAAAAATAAATAAATAAATAAATAAAAATGAAGATAAAGTAAGGCATAAATTAAGTTTTTCGTTTTTCCTAACTTGCAATCTGATATCTGTGAAAGTATTAATTGATTCTACGAAACTGGTAGATTCGTCAAAGTATCTACGTACGCTTGAAACAAGTCCTAACGAACCATCATGTTAATTTTATCCAACGTTGGTCTTTTAATACAAAAGATGATATAATGATGAATACAGATAAGTCAATGATAAACAAGTTATTAAAGAAAATAAAGAAACAATTCTTATTTTCATTAAACTCCAAAAACTAAATCCTTTTTAAGGAAAAAAAGAAAAATTTCAATGGATAAACAAATAGGAGAAACCGTAAAGAATAGATGAACTAAGAAAAGAAATTGAAGAAAGAGATTTTATTTTAAAGTAGAAGTAAATAAAATAAAACTGTTTTAATACGTAAAAGCAGTTACGGACATCTTTCAATAAGAATTATAATATAGTTAAATGAGTAACTTTAATAGGGTTTCATTCTAATTGATTAGCTTTAATCTCTTTAGCGCCTTTAGAATTAATCCTTTATCCAATCAGAGCTAGTTAATCAATTACTACGAGTTGAATGAAACAATTAACAAATCGAGAGAGAGTTAAGCAAATAATGGTAAGGACACCATTTCCTTCATTGGTTTCTCCGTTTAGTCAACTATTGGTAAAGAGGTTGTAAATTAGGAAGGTGTCAGTGAACGTATTCTGTTTCGGAGTGGTCAGATCTGATTGCGAAAAGGTTCTTATGATTTGTAAATGGTGGCTTTTTACACGCCCGACTGACTGCCCAAGGACAACCCAAACGATGTCGTCCCGTTGGCCCTGCGCTAAAGAATTTCAAAATATCTCAGAGGCGAACCACTCAGCCACAAAATGCTAAACACCCATTCGTTAATATTAATAATAAAAAATAGTTATATCTTATGGGTACAAGTACACTACATAATAATAATAATAATTGCCATAGGGTAAGAGATCCATTAGTAGAAAGAATTCACTTAAATCTCGCTAAATTTTAACTGTGAAGGAAAAAAAAAATTATTTATTTTTATTTTCCTTAACTGTGTATTTCATTAACAGTGACGTAATTTAATTTATCGTATTAAATTTTGCAGTATTCTATTGATGTCAGTTTACATTTACCGTATTATAAAAATTATCATTAAAATTAAAAATTATCATTAAATTATCATTAAAATGTTTTCATTGACATTTAGTTATATTCCAAAATTAGTAATAGAAATAAGAATAAAAGTTTAAAACTGCTTAGTTTCTTACGGTGTGGTGGCATTCTGTATCGTAATCGCTTGATATCATTCATTCGAAGATTTAGTCAAAGATTGAATTCAGCGGAAGCAAAACATCTTTGCAACGAATTCTTCACAAGGCGCTGGAAATGAAGTACAGAAGAATTAATATGAGGAAAATCTACATCGACATTACACAGCCAAGCCAAGTTATTATAAAATTTCTTAAATAATAAAAATAATTGAAAAATATATTCGTAACTGCATTAGAGAAGTTCTAATTTTCTAATTTTATTGTTAGAATGTACCTGCGTTAAAGGAAGAACAATTAAAATAATATTAAGTAATTTGATTACACCAATAAATCCGTTAGTATTGTAGACCTTTCTGAATATCTCTACCTATGACATAATTAATTAACGCTTATAATTATGAATTAATTCTCTTTGAGCTAAATTGTTTCATAATTCGAAATTGATAATAGATATTTTCAGATTTTCATTACAATAACTATTTTTTTTTTTAAGTACGGTATTCAAAATGCATAATTGATCTGAATATTTGATGGTAAAAATCCTAGTAAGAATAAGTTTTCTTAACCAATATAAATAATAATAATTCAAATATAGGCCTATTTAGATAGATAGATAAATGTTTTGGAAAATAATTATGATACAAACTAACTTTTTCTCCCAATGTTGTTCAAATCTTTGATGATATGATGTCATTGCCTATAATATACTCAAATTTAAAAAAAAATCAGGAGATTTTAAGAAAATATTTCTATTTTAACTGGTAGTCCTCTCTTTCAATATGGCACCAAAGCAAACTTGTGTAAATCATCAAATAGGAGCTCAATTTAAGAAATATATTAGCGAATGGATGATTTTTTTAAATATTTTTTTTGTATTATTCTATCGTTATACTGCAATCAAAAATCTTGTTGCAGTGGATTGGCAAGGGAAAACTTCTGTGGCTAACGTATTAAAGATGTTCTTTAAGCTAAAATAAAGATTTGCTATGACTTTTCAAATATTTTCTGATGCATCATGCGTTTGACATCGTTTTATTGTTTGGAAGAGTAAATTGAACTCATCACAATACTCCAGTTGCTGAAGTGCGGAGATTAAAAGAATTGAAAAGCAAGGGTTATTGGGGAGTTTTAGCAAAGCGATGATCAGTCAAGTCCTTCTTCTTCTTCTGATGAATTGGCCACTCACAAATAGGTTCAGTCTTGTGTGAAAAATGTATTTGGGTCTTCCACTAGGTCCTTGACCTCAAAACTGTTCGGCGTTGGTTTCAGGGGTGTTGAAATGAAGCAACCATCAATTTCGAACTCATTGAATACAACAGCCGTTTCTCCGTCGTTAATAAAAATCCATTTCTCCAATATTTCAGGAAATTCATGAATTTAATTACAGGGTCTCTTGGGAGAGAACTGGTTAACTCAGCTGAATTATTCAGAACACAATATTTTAAAAAACAAAAATCGAATTTATACATGAAAACAGAATCATATTTTCTCCCCCAAAAAATTTGAACTTTCTGAATATATTATACATTCCCTTTTCCCTTTTCTTTGAAAATTTATTTAAATAAAAATATATTTTTTTTTTTATGTTTTACAAAAGTGTTATTGAATAGTGCTGTAACGTGTGACAAACTGTATTTATTCCAAAAATAATCAGGACACACATGTGACATTAATTTTTTTTTTCTTTTTTTGACTGTTAATTTTATTCTTTGACTTAATTGGTGAATTCTCAATTGGAAATTGCGTTTAAATGAATTTGATTTTGTCTATTCAGCTGAAGATGGCCACATGTTTCAAACGGACCGAAACTGTCCTGACAGATTTTTTTGCACAATCGTCGGAAGTGCAGTGGTTTTTGTAACGTTTTTATATATAAAACAAAAAAAAAAAAAAAAAAACATTTTTAATGCCACTTGTGTGTCATTATTACTAATTATGAACTTGTTTCCCTCGGTACCTGGAAAGTAGCGGAATATACAGGTTGATTTTTTTTTTTTTTTTATGTAGATCCATAGAATTTGAGTAGATTGAATACGTGAAGATTAAATTTTATTTCGTAATCTTTGACGAACAGATCTTAAAACTTATTATTATTTAATAACCATAAATAAACAATTTAACTTCATTATTGATACCTGCTTGGGGCTATTTTCCAAACACAAAAGTACAGTAAATAATCAACTTAATCGGCACAAATATAAAAAATTATTATTAATTGCAATAAAATGCATTGCATTTTATTGCAATTAATAATATTTTTTTATATTTGTACCGATTTAGTTGATAATTTATTATATTATTAACGGCACATTAAATTGTTTCAATCAACACAAAAGTACAGTTTTACAGATCATCAAAATAAAGTCCATTTTATTCATATACATTAAGCAAAAAAAAGTATTTGCACACATCCATTACTTTGCATAAATAAACATGGCAAGCAAGTGTTACGAAATAGTTTTAGCCCTTAGATTAGATTTGCAATAAATACACGTACACTTGTTTCTTTTTTTTTTTGGTAATGTATATAAAAAAATAAAGTATTATTTTTTCGTTTCAAAAAAGGATTTGCAAACATAACAAGTGCTGTTGTGAAGCAATTAAAACATTGCATTATGCAAATTTACAGCAAATGACATTCCCACATTTTTAAAAAGACGTTATACTATCTTTGAAACTACTATTTAGTTAGTTTCAGCTGTCATGGCTCCGATAAAGTGTGAGTTTTCCATTGCAATGCGGAAGCGGATTTTAACTCTTCGTGGCTGTGGGTCTAGTTACCGCGAATTTGATAAGAAGATAAAATTTGAATTTTTCTAATATATGTTACATAATAAAAATAAAAAAAGAGTGTAGTAATAGCCGAGCATAACTCGCGATCTGGGCTCAATGCAAGGAGAAACATCCTGAAGTTAGTATCGAAAAAACCCTCCGTAAGTGCTCGAGAAAAGCTTCTGATGTTGCTACTGATGTTGCTTACTGATGATGATATGATCGGAGATCATAGTTAGTCAGTAGATGATTCGAAATATTCTTCACGATGAACATATTCGAAGCAGAACACTCCAGAAAAAAAAGTTATGTCAGGGAAACAAAATAGGCAGAAAAAACTGGCGTTTATCAAAGCTTATGTCAGCAAACCAGGAGTGTTTTGGCAAAATGTGATGTTTTCCGACGAAAGCAAGTTTAAAATTTTCAGAAAGCACTCAGCGAAGAAAATCATTGTAGAAACAATTAGAAAATTAGTAGAATCCACACCCAGACGATTACAAAATGTAATTGAAGCAAAAGCAATGCATACTAGAGCAGTTTTTCATTTCGAAAGTTTGTTTATCTTGAGTAATATGCAGATACTTTTCTGACATCAAAAATGTTATTTTGGTTGTCATTTTTTATTTTTAAGTACATATCATGACAAATTTTAATTTGCTGTATTGTCACGTATTTCTTTCTTTATTCTTCACTTATGATTTATTTTATATTCATTTATATACGATGCAGCTAAAATACTTTACTTACCTACCTTTGAATTGCTTCTTTTTTTATGATATTTATGTGAGATCTTTAACAGTGTCTATTAGTAGAAATTGTTTGAATCACAAAAAACCTAATTCTTTATTGATCATCTCCGAATATACGCTACTGTGTTATTTATTTAATTATCCAGTGGATTTAGAATTCAGAACGTAATAAGACGTTGTTAGGTTTTGTGGAAATCTTCTATAGTACCAGGAGGTAACCCGTGTAAAACCGATAATCACTGGTTTTGTGCTTTTGAATTTATAATTAGAGAATTATCATTTTCTAAGATCAGGACTCCGAGATCGTGATCACTTCACGCTGAATGGTGACGATGGTCAGTTGGACGCTAAAACAGCTTTTCTTCGAAAGCAAAACCGTCTGTCTTGAAAAAACATATTAAAATCACTGATGGAAGTACAGCTCTTCTTCCATTGTTGTTTTTTTCTGGATTTATCTATGAATTATAAACGCAAAAGATACTGAGAGAACTTGCAATATTTACAATCATCGCTTTTGAATTCTGTATAGTAGAATGGGGGAAGATGCCACTATTAAGCCTTTTTTGCTTTGCCAGACCAAAAGTAAATGAGTTGTAATCATAATATTACGCAAACACACTTCCCTGGACGTTTATGTTCGTGAAAAAAAAAAATTGGCAGAACTGCGTATCATCAAGGAGTGAAAGAAATGTTTAAAAACCATTACAAAGAGGCATCTTGTCCAGTCTGCTTAGGTGAAATGCCATAAGACGCCACTGCAAGGGTCAGTTCATGTGAAGAAAATTTATATAATTATGTAGCGATGTGCATGTGTCAGTTACAAAACAAAAATTACACCAAAAATGACATCTTACCCCAGTCTAACCTATGTAACAAGAGCTTCGCTGCATTAGTTCAAAATGAAATTCGTATCGAAAGTATCTCTTATTTGCTAAAGCAAATTTAAATTCACATTCAGTAGTACACCTAAATCTTATGCAGAAAATTTCGGGTCGATCATCATAAAAACCTGGATTTAATGGATTTGAATGGGTTTAAAAACCTGGATTTCTACAGCTTCTTTCATTGAATGAATTCAAATCAGAAAATCGTTTCATCTATCAGTCATGTTTTGGAATAATGTAATATTCCTTCTGTTCATTCACGTTAGACCAACGTGCAGACGCATAACAACTGATGTAACTCTAAGTTAAGTAGATTCAAAAATAGTGTATCAGGAATTTTATTATATTAGCTTCCAGAGCACTTCTACCTTTCATTTCAGTACAGGAAACTGTTTTTCCTAATTGACATTTATATCAAAAATAATAGAAGTATTGATAGGGATTCATTCTGTCTATGCATATCGGTTCTTTGTATGCACACTATGTAATGCAAACTGAACAGCTTTGATTAGTTCCAATCAACGTGTCTTTACAATGGAAATATAAGTATGCTATTATTATTATTATGTTTGTATGTTTCAAACCTTGGGTTTCCCCAGCAAAAACAATATGGCGGGTCAAGGACCAAAGCACATACTGCCAAGTGTAAAGATGTGTGCAAGAATGATTAGGGATGTGTGGTTGTGTCCATAAATTTCCTAACTATGCGTGTTGTGTTGAGTATCACAGCCTTCTGGGTTTGTGCATAAGTGTTTTTGTGAAGTCCTACTGTGCTGAGACTGTGATGCAATGTGTGAGGCACCAGACCAGTGGCGGACAGGACGATGGTACAACACGTACTCGTCCTGCCTCCACTGCTTCTGGAGCTCATATGCTAGATCAGTGTATTTACTGATCTTGTCTGTGTGAGTTTTCTGCATGTTCTTGCTGATAGGCACTGCAATATCAATGAGATAGGTCTGTTTATTGACCTTATCAACAAATGTGATGTCAGGTCTGTTGTGATGTATGTTTGTTATGATATGACATGTTTGTAATAATACACTTTTCTGGATATTTTTGATAAGATTTTGTTGCAGCCCAATTTTTTCTAAATTATCAATATGGTAAAACAAAACAAACAAAAGTGAAATTCTGCATATTGCAAAGGGAGGGATGTTGGTCTCAATCATTAGATCAATCTTGGTGAAATGGATTCTATTCCATAAGCTGCCCTGGAAAAAAATAAAAGCTCATGGATTGCTTTCAGATTGTTTGTACTTGAAGCTGTACTTAAATTTTTACTTTTTTAAGGAAACATTGAATAAATCGTGTTTTTTTTTTTTCCTTCCATATTTTATATGTAGAAGATTAGAAAATCAAATACAGTTGTAAGCAGCGTTTAGATTCCTAATGAGGTAGATTTCCTCCCTGGAGGCAGAATTTGTCTTTGAATTGCTTAATTCTGTTTGCTTTACGACTTTTGGTAGAGAATAAAAACTCCATACCTTTAACCTGTTGAACACGTTTACGAACTTTAATCTCAATCCAACCGATAGCGTTCGGTCTGCTTTTTGGTGTCGCCTTATCGACTCGATCTGGGCCGTTAGCGCGTTCCAAAACAGCCGTGATTTACAGTTTCTTCAGTTGTCTGCTTGGCTTTCCTTGTGTGGATTTCCAATCGCTCCAATCTTTGCTACAAAGTTGCCATAAAAAGTCAGTTTATAGACTTATTAAGACTGATCCTATTTGCCGTTATCTCTCACCTGTGGGAGCCCGGACTAAGTAGATCGGCGTCGGTAAAAGACTTGGTCAGTAATAAAAAACATAAGAATTACACAAGGACTTAAGTAGTTTGTTTAACTTGATCACAAAAAGAAATTGCTCGTTTCATTTGGGTATAAATCAAAATTAGAGATGAATCTAGAAACTGTTACCGTACCTTCGTATCTTCATGACTTGTTTTTTTTTTCCTTTTTCTCTTCGTTAATGAAATCGAGTTCCGTGAAATTAACTAATTTAAACGTTAATATGACAGGAACACGAGATTTCAGAAAAATTGCCTAAGGAAAGGAGGAAGCTTTCTCAAACTCGGATGTTTATTGTGTGATTCTAAAGTCACATTTATTACTAAAAGAATAATTTCCCAATTAGAGCTCTACGATTAAAATAATTGCATGAATTAATAGTTATTTTAATTAAAGACAAAGAATATCCATTGGATTTAATTATCATAAGAGTATCACACGTTTCGTATTCTTCAGCTGGAATCATTCGGAGATCAGCAGCATGGAGTGTTGATAGCGTAAAGAAACGATTTGTTTATTACAAAAAGTATCAAAACAAAAAATAATTAAAAAAAAGATTAATTAGGGAACCAACTTTTTAATAACCTCATAATAAAGACATTAATAAGAAATTTTAAGCATTCCCTGAAGTTTTTTTTTTTTTTTCTTTATTTATCGTGGTAACTTTACTTTTTTCAAGCTGCATGGATTCTATTAGAATCAAAAGAGGGTTTCCATTGATAATCAAACGTGAATTTTTATCATTTCAATTTCCGATTTCTTAAATTATTGCCATTATTGCTTTACGACAAATAGTAGTGCTTATAACAATATATTACCTGAAAAAAAAAAAAGATGCTTGCAATTATAATTGAAGGTATTTTAGATCTAAGGAATTCCGATGAATTGTTAGGTTATACAAAGTTTAAATTTATCCTGGTTGCTTATTTGAGATTATGATTTAAATATTTTAATAGTCGAGTAAAAACATCCCAAGAGAGAGAGGAAACAATTCCATTCTCTGTGTCAAATACAACATTAATCCTTGACCTCTTCCCTACAGAAGAAATTCGGTGAATATCAATAGAAGAGATTGAATCACTGAAATAAATTGATCTTATTTTATTTGCTTAAGAAAGAAATTATAACGATTCCAAGTGTAGTCTGTGGATTCTACTGAAAACATTTCATTCGTGGATTCTTTGCGTTTAAACAAATAAATAGATTACACACATTCCACTTGACTTCAGAAAATACGGTGTTGGTTTTCAAGAGGGTGTCATTTAAAACTAACTTGTTAAAGAAGAAGGCGCAAATCAGTCAATTCAGTCATTTTCTTCTAAATTTATTTCAAGAAATTTGAAACTCCAACTCTCCGCAATTCAATGTCATTGAAACACAAAAAATGTCATTTGTTTGTTCAATGAATTCTCTTCGCAAAGAATTCACGAAGCTTTTCTATCCCTTCTAGCCTTTTTTATTCGTCGTCATTATCCTACTTGAACCTCTTTTCCCTAAACGAGCTCAATCGTTTTCCTTCATCCCAATCCTTTTTTTCTTCTTCTGTTAATTTACGTTTCCTGTTTCCTTGTGTCTTCTGCTTCATCTGCAACTAGGACATGGATATATCTTCGAGGTACAGAAAAATCAGATAAAAATTGTAAAGTTCACCTCATTCTCAATATGATTACGTGTATTTTGGAAAGAAAGGGTTCGGTTTAATCACCGATATCCATCTGATTCTCACCTATTTCTTTTAACTGGGAACAATCATTAGGTTATAACATAACGACACTCACTCAGCCTAACTAGAAGACAGCTGTTATTTTAACGCAGTCTGTGAAATACTTCCGCGTTTTCTATTTAACTTGTGTTGGACAGTGTTTTATATCGTTTCTCTTATTGTTCCTGTCTTTTTATTTCTAGGCAAATCTATTAAAATCACAGTGTTTCAACTTTCTTTGGAACTATTTTTATTATTTTCTTCCTTGTTGAAATTTCTGTTATTTATTCAAAACAGTTTGATTCAATCAAGAAAAAAGATTTCGAATTCTCAGGAAACGGTATCAGCTTTTTTTTTTAAAGGAATTTTATTTTTATTACTGATTGCATCGTAATTCCTTGTAATCTTGTGTTTTGATTAAAATTTATTCGATTTGGTGAAGAATTAATCAGTAAGATTTAGTATTTTAACTGATAACTACACTTTCAGGATGGAATTGAAATGATTTTCGTAATCTGAGCGTAGAAGTTGAAGCCATCTTTCCCAATCATCCCATTGAACTTGTTATGTAAAAGAGTATATTTATATTTCAATTTCTTTTATGATATTTCGTTGCGCTTTTGTAACTCTGTTTTATAAAAGTTTGTTATGATATGGAACTTTCATTTCCAAAATATGTTCGACGTATTCATGAAGATATGTGGTTCCATTAAAGTTAAATGAAACCCTCACTCCCGCTACGAATTGCCCACCCCTGCCTTCTCAACTATTGCAATTCAGTTCATGAAAGAGCTTTTGATGACGTAATTTCCTTATAGATTGATGTTTCCAGGACGTAACAGCGCCATCTATTGCTAAAATCCGTAACTGAATCTTACAAACATTACGAAAACATTCTGGGTTTTGTATTTTCTACAGTTACGAATACATAACAGTAATTAAAATTTAAGTACTTAAAAACGTTCCACACTACTCCCCTTGCAAAGTTTGTCCGTTCTTGGTCACGCTTATGCGATCACAAAACGACGCCATCTTGACTGACTACCGGAGTTCACGTTGATGACGTCATGACTGATGACGTTTGTTCCAGACAAAATCGATCGCTGCGTAATCACCATATATGGCAAACCCTTTTTTGTTAAAAAAAATACTGTAGTGTTTCTTTGAAAATTCAGATAAGTTGTACTTGTTATTTTGGAATATTATCAGAACTGACAAAGCAGTCAGTCTACTGAGACTGTGATAGATTAATGGATTACTATAAAAAAAAAATAATAAAGAAAGAAAATAAAAATTAAAGAAATCGGGGATGGATAGGCAGTATGACTATTTTCATGTTTAAAGTAAATGATAAATTGAAGTTTTTTTTTGTTTTTTTTTTTTATAAAACTGAATTGATAAACGAATAATTATTAAACCAATTTATGAAGCGCTGAGCTATCTACAAATTATAGTTTCATCTTCAATGGCTAAACATAAGAATCTTATATGAAATAAATAGTAATAAAGAAATAATAATGTATTTTGTATGTGAATGACTTACAATAACCGACATTTAACGTTATTGCAGCGAAATCAAATGAATGGACCACTTGAGGATAGGCGGGGCTTCGTAGTTACAACATATCCCACCAGGCTACTGCTGGCTTGTGGAATAAACAAAGCCATGTGCTTTGTTTTAACCCGTGTAGATATAGAGGAAATATTATATTAAAGAAGGATATTCCAAGCGTTTTACAGAATTATTACAATAAGGATCTGCATAGTACTGAACCATCCGTCTTGAAATATCAAAAAATCAACGATTTTTTTGAGTAATTCACACTAAGTTATATGTTTGTTTATCCCACAAGATCTCGCAGCATATGCTTACATATCCCTACACGTTACACACAGGGACGTAAACCTCAAGTGGTCCATTATTTCTTTCTTTTTTTTCCTTCCCAATAATCTGATAAATCGGTTGTAGGTTATTTAATAATGAGTCGCTAGGTTTTCTACCGAGTCGTGTTTATTTAAGATACTGGAATAGTTGTCACACTTGGAAATATTGTTTTTCCCAACTCTATACCTGATGACTATGAGTAATTAAGAATAATGAACGCGCAATAAAGTTTATTTTAAGAGAGATAAAATAATGCATGAAATTACTGCTGGTTATTTCTAAAATTATTTAAAAAAAAAAAAAGGTAACTCCGTGGTTATCATTTTCTTTTACACAAAATGTAAGGAAGAATTCGACTTGCAGATGTGGAAAGGAGTTGATGAAATATGGTTAGCATTTTGTTGTTGAAATCCTTCGATTGAATTGGAATGTGTTAGTAAATAGGTTACCATTCACCAAACAAGACTTTCGTGAATTTTATTTCATAAATCAGTAACTTGATCTGGGTTGAAATTAGTGTTGTAGGTGGTAAAATAAGTAACAGGTTAAAGTATCATTACCCAAAGTATTACTTGTTTTATTTTGATTAATCTCTTCATTCCTTCTAAGGTAGATTTGTAATTTACCTAAATATTTCAAAGAACATTTCCATATTTACATTTAGTTCTATGGATCATTAGCCATTATTCCATTTAATTTTATAAAGCTTTAGGATTACATACATTCCCAAAGTACTGCATCTCATATTTTTTAAGTCGTAGCATATATATAAATACCCAGATATTTTAGGTATGTACTAGACGGCTGCCCGTTCCTTCGCTCCGGGAGTCTTGCACAGAAAATAACATTTTATTTATTCAAAAAAAACAAAAAAAAAACTATATCAAGTAAACTAAAACCTTAAACTACAAATAAATTAAAGTTTAAATTCTAAAGTATTCACGCAATACAATATTGAAATCCTTTTGTAACAGTTGGAAATTTGAGCAGTTGAGTTGACCATTCAGCCACAATACTCCTGTTGCCTGGCAACGTGCGTGCGATATTCCATTGTTGCGTAATTCAGATGTTGCGGACGTACGCACACAAGCTCTTTTTTTTAATAATATGTATTATATTAGATGTATTATATGTAAGTAGTCAGATGTATTAAGACCAGACTTCCATCGGGTAACAAGTAGACGAAGCAAAATTAGTGAAGTACATCTTAATGATTGAAAGAAAAACAATAATAACTATGACAATAAATAATACATTAATAATAAAAATTTGTTTAGGAAAAGGATAAAACATCTGCAAGAATAATACTTTTTTTGTCTAAAGCTGAAAAGTTTGTAACAATTATTTTTTACATAATTGTGTATATATATATATAGATAGATAAATATAGATAGATAGATAGATAGATAGATAGATAGATAGATAGACATATAGATAGATAGATAGATAATTTCGTGAGCTTCAGAAATAGAAAAAAAGAAAATCACCTTTTTCAATAAATGTTACTGATTCCACAATTGTTTTTATATGATCAGATTCTCAATTTGCAATTTACATTTAAACTGTATTGAAATTGTGCGTTTGATGTTCAATTATGAAATCCTTGTTTCTTTTCTATTATAAAAGCTGTAGTGGAAGGAAGCCAAAGCCATTAATGGAACGATTGAAAGAACATGAATCCATTTGAGAGTAACAAACTTTTTCTTAAAGGAACTCTCTTTAAACGATGGAGTTGGCGTCAAAAGCCAATCGTAGGAATTTTTATTTTCATACAGAATGAGGAATTAATGAAATACAATTTAATTAAAAAAAAATCCGTTTACTGAAGAGCCTATGGTGTAAATCATCGTTTAATTGCTTTGGAATTTTAATTTCATTTCTTCAACTACATTACCATTATTCCATTATCATTTTATTAATTTAAAAATGGAAATGTTGCCTATTATTTCTATTATAACAATGACTTTTTATTTATTTATTTAAGTTTCTGTAAGCTCTAATTTTTAAAATTTACTTAGATTAGTGGATTACCTAAATCCTAATCATTCTATAAAAGACTTCCTTTGCTACCCAAGACAATGCATAAAAAAGAAAAAAAAAACCTTTTATATAAATGTTTGGTTAATTACTACTTATAAACAAAAGAAAAGAAAAAAATAAAGCCTGCACTATTTTAGAAGAATGAATGGCCAGGAAATAAAGTTTATTAAGCGTGACTCTTACTCGTATATGACTGATTTGTTGTCGAGATTATAACAATAGAAAGTTTCTGTAGCCACATTCTATAATAATCTTATAATCTGTAATAATTAAAAAAATAAAATACGAAACTGAAGAATTGAAACTTACAAAACAGGAAGAAAAAATAGAATTAGGATTGTTGGTATTTTTTTATTCTTTTTTTTTTTCTTGTGTCCAGCTAGTTCCAAATAAAACATAAACTTCGTCTATATTTTTCTTTTAAATTAAAAAAAAAACAATCCTTAATCAAAGAGAAACGGAACATTACTTTGTTTTAATCCATTATAACTATGGATTGGAGGCCAATGATTTGTTATTATCTTGATCACTACAATGAAGGTTTCGTTGGTGATTACGATTTTTATCTGTAGTTACACCTGTAAGTACCCAAGAAAACTTATTTTTCTCATAGCATACATTTAAATCGTAGATTTATAGATCAAAGATTTCAGCCATTAGGTTTTTTTTTCTTTTTCTTTTTCTGTTAGTGTTATCGGAGTTTATAGATTTGTATTATTTTATGAGGGATTTTAAAATTAAATAAAAAAATGTTTTTAAGCTAAATATTACCTCACGGTGTTTGTTTTTTTTTGGGGGGCAAGACTGAAATTGTCAAAAAGGTTTATAACGAAAATTGATGTTAATCAATAAAAGTATATTTCAAGACTGTTTTTCAATTGATTTAACTCTTTAATTACAATAACAATTAAATATAATCAACAACGTAATTACATTAGAATTATAAGAAGCTGGAAAATGTTATTCACTTCTATAATTAAATTGCCGATAATAATTGTTTTTCTTTATTTTCGTAAACGAATTAACTTTGAAATAATTCATCAGTGCTAGGCATGTCAAAAGTGAATTAATTAATTAAATCTCTTTACTCGATGATTTAATTTTAATTTTCGTAGATGTTTGAAAAATTAGATCAATTTTAGAATTTTCTAATTCTCTTTCTCCGGTAAAAATCATTCAAATCACTTATTGGAAATCATATTACGATTACGATATTTTTTTTTTAATGTTGTTGCAGCAATTGTTTTTTCTTTCTTCTCCATTTGACCTGGAGCAAAAATCATGAAAAACTATCACTGGGTTGTTTCGTTTATAGAATCCATACAACTCAATTGAACTGTATTTTCGAAAAAAAATTACAGAAAAACATTTTATACATTTTCCAACAAGAAATAATTTCAACAAGTTAATTTCAGTGGTTTAAGATTAGTTTCATTTTAGTTGTTCTTCCAGTTTCAGATCAAATAAATGAAATCCAATCACTTTTCTTGATCTTCTACTACAAGGAAAGGAAAAAAACAAAAAGGTCAGATTGGGATTTTTATGTAAGACAACATTGCCTTGATTCGAATGTAACATTTCCACATATTTCTTCCACCTACTGCGTTTCCTTTTGAAGAAGGTATTAAATTATCACCTGCCGTGGCTTTTTTTTTTCCTTTACATTCCAAACACCTTTCAAAAATACTGACTATAAGAGTATTGACTCGGTTTCCGCAATGCAAGCCTTGAGAATGGAGGTCTGTGAAACCATCCATGTTGTTGAGAAGACGAGACTGTTATAGAAAATTGTCTATCGAGTATAGCCTCGCAGCAGAGCGTTATCGCTGTTATTATCGGGTCTGCGTCTTGTTTCACACTGGCACCCGCTGAGAAAATTCCTGTCGACACCTATTGTGACTTCTGTGAACCAATTACGACACAATCGAATCAAGTTTAATTGATGCCCTTTTTTTTTTTTTTTTTCCTTGATTGTGAATCGTGGAGTGGAGTTGAAGGACCGCCGATTTAATAACAAGCTAATAAAAAAAAATATAAACATAGTTTCATAGTAAAGAAATTGCGAGAAGATTTTTGTTAATTTTATTCTGATACACTTATTATCACTGAACATATAGTGTTTGTTTTTTACTTGTATATTTCACTGCCTGTACGATCTGATATTATTATTATATCGAAAAAAATTTCAAACCATGGGTTTCCCCAGCTAAGACAATATGGCGGGTCAGGACCAATACACATATTGCCAAGTGTAAAAAAAAAAAAAAAACGGTTATTATTATTATTATTATTATTATTATTATTAGCTTTCCAATTTTCCCATTCAGTTATATTTATTAATTTCATTCTATGCTATTATCGTTTGTTAAATTATATTTTAGTTCATTTTATGAAGTGATTCTACAAAATTATGAATACTTCAGACAGAGATTTTTAAGTTTATTTAAGTTTATTTAGAATTCTAAATTTCGCAAGACGGTTAGAAAAAAATAGCAAAATTTAAGTTTAATAGTTTTTGTAAAGGCTCAGATTATTAAAGTGATTAAAAAAAATTACACACATTAAAATAATATTAAATGGTTTAATATTATTTTAATGCGTGTAATTTTTTTAATCACTTCAATTTTAGCAACACACGTAAAAGATTTTATTATACCGTAACTCAGATTATTATTTTTTTTTTTTTTAATTTTTTAATTTTTTTTTATTTCACATTTTAATTGTTTTCATTGTGTTGCTAACTTATTGTTATTCACGTTCGGTTCACGTTTAAGTAGGTCTTCCTTAAACTTATTGTTGGTCATTTTTTTTAGAAGGAGAAAGATAATTCTCTTCTATATGATATATTATTCCTTGATAAAGATTTTTGATTAAAAAATCGAAATATTGGGTGAGAAGATATGGTATTATTATTATATGGTTGGTATTATTCTGATGATTATATTTAAAGAATATATTTTGATGATTTGAAGAAATTATTTAGGTTTTCTTTTCTTTTCTTACTTTTTTTTTAATTTTTAATTGAATTCTAAGTGATTGTAATTTATGGGATACTATTTATTATTTCTTATGTTTAAATTTTAACATTTGATCCATTTGCCATCTAAACACAAATTTGATATTATGTAATGTATTTCTCTTACGAGCTATTTCTACTTAATATCCTTTTAAATAGGTTCATATATAAAATAACTGTACGTAAGCTTTTCTATAATTCTTTGAAAAAACGTCCAAAAATATTGTAACAAGAACTCTATTCAGCAAAGATCAAAATACTGAGAATAAAAATTGATTGCAATAAAATCTTAGGAGACTGATATATTACCTTACTTGAAAATAAAATCACAATAAGATGCTATTATTATAATTAGAGGCAATAAAACTTAGACATAGATCTCTATAAATCAAGCGAGGTGAGAAATTGCACTTGTATAACACCTTCAAATGCTTCAAAGAAATATTCAGCATTGATTCTGAATTTAATCCTCCCTCAATTCGAATTGAAATATTTTTTTAAAAAAAACAACAAACCGCAATTTTTTTTTTAATTTTTGCAAAGAATTTTAAAATTTTTTAACTAAAATGTAATAATTTTGACAATGATTAATGTTATAAAAATGTTATAATATTATAAAAATTTTATTTATTTATTTACTTTTCTAAAAAATTCCTGAAAATCCATAAATGAATCAAATAAATCTAGATCTGCGTCTAGGTCTGCTAGGAACTTGTAGATTCTTTTTTAAAAACCTGAATTTACAAACTCAAAATTTTGTATATTTTTAAAACGATCTGTCATTAATAAAATTTCTAACTGACTACAATAGAATTTACTTTTGGGCTCAACCACTCAGAAAACAATTTTTAATTTTAAGAATTGTAAAGTTATATTATTTGACAAATTTTGTATCTCTTTTACTTATTGTATTTCACGTACTAAAAGATTGTTTTTATAAATTCCTTTTGTAAGTGAATTCTGAAGATAGAGGATATGTTTCTATTCCTATCCTTCTCTATTCATCTGAAAAAGTTTCTTTGCTTAGAAAAACAGACGAAATATTCTATTAAAATGTTGGTTAAGAGTTCTAGTTGTTTTATCAGATCAATGAAGTTTTGAAGTTTTCCTATAATCTTTATTACTAAAATCTTTTATTTCTCTGTCTGAATCGTTGTGATTTGTGAAATTAGAAATAATTTCTACAAGTTCGCTACGGGAATCGAACCTGCAACCTTCTTATCCGAAGTTAGACGTCTTATCCATTAGGCCACGGGGACTACATTCTAATCTCTATAAAAAATACAAATACGTCACAGACGCACTCGCTGGTTCTAAAAGCAGTCGTGGGTTGGGAGAATCCACTTTTATCGGGTAGTTGTGAGAAAGCAGTCGCACGTTGGGAGAATCCACTTTTCCCGGGTTGCTAGTTTTTAATTAAGTTTAGTTTTAAGCAGCGCTTGTCCAATTAACATATAAATTTAATTTTTTTAAGCTTTTTTTTTCTATAATTATTTTGGATATGTTTGTTTGTTTGTTTTTTCATTTGATTAAGATGCTGACTTTCTGAAAATTTGGTGAAATTAGTTAAAATTAACAAATTTAAATTTCCGAAAAATAATAAATATCTAATAAGTATCTAATAAACTCATATGTGATTGGGTTGATAGTTTATATAGTTAATGGTGCAAATATAAAGCAGATATCTAACTTCGGAGTATGAATTCGAATGCTCATTGGTGACAAGATAAAAAAAAAAATATTTTCATCACATAAATAAAAAAGCCGGAATTAGTGATTCTTGACGAAACCGATCTGACTCAGGTGAATGAGGTTATCTGTTGCTTTTGGGAACTTTTCTGCTAATGTATATTTCGTGTGGATATTTTCTATTTGGCGAAGATAGCCTTTGCCGATATCAGCGCTAGTGGTTTCTGGGTTTGACACCGGTTGAGAGGCTGAAGAGGTCAAACAGGAAGAGAGCTCCGTTTGATCGCATTGGGTTTGGGCAGTCGTGACTTGGATTGAGTGTGTGTTGGTCGATTTATATCCCTTTCCAAGCATAACACTCCCCCATTTGGGTAATTTTGGTTGGCCTGTGGCGTTCGGAGTGCCTGGGTGGAGTTCGCCATCACACGGCTGATTGTTTGCAAGGGAATCAGGTGCGTGGGAGGCTGATTTGTGAGTTACTTGATCCTCAAGTCGTGCACAAAGTCTGGTGCTCCATATTACTGCGCTTTTCCACCAGCACAGGACAGTCATTGGAACTCAAGACCAAATAAGTGTAGTAACAAAATTTAACAATTTTTTGGGGAAATGTAATCAGCTTTACTTCGGCGTTTCCTTGTTAGAGAGAAACGGCATCCAAAACTAACTTTTATGAAAATCCATTCTCCACTCCACTTCATTTCGATAAAGATGAAAGTTTCTGATGCTGTCCATTTCAGAATTTCATTAATCTCCTATGAATTAAAGTCCGATTAGTAAATCATTTGTTTATCAATATAGGCAAAGGGATAATGCCCCTTAACTTAACGGCCCTATGCCCAAATTGATTTCTGAGGTCTTAAAGTTCTTCCTCCAGCAAAACTTGTATTAATTTAAACCACGGCCGTCCCATGGTTAAGAAGTTTGACCACAACTTCAATAATAAGTGTAGTTATTTGATAGGAAATGTTGTTTTAAGAATGTTAAACAGTAAGTTTATTACACATGGTTAAATTCTTCTACTATACTAACAGTGTCTGTAGAAAATATATTCTGTAAATGATGATTTCTACTGGTGGTTTTATAACTCCATTTCACAATAATTTAGATGAATCTATAATGAAATGTTTAGTGAATGGAACAATACATTCTGCAAACACCAATTAGGAAAACTATTCAATATTTTTTTTTAATATGTTTATTTGAATTTTTGAAATTAACTTTTTAATTAAATAATTTATTATACTTATTAATTAATTTATCGGAGGCAACAAAAAAAAAATCTGATCTAAACAAATGGAGGATAATCTTGCTACTCATCTCTTTAAATAAGGGATTATTTAAAGGGATTATTTGCTATTACTTTAATTTGCGAAATATTAAATTACAAATAAACAAGGTAGGGATAGCGATTAGTAAACCAATCACAACGTCTTCTGATACGTATAAGAAAATTTTATTACTCCTATCTACGATTAAAATTGATATGAATATAATTACTAACTAAAAGCCAAATTAAATTGATGTTTAATTTATATAGAACTGCAAAAGAATGCAAAAGGCAGAAATATTAGGATATTGTTATTCATGTGATTGTTGTAGAGCTGTATTATACAGGTAATTGTTGCGCCTGCAAAACACGCAAGTGTTGCGATTGTGCTGTTTGTTGTCATTGTTGCTAGTGATATTTTAATGATACTTGTCCACGACAAAACGGGAATATAAGTCTTCTGATATTGATCAGAAGACTAAAACTGTTTAAATTGTTTGTTAATTCGAAACTATTTCTTATTTAATCACTTTAAAGAGTATGTTTTAGACATTTATTGTTTTTATTTCATAATATCTTGTAAAATAATTACAAATAAACCAGCTGAAGTTGGTAAAGTACACTTTGAAATATAAACTGAGCCAGTAGAACAAACGCTAAAATGACACCAGCACTTCTTTTTTTATTTTTTTTATAGAAATACGTAATTTTAAAACATAAAATTATTTTGAATTAATAATTTTCTTCAGACTATTTTAATGTATTATCTTTAAGTTTTCGATTCAATTATCCTAATACTTTTCACTAGAGCTTACTAACCATGAGGTTTGTAGTCATTTCCATTAAATAAATTTGCGAACTGGGTTCTCATTTGATCAGTTTTTAATATCACACACACATCATATAAAATTCTGTTACTAAGGTTTTAAAACAGGAAAATAATAATAGAATCCTGCACATTTTTTTTCCTTATCCATCTATAGTAGAATGATTCTTCCGTGTAGTCTTAATAAACCACCGATATTTCTTCCAGCAGCAGAAGGTCTCTGTACAGAAAAAGGTGAGAATGAAGAATGATGAAGGAGAATGAAACGGACAGTCGGACAGCGTGAATAACCTCCAATTCAATTGGTTTCTTCCACCCACCTGCCTGTATCGAAGCCCTGTACGAATGCACAATCGCAGCAGTAGCCATGAGAACTTTACTATTACCTCTTCTTCTTCTTCTTCCTTCTTGTGCCGAGTGATGTCACTGTTGTTGACAGCAAAAAACCCTTTTCCTGACACTTGGCCGCGGAAGTGTGTTCAAAATTCCCCGTTGACGGATGGGTTTTTGCAAGGGGGCTTCTTCTTCTTCTTCTTTCTTCCTTTGGCCTCTGTTTGATTTCGAACATCAACATCAATTGAGTATTCCCGTGTCAGAATGAAAGTTGTAGGTTTTTTTGAAAGGCGAAAATCTCAGGTTCATTCACCGACGCAGCGGAAATAAGAAGGGGGGGAAAAAAATAACTAACTAATACAAGAGGAGAGTCTTCAGTTTCTGCAGAATCATCAATATTTTATTGATCTTAACTAAGTAATTAAACAATAATCGTTTAAGATCTGACTGCCTTCTCAAAGGTCATTTCATCAAATTTAAATTAGATAGTTAAGATCAGAAGTACGGATCAGATCTTGTTTTTTTTATTCAGTCAACTGATAAATAGCTAATAATTCATTCTACTGATTCAGCAGAATTATTAATTTTAGCGGTTAATTAACCACACAAAGATATAACAGTACTTATTGCAAATATACAGAATCTGGGTATTTCCAATTATATTCTTAGTAAACATTCATTTGTAGGCGAATTCTAAACGTATCCTATTGCATTTTACGTTTTCTAATTTTGTTATAAATTTACGGAATGGCTTTCGTTACTTTTTTTTATTAAAAGATAACATAACAATATTTAAATTCGAAATCCCATGGGCACTAATCATCCTAGCATTAGTATTCTGTTTTGGTGAAATTCCCTTCCACTAAAATTTATTTTCAAGTTAAATCTTGATTTTATTAGATTTATTAGAAAATTGTCTTTAAATTGTCTTGACTTGTTGTTGATATTAATAATTGCTGGAAGCGAATGTTTCATGTTTTTTTATATGTTTCATGTTATTAAAGTTTTGAAATGCACATTGAACCACAATTAACTTTTGAAATTTACACTTGAATGATTTCTGTACATCTTTCAAATGTACAGTTTTCCATTGATGAACAAAACTGTCACTCAGTTGTTATTATCGTAGTTCCACTCAAAGTCTAGGAAAAAGCTCGAATGTCGTAAATTCAGTGGATAGAACTTTTTTTTTTGGAATAATGAAAAGCTTAAAATATTAAATCTGAATTTTAAAAACAAACATTAAAATCAAAAGGAATTCTAGTATTTTTCTTAATATTTTATTGATGTTCAGATCTTGGGTACCGTGGGTATTTTACATTGTGAACTTTTCCCCAAAATTTGGCAGTAAAATTAAAGCTTTCTATTTTCTTTTTTTGTTCAAGTTCATTTAATATTTTTTCTTATTCCGTATCATCTTTTTTTTCATCCGAAAATCTTTCTAATTTCTTAGTATTTGGTTCAAAATTTTTAATCGTTATTTCTAAATACGTCAATTCTGAGAGTTATATTGAAACTGTAAGGGTTAAGGTTTTAAACCCTTAGATTTGGAATATTTGAAGATATCTATTTCCAATAAATTTCAGAATTTTCTGGAGGCAGCGGAACGGTCTACTTGAATTTTGACACTTTCCAAGAATCTGTGCAGAGTGTGGTAAGAAGAGTTAACTAATGGACTTTGCAGCATTGGATCATCTATAAAGGATTTCCTAATAAATCGTAACGTGTTTTCCGCATTAAAAAATCAACTATGTAGAGAAAGCAGCGTGGGCATAGGTTCCCATGAAGTTTTCATAGTCTCAGAGTCAAGATCATCTTCCATTTCCCTCCATTCATCTATTTGGGAATTACTACAATACAATGCGAATTCCATTAAAGGTATCTCGATTTTAATTGTTTACACTTTAAAATGAAATTAGGATAAAAAAGAAACTTATCCATGAAAATTAGCTGTAAAATTATCCATTGAACAGATTAAGGTTAACGAACCCACTTTTCAAATTATTTCGTTAAGAAATTTCTTCGTGTTTTTTTTTTTAATCTTATTGTTAAACTTAATCCCTGAGATTGGAAATATATTATCTGTTTTTGTAATGCAAAAGACATATGAATCTTCCTACCTTTTTTATGTTTTTAAAACTATGTAACATTGAATGGCGAACTCATTTTTAGATAATAATTGATGAAAATTTGGCATTTGTTACGTATTTATTTAAAACTAGTCGTATACGCCCAATCAACAATGACGGGAGAACAATGTGACGGGTAAGGATAAGACATCTCATTTCGGATTAAAAGGTGGCAGGTTCGATTCCTGTCACGGACATTTCATTATAAAATCATTATTCTATTTCTATTTTCACAGGAAATTAAAATTATTTTCCAAACACAGAGGAAGTGCTTAGACACAGACAAGATCTGGAAAACTGTAAAAAAAGAGATTATCTCTTTCTGGAATAAGTATGCTTTAAAGTTTGTTTAAATAACTCACCACAGAAAACAAGAAATCACTATGTAAATATTTTCTAAAAAGTATGATTTTTTACCAAATTGTTGTATGTATACGATAAAAAATAAACAGCAAAATGGAATTTCGTCTAACTATTAAACATTTAATTACAATGGGTGAGACCAAATTATTTACAAGTGAAATTCTGGAATAGCTGTCCGATGTATTATTAAACATATTATTATTAATTTATTAATAGAGTTTGTAAAAAAATACACAATTAAGATGGTTTGTTCATATGAAGAGGATGAGAGAAGACAGATTGCCGAAGTAGATATATGAATGGATACCAACAGGAAAAAGAAAGAGAGGAAGACCAAAATTGACATGGATGCAAGGAATAAACGAAGTAATGAAAGAAAGAAGATTAGTGGATGGGGCTTGGAAAGATGGAGTAACGGAGAAGGGTGATACAGGCATAAAATGGGTACAAGAAGATATCAAAGACATTCTATAACCTGGAAATAAAATAAATTTATGAATTTGTAATGTAATTAGTAATAAAAATATGATTAAGAAATCGACTCGGCTTCTCCACGTTGAGTTCACGATATTAGAGGGACGATGTTTTATTCCTTTTCAGAGAAATTATATGGAAATGATTTCTCCAGTCTTTCATTTCCATTTCAATAAAATATTCGCAGTCGATTTGTTATTGTCTTAGCGCAGTCTATATCACTTTTGAACTATTAAAGATTGTAGAGTGGGTGTTCAAATAACAATAAAACAAATAAATACAAACAATTTAGCTAATTATTTATTCAGCTATTCGATTTCAACAGATTCCCTAGTCCTTCGAATGAGAATTCCTGGTAGTGTGTTTCAATTTCCATGAATTTTCGATTCACGGTCGAAAGGACGTAAAAGGAGTTGGTTGGCGTCAGCGGAGGTGCTTCCGTGGTTTGGATCTTGTGCAATACAGAAATTGACAATGACAACGCCTCCGCACTTAATTGGAGAAGACAACGCCATCTGTCACCAGGTGGTCAAATTACAGCTGTCACTCGTAATTCATGGGCGCACGTGTTTCTTTCATGGGCGCACAAAACCACTAGCATTGACCCTAATTCAACCATCATCAGATTTCCATCCAAGAATTACATCCAAGATTCCCTGGAAAATCAACACCAGTCATTTCATCAGCTTCAACATGATTCTTATCTTTAATTTATTTATTTTTCTTTTTTTTTTTTTATTCATTATTTATATAAGTGACCTCCTCAGTAAGATTTACGCATGTTTGCAGTGTTCTTTTTTTATTTAAATGTATATGAGAGTTAGAGAATGAAAGTAAATGAAGATATCATTAGCATATGGAAATTATTAAAAACCCATGAAACTTAGTCGTAACTCAAGATTGTCTCAAATTCATCTTTTGTTTTATTCCCTATTTCAGTTCTCTTTTTTTCCAAATAGTGTTTTTTTCAGTATTTTGTGAAATGTTAGGTAAAGTTTGTTAAGGAAGTCTTAAAAACTGGTTTTGCATCTAACTCTTTATCACCAGAAGTTAAATTTGAATATTTATATTTCATTCGACGTCAGGAAAAAAAATAAAAAGAAAGAACTTTGTATTTTGGAGTCGGAATCTTCTCAAACTTGGATAAATTCTTTTTAAAGTTATCATAAGACCTGGAGAATTTAGAAAGAACTTTTACAGAGGCAACATGAGAAAGATAAAATCGCGTTAATTAAGTTACTTTTCATCAGAACCTTTAAGTATTGTTTTTAAGAAAAACTAAATTTTTAAACATGAAGTTCACCAGTGTTTACTCGTAGTAACTTGAATATTTTGGTCTTTATTTAAAAGCGACCTTTGAGTTGGATTTACAAACAGCAAAAATTTAATCAGATAATCAGGCTCGGAATATGAAAATTAAATATAATTAATTATAAGTGATTTTTCTTTTACAAAAGCGCATTAATGGGATAGAGAGCCATTAATCCAAATCTATTCATGGATGGATAATTATTGTTAACTCTTTAAAATATAAAGTATATTTTTTTCCTTCAAGTGTGCAATGAGTGTGTTTTCTTAATTTTGCTTCAGTATTTTGGCCCTTTTGTAAAAAGAAGTTTACGAAATAACAATAACGAAATGTAATAGATTTTAGATAGTAAGTTAGTGTGTAATTTTTTAGTTAATTTAATTTCTGCCATCAAATCAGAAACAAGGTGATTCCAATTTCTGTGTGTAACATTTGAAGATATTTTCTTATTACACTTAAGATCTATTAATTAACTAATAAGTCAGAGGAATTAGTTGAAAAAATGCTAAGGAAACAGGGACTGTAACAACAGGACAGCTGGATCAAAAATTACAGAAAATCATTCTTATTAGATGTTCAGAAGGTGTTTATTTTTGTAATTTCGCAAAGTCATTTGAAGCATTGCTACATGGAACAGATGGTATTTGATCCTAATTGGAATTGATTTGTTCTTCTTCCAATGTCTAATGAAATACAAACACTTAACTCAACCTGCGCTGATCGAAACAGATCTCCAATCCGTTCTTGCCTTTGATGACCAGATATTGGCTGCGTCGACCTCTGCTGTTCACAGGCCGTGACTGGCACTTTACTTGTTGTCGGTTGTTGTGGCTTTTTTTTCTCCCCCTCTTCTCCTTTGAAACTCCTGGCGTACGGGTTTTTGACCTACCAAAATGAAGAAGCCGGCTACGATAGGATCATCGGAAGGGAGGGTAGAGTCCTCCTTCTTCCCCTTGGGTGGGCCGTTCCCTATCGCCCCATTCATCAGTCATTAGATAGCGGCTCACGAGGAGGACGACCGACAGACGGACAACTCCATCGTCATTCAAGCTTAAGAAATTAACTGAAACTTAGGAAAAATACTCTTTTACATAGTTTCCTTTGAAAAGATTTAAAATAAGAAGCTAAGAACAGTAGCCTTTCGTGACTGCGTAGTGGGTTTTGTTTTGTTTTTTTATTTATTGATGACAGCAATGGTTTGTGAACACGAAATATCTAGTTACGAAATCAGATGAAGTTTTGAGAGGGAATTTACAACATAAAAAAGAGTTAATAAACTATTAATCTATATCAGGATTACACAAACTTGGATTCTTTCTTTTCTTTATATATAATAATACGAAGAATATTAAACGAGTCGAAATGTGATAAAAATCATCAAATTCCGTGATATCGAGTACTCAACCATGAGTATTTATTTCGAAAGATTCGAGTCGTATTTCCATTGGTTATTCCTCAGGTGAAAGCGATTGAGATCTAAACAGTATTTTATCCAAAGGCAAATACTGGTTAGTTTGTTTTTGTTTTAGTATTTGCTTCAACGAAAGTGATGAAAAGCAGATATCTTCTTAATATATAAAAATGAATGTTTCTTTATTTGTTTGTCCCGTATGCGTTCCTATACCATTCATCAGATTGCGATGAAACTTTGGTGAGTTGTTGTGCGCACGCCCGCAAAGGTTTCTGAATTATAGTAGAACCATTTTACAATATCTGGTGCGCGAGTTGTTTAAACAAATGAGTGTATTTCCGGTTTCAATGTTTGCAGTTTCTGGTGCGACACGCATTTGCAATGCCCATCAACAAAGCACAGGGACAACACATGGACAGCTGTACGTGGCCTACTCACGGGTCGGAAAACCTTCTGATTTATTCGCGTATGCACCAGACGGAAAAACAAAAAATATTGGGTATCCAAAAGCACTTCAATACGAACACTTTCTTTCTTTGAGTGACATTGCAACGCATGCCGGGGACAGCTAGTTTTGTTTAGGGGACATTAGTTTTATATCTGGTCTAAAAAGTTATTTTGTTGCTTTTAACTTTTAAACTAAATTATTGACTGAATTTTTATTTATTTCTCATTTTAACTAACAATCAGCTGTTGCTCAATCACGGAATTTCGCTAAAACCTAGAAATGAGATAAAGAACTCAAAATATTTTAAGTATTTTTACTTTGAATCTTGACTGTTAATACGAATTTTATATTTTCTGGATGAAAAATTAAAAGAATTTTCCAGATTATTTTTTTATATTCTCAATTAAAGACTAATTTAGAAAAAAGAAGTGATATGAAATCTTACTTCACATTATATTAATGATAATAAACTTACTTTCGTAAAGTTATAATTTATATTTATTTTTTTGTAATACTGTTTTTTTTAAACAGTTCATATTTTCACTAAGCCTGTTGTATCAGATTTTTTAAAACTTATTTTTTTATAAAGCATATAAAAGTAAATAAAAATTTAACAAAAATTATTTTTAAATCTTCTTTAAGATATTAAACATTTATAATTAATGAAATTTATGACACTATCTTGATTAGAATTCTATTTCTCTTTATTTTCTGCTCTGACAGATTTAAATTTACTGATGTCATTTTCATAAAGATTTTATATTTTTTTTTTCATGTTTTTTTTTCTCTTCACAAAATTACAGAAAAAAAAAATGACGGTTGTTTTAGGTCTGGCTTTGATAAAAAACTCGTTGGTGACAGCGTCTTTCTTTTTTTAATAAGTGATTTGTTGGCTTGATGTTTTTTTGTCTTTCTGTGTAGGAAGAAAAAATACTTTAAATACTTCTCGGAGTATTTGCACGTGGACGCGTTAATTAATCATTTTACAGGAAGAAATATATTTCGCCATTTAAATATATGTATATATTTTTTTCCGTAGTTGAAATTTCTTCTACATAAATAAAAAAAAAACAAACTGCTATTATTTACATTAATTATAAATATTTGATATTTTATTATTGTTTCATTTATTTTGAAGTTGTAAGAAGATTATAATTCTTCTATTTTTAAATACTTACGATATTCAAGTATTCGCCACATCGTAGATCTGGTTGAAGAAGTAGTAGTTTGTTTTGTAAACCTGTCTAAAGCTTTTCGATATTATTACTTAAATAGGTGACTACAACTAATTTTATCAAACGAAAATGAGGAAATAGATAACTTAAGAATTTAGAAAGAAAGTAAAATAGTACAAATAGAATTCAAATACTTATTTTTTGTTTAAAAAGACTGAAACTGTAAATGTAGTTTTCTCCATCTTTGAAATTGTTATTTTCAAATCCTTATAAAACTTTGGAAAGACGTCAAATCATGAAAACTCATGAGCAACCTACATCGTTTTCAGTTGTTTCACTTTAATGTCAGGGTTTATTTACAGATGGTTTGAATTTACTTCTTTGAACAACGCGGAATGTTTTTGCTGTAAACTTAATTCACTCATTTTGACTCAATAACAACGAAGTTATCAGAGCAACTTATCTTCTAAAAATTAACCCTTCTAATAATCATAAACTTATCCGGAAACGAATATAATTATAACTTTTACTAACAAAAAAGAAACACGATCAGGTTATTATCAACAACAAACGCAAAATTGGGTTTACAATTATCTAAATGCGTCTTTTGATTGTAGATTCTATTATAACAGAAATAGTTTTTGTTTTTTGTTACTTTATTTTTTTGTTTAAGATCATAATTATTTTAATCCTGCTAATATTTTCGAAATGGTAGTCAGACCTATTTTATATCATTGAGACCCAAGAGATTATCTCCATGAGAATTCGTATTAATCTTAATACAGGGGATAATCATCTGCTGTTTGATTCCTCCTTGTTAATGCAAATTATTAATTACCTGAAAACGAATCCACATGGGCTGACGGTGGTTATTAAGCGTTCGGATAGGAGGCAAAGAGGGCTGCGCTCTATTCATTACCATCAAGTCTCCAATGTTTATGAGTTTATTAGTGATTTGCGCGGGTGATGTATAGTCCTCCCTTGAGCCTTCCTTTGCGGTTTAGCAACTGTTGCTTTTTGCTGTCCCTTTTTTTTTTTCTTTGCTCGTGTCCGCTTTCCTAAGGTTGATCGATGAATTACGACCCAAGAAAGTATCGTAAGCAGCCAGAGCAGCAGATAAACGAGTACAAAACGGAAGCAGCCTTGGAAATGATCTCATTGCAAAACAAAGGCTGCGGCTGCTGCCTTAACAATAATTTAGGGTTTTTCACACAGAAAAGGATGTGAAGTTTGTGTCTTATCACTTTGATAGAAACGGAACTTTATGGATGAAATCTGTATCAGAAAAAATGCACTAAGATACTGAAAAAAAAATTAGTAAATAAGAAAAAAATCAAATTGATTCGTTATTCTTTCTGAAGTTTTTTTGTTTTTTATTTTATTTTCTTGTTTTAATTTTGTTGCTGCAGTAAGTCCTCTTTCTGCTACCAAAAATAAAAAAGACAAAAAAAAAAAAAAAACGATTTTATGTTTGTATATACATTTTATTAATCCGTTCATATAGTAGATATACTCTCAGATAATTAGTTAGTTAGTTAGCTTTGAGGCGTTAGTTTCTAGGCTGGAGAAGTTGGGTTATCGAGGATGTTTTTCCTAACTTAAGTCCATACTTCTCCCTTATAACATTTCTTATCATAAATATATACGTATTGTTTTTCGTTTTTTTTTTTTTTTTTTTTGTTATATGGTTTTATATATAGAGAGAGAGCCTGGCTCTAGGATTTACTCTTCCGTCAAATGAATCCGGGATTTCTTTTTCGCCGGAAGGAATAGGAGACCGGTTGGGTGAACCTCAAACTTATTCTCTGATATTGTCCTGGTGATCGCAGGCGCCTCTATCTCCTCTCTTGGCCATCGTCATTTGAGATTAGAGCCATTATGTTTTAACCATTTCTATGCGTAACATCAATAATTAAAGATATTTGAAATCTATATACAGGGTGATTCAAAAGTCGCGCGACACAGGACAAGTCCGGTATTTCTGCAGATACCGAAAAAACGATATATAGCAAAATTATTGGAAATACGTTATGTTAAATCATGAGCTTAATTGTTGTGACATAAGATTCACCATTCAGGTTAATTATTGGGTAATTTTATTAGTCTGCTTGAAATCACAAACTTAAAACAAAATGACTGTCAAAATATCAAAATGAAACAAATACAAGCAAATCAATGACTTGAACTGTCATATCCATACACCATTGACCTCGTAACAAAATATTGACAATCGCAAGAGCAAACTCACGGAGTGGCAAACTGAGACAAATTCATGACTTGAACTGCCGTGTCCCTGCAGCTGCACCGCTTGGACACTACTGGAGGAATTGTTCAAATTAACTGCCATCCTGTTGACGGCACATCCGAACACGGTTCACATAACCCTTGCGCACATTACGCATCACGGTATGTGTTATTGCTGCACAGGCTTCTATGGTGTTTTCCTGCAGTGTTCCGGACCTCTTGCTGTACATTACAGATTTAAGACGGCCCCAGAGGAAAAAGTCAATTTTCCTCTACATCGTTTTTTCGGTATCTGCACAAATAACGGAGTTGTCCTATGTCGCACGACTTTTGAATCACCCTGTATATTAAAATTTTACAGCTATTGCTATTAATAAATAACAACGTTCCTATCGACGAAATGGAGACAAGACAAAAAGGAAAATGACAATTGATAAGCAAAGCAAGAAAACTTAATATTGTGTGAATCTTAACAATAATTTTAAAGCCTTTTAACATATTTTCAGGCTAGACTCTACTATTGAAATAATACACATCTGCGATATTTATTTGATAATTTAAAAACAATTGTTTTATATTCACGCGAAATAAACAATAAGCCCTTTTTTTTTAAGAGGAACCAATTAGAGAAACCCTTTTGAATAAGAGCTGATTCAGCTGAGAATACGCGTTGGAAAAATGTCGATTCCATGTAATCCTATCCATTGTCCAGAAAACAAAAGAAAACATACCAAGTAAAATGGTTTAAGTGAACTCGTTACAGATTAAGATTAAATCCGCTAAATGCTTTTGACTTTCTCTTGTTATTAATTCCAAATGTCTGTTTGTATTTCTTTTGTTTTCCATTCCTACTTACAGGGGTCAGATGCGAATCCTACAATTCGACTCCTAGAGATGGAATTGTCTTGTGTTTAGCAGAAAAATAAGGAATAAATAATAAGGAATAGTATCCAAAAATTAAAAAAGAAAAATATAAATAAAATGGAGATGTCTTTAATTGTTCAGCATTGAAATATTTTACCCGATTGTTCCCCCTTACACGATATGGAATCAGTCTAATCGTAAAAAAAAAAAAAATAGAAATGAAACTGATCAATAAAATTAATTTACAAATAATAAAAAAACAAAACCAAACATTAGGGTTTGTTAAGGGATTGACTTCAGTTTATTGTAGAGAAGGGACATTACTTTGGGTGACCAGATTTTTCGATGTCAATCCGGGACAAGACAACTTTGACGACTTAAAAAAAACAACATGTGACGGCACAGAACAAAAGAAAATACAAATAATGCCTTCGTCCGCAGTGAAACAGTCCATTTGTACAATAGTGGAATATTTATTAGGTTGTTTATTCGATGATTGTAAAGGCGGGTCTTAATAAGTAAACATCGTTTATTGAACGTATGTATTTCTATTCCGATCCCCCCAAAAAATATGTCCATTCTTATACGAACCGGCATTAACAAAATTTAGTCAACTATTTACACAATCCGGGACATAGACTGAAGCGGGAACTGCACTAAAATCCGGGACTGTCCCGCACAATCCGGGATGTCTGGTCACCCTAGCCATACCCCCATGGCTGTATTTTTTTATACTGTAGTTTTGTTTTAAAGGAACTTTGTATTCGTTAACGGATAAGGTCTAATTTCACCAATTTCTTTTTAAGAAAATCATTTCTTAAAACATTTTATCAGGGAAATCTAAAATTTACCAGTTGTAGCGTTTTGCTGCGTGCGTAAAGAATTGCAATCCTCCCATTTAAATTTTTTATATTTGCAGAAAAGATCTAGAAATATTTAAAATGAATAAATTTTAAATATTTTTCGTTGAATGTTTTGAAGAGGTTTGGATGTAGGTGATGTGCAAGAAATCTTAAATGAATAAAATCAAAAACCTTAGAAAACTATTAAATTTTTGGGCATCATCTCATTCAATATTAAATTTTTCTGATAATGATCTTAATACTTAAATCTGTTACATTCGTTATCTTTGATTGCAGAAAACTTAGTCTTCCAGTCTTGATGGAATGATGATTCTCTCTGTTTTTAAATCACTGTTAATATTAAATCTATTTCGTTTGCGTAATATTCTTTTTTTAAGGAAGAATAACCTTAATATGTGGGTGGGGCCATTAACAATGTTTCTGAATCTCGCATTTTTTTTTCTCCCCCTCCCCCCTTCAATTGTCAATTGACTTATAAGTTTTTAAGTCAAAAACTTTCTAATACTTTTATTATATTTTCATACGGTTTTTTTATCTGCAGTTATTTTAAAGTTTCTTCATCACGGACTTGGTCTTTGTCACATTAAATACCTTTAAATAAAGAAATGCACTGTGACTTCAGTCAAGTACATTATTGGTACTTTCAGTACTTTAAGAATTAAAGCAGATGCATTTAGATGATGTATTCCTTCCTTACAGTTGGAGGGGCGGCAAATCAATTGTATTTGGCGGTTGATGAGCGATGGATGTTGACCTTGGTAGTTCATTCTTGAACACATACTTCGGACGCCAGATACGAGGAATTTTCCGAACCCAGCGATAGAAATGGACCCGCCCGGCTTCTTCGTCGCAGTTGGCCCTGGCCAACTTGGCCACCGTAGCAACGCCAAAAAACAACCACCCACCTCTAGAGCTTAATGGAGTTCAAGGGAAAGGACCAGCCTCCCAATGTACATCACTCCTTTAAAACAACAACATTAATCTTAAGTTATTGAATTTACTGTGAAATCGTTTGATGTACAAAATGCTTTTTATAAAACACAAACAACACGTAACGTTCACCGGGTTTTATCAATTACTTCAGTTCGAATTCTGGATAGCCACAGATATATTTTCCTCTCTTTTCGTTAAAGAAGCTCTTGAATTCAAGGAATCCAAAGAAACTACCGCCAATCCATTTTCTATTACTATTAGAAAACGGAATTTTAATTTCCAAAAAAAACCTCAGATAAATACGGTGGAGAAAAAAGTTTACTTTAAAGCGAATGCAGGAAAATCACAGTAATGACATTTTTTTATTCAGTTTCTTAACTTTCTTACTACAACCGAATTATCCA
This sequence comes from Thereuonema tuberculata, assembly GCA_023159025.1. Lineage (NCBI taxonomy): Eukaryota > Metazoa > Arthropoda > Chilopoda > Scutigeromorpha > Scutigeridae > Thereuonema > Thereuonema tuberculata. The sequence continues at coordinate 45,696,077 of JAFIDM010000007.1, forward strand.
TAACCCGTTCTCCTCTTCTTAGCACCAAACTTCTACTAATGTTTATAACTTATTTAATATACTATATTTCGGCTGTAAGATTCTCCAGCCTTCTTCAGGTATAATAAAGTAAAGAATATAACAAAGTAAGAGTTAAATTTAAATAAACAAACGATATAACAAATCTGTAACTTTATTATGTTGTTTACTGGTCTCAACGGATGAGGACTACATCATACCTAAAGAAGGCTGGAGATTCTTGCAGCCGAAATATGGGCTATTCAATATGTGATAAACATAAGTAGAAGAAGTTTGGTGCTAACATTTATTTAACGTATGTTTTACTTGTGTCTGATATTACAATATTCTCCCCTTATTTATTTTTTTTTCTCTTTGATTCTTTAACTGTTTTCCTTACTAAAGTAAGAAGCCCCATTTGAAGTTATCAAATGAACTGGGACAAAATTTAGAATAACTCCGTCTAAACGAGATTAAATAGTAGATCCAGTTTTAATAAATGTCAACTAAGCTATTTAAAAAAAATCTCTACAGAAAAGTATTTTCGTATTTAAAATATTGCATGTAAAAATGTATATTAAATATTAAATAAATAAAAAATATATGCTGCCGTTGAAAAACAAGTAAAGTGTAACGACGGAATAATCGCCAATTTTCCAAAAATTAAACAGCATTTTTTTTTTTATATATACAATATATAACTTTTTATTTATTTAAACTAGCAAATCCTGTAAATTTGTAAGAAACTGAAATTACAAGTACTAGCTTATTATTCATATAAAATATTAACTCATATATGCTTACAGGAATTATATAAAACAACAAATCCTATTAATTACGTTTGAATGTATAGAAGTATGCTTTTTAGCGTATTTCGTTTAGAAATGTTAATTAAGTAAAAATTAGTTTTGAAAATGAGTGTCCGAACTTAAAGGTCTTTAGATTCCTTAACTGTATTTTTACATTTCGCAACTCTTCGTCAAAATAAAGTCGATAAACTTCTGATACTAGTTTCATAAAAAAAAGTAAAAATAGAGGATATTTTCTGATATTGTGGTAGGTCACAAACATTTTGAGCTTGTTTTAATTTACAGTAATAAAAATTTATTAAATCTTTGAATTACACGAAGGAAAAACATTAAATGCTTGGCTTGAGTGAATCCATTCAGTTTTATTCCTGCAATTTAAAGACCAATTACATGAAATACAGTGTTTGGGACTTTGTTAGATTTACGATTGAGTCCACGTAATTTTATTTTATTTTTTATTTTTATTTTTTTGTTGTTGAAATTGTGTTTAGCCTTGTTTAAAATGAAATGAACTTTACTAAAACCAAAAAAAAAATCTTTGTCAAGATTCACTACAGGTCTACAGATATGTACAGCATTAATTTTACTTTTAAAGTATACAGATTACCTAGTTTATTATAAATTATTTTACTCTACTCAGAAAAAGTTATAAATATTTTCACATTCTTCTAAGAATTCATATTCTCTTCCTATAAATAAAAAAATTTCTGTAATTTTCAAGTTTTATTTCTTGAATAAAGAGAAATCTGTTAAATAGAACTAAAAGACTGAATAAAGAGTCTTTTACAACAATTATGAATTTTTTCTTCTGAATTCCTATTTCACATTTTATCTTGTATTTTAATTTTAGTATCCTATCAAATACAATAGGTATTTTTAATTTGAAATATATGTATTTTTTTTGTTTTTCAGCACTCGAGTCTTAGATATTATAATTGAGAATTCATTGTTCATTTACTAATAGTTATCTCATAATAGTTACTGACTTTTGGTGTAATTAACAATGCCTTGACAACGTAAAAATTCGAAAAAGACAACAACACATAGTTGTGCTGCAATAATTAATTGAAGTTGATGTAACAATGTTTCTTATTAGCTGTTTTCGCATTGTTTCGGCATTTAATGTCATTGCTATTATAATTATTATTTGCTTTTTTGAGAGAGACCAACATTTTTTATAGATACTGAAGGGGAGTAATATCTCAAAAGTGTTATTGTCTTTATTTAAACAGATTTTTCCAATAATCTTTCCGTAGCATTTTGTGAATGTACTGCGCGAACCTTTGTTTTGAAATCACTTTTGAAATATTCAATTTCGATACAAAATCACTGGTTCTAAGATTGATCCATTTTGTTGGAAGTGTCTCAAGTTTCGCATTAAGGACAGTATCCTACATTTTATTGTGTTATTATTCGAATCATTTGATGGAATCTTCGATAGACTTATCTCCGTACATCTCTCAGACAATGAAGCCGCGCTGACATTGTTAGTTTTTGTGTCTCAAAATGAGTTCAGTAATTTGAACAACAACAGACAACGCCGCTCTCCTCCAATCACTGATTACATTTGTTGGACGAAGGACGCGAAACACTTACATCAAACGCTTTGTAAAAAGACTTTTATTATTATTTTCTACATATTATAAAACACTTAAAATAAAAAATAAAAAAATACTGTTTTTGAGAAAGTTTGATTAATATTTTACTTTGTTTTAATTGTCATCATAGAAAAAAAAAATTGAATATGTCACAAAAGTTAAAATTCTCAGGAACTCGGAAAATAATAAGATAGTATTAATAAAAAAATAAACTCAATCAGTTATTACTTTTTTTTATTTAAATTATCTTTTTTATTTCTTTAATAAATTTGTTTTTAAAAATATCAGTAAGATAAGCAAAAGAAGAAAGCATTTATTTAATTCTATATTATTTTTAATAATAAGCTTGGTTATTATCAAAAAGAAACTATTACTACCTTTGAGGAAATTTGGTTACATTTTTGACCCATTTTCAACAAAAAAGAAAGCACGAATCTCATGAAAAGGAAAGAAAAAAGAAAGAAACGGAAATTAGAATTAATTTTCTATTCCTATTATGTAAATCAAAGACGCGTGAGACGAGTCAGTTTGGTAATTAAAAAATTTACCTACAAAACACACCCCAAGTATTAAAAAACGCTCATGAAATTGTCAGTTTACAGCAACACAAGAATTCATGAATTTTTTATGTAAATGATTTTTTTTTTATTTTGCATTTCTTCGTTGATTTAGAATTCTATATTTTTTAATAAAGATAGTTGAAGTTTCGTCGGAATCGCAGTGGTGCCTCAAAAGCAAAAATAACAATAAGAAAAAACTCACTAATGAAATGTTAGTGAGAAAATTCAGGTGCACCGGCCTCAATGAAATTTTTTAAAATTTTTTGTGCGTTATATATTTGAAGTTTCTTGAATGAATGATCAAACAGGTTAGCAGGAAATACATATTTCTAATTTTTTATCTTTTAAATATTTTAACAAACTTCTTACACTGTTATTTACTTTTTTTTCTTTTTTGAAATTATTGAAATTCAAATTCTTTACTGTTTAAAAGATTTCTTTTTTTATTTTATTTCATTTTACATAAGAATAAGGCCTTTGTCTTCTGCTCGCTTCGCTTGCCAGAAGATTTTTTTTTTATGTGAATTATGTAATGAAATTAATTTTAAAATTTGTTCGCATTCTTTGTCGCCTAATTAAAAATTTGCCCTTATTGTTACTTTTTTTTCATCGTTGAATAATTAATTTCGTTATTGTTGGAGTAGCGAAGGAAGCCTACCTTTACCTACATAGGCTACATATCCTGAAAGATCATTAATAATCCAGCGTAATCTTATAATTGAATTCAAAAGAAATGCAGTTCATCAACTAAATATCTATGAGCTCCTACTCGCTTGAATGTTTCAAGTCTTGTCCAATTAAATGGATAGTTTTGTACTTTAACAAATTTTAATGGAGGAAAATAGAAATGTATATTTGACGACATTTTCAGAATATTCAAATATATGATCCAAAAACTGGTAGATGGGTTTCTCTGCAATTCTGATCTTGAGAGAAAGAAAAATAATTAATAAAGTAAAAAAACAACAACGAAATATAAAGGGGTTGAGCCTCTGAACAAAATTCAGGGAAAATAAAATTATTATTATTATTTTTTTACCATTTGTTTTTCAGTGTGTTTTTCGTTTCGGTTACTGTGAAACGTAATGTGTATTTTATCAGTAAAAATAAAAATAAACCTCACCTTTTCAAATTCAAGACCATTTTCGTCTGCTTTCGAATCTTAATCAATTTTTCTTTTGAAAATTTCAACTGAATCCGAAAGTAAAAGATAATGTTTTTATTATGTAAGGCTTTCAAGGGATATATTATCTTCAAAGTTTTTCTGATTTTTTTCGTAAAAATTTAAGGAACAAAGAAAATCTATTCTACAATTTCTAGTGTTCTTATATTTTAGAAATGTCCTATTTATTACATTTGCATCTAATATTTAATAAAGAAATAATGTCTTATTTGTTTGTGACATCGAATTAATAGATTTGAAACATTTTTAATTATTTGAATTTCCTCAGAGACAAAATTAAATTTCCCATTGTTAAACACAAATGAAATTGAAAACATTAACTTATGCGAATTACGATAACTTAGTAAAAATTAAAAGCATTAGTTAATTCTCAAATTGCGTTCAGGAAATTTTATTAGAAAACAGTATTGAACATAAATTATTTATATAAACTCTATTGAATTAAGTAAAAAGAAAAACTGTTTACTAATATAAGGTAAAAGAAAAGGTTTTTAATCGATTTAAAAATCACCTTAAGAAAATTCGACAATGTATAAGTCCAGGGAATTGAAATTGGAGTGATTAGCCATGGAACCAAATGAAAAATTAAGCAGCTTTTTTTTTTTGGACCAAGATGGATTTACAAACAAAACAATATCTTTCCAACCAAAAAAAACAAAACATAAACAAAACAATAATTCTAGATTCTTCCATTTTCGGATGTAGTGGGAAGAGGTTATCCTCTTTGAAAACAATTTAGAATGTAAATAATATTCAAGTCTATTAAAAGGAAAAAAACTCTTTTCATGTATTTTATACCTTACAGAATTCATTTCAAGTTGTTAAACATACCTCTCATTTTCAGGAAAATAAAAATAAAAATAAAATATTACAGTAAAGAAAAAAAAACAGTGGTTTATATAAAGTTTTGTTTTTGAGTCCCTATTTTATCGGAATAAAAAATCTACTATTAGAAATCCTGATGTAACAATGGGATTATTAAAAACCTAAGTCCATAACTAATTTGAACCTCCTTTAAGCATTATTGGTCTTAATTGTTGTTTAACAATCACCAATTAACAAAAATAATAACAAATAATTGTTGATAAGAATCGATGGGAAGCAAAGCTTTATTATAACAATAATAATAATTCCTATATGTCAACTAAACAAACAGAACATCACCTGTAAATGGAACTCCGTAGGTGTTTCCGGATCTTTGGGTCTGACATTTCATTTTCCAATCAGCTTCTCCATTAATGTGAGTAATTGAAATATCATTTTTACATCTTGACCTTAATTTCCTTCCATAAAATTAATGGCTCACTAGACGAGGCCCGCTTGACCTGGCCTCGCTATTTCCTAATCATAACTGTGGAACTGGTTCGCAAAATTTATATACTAATTAATAAGAGCATATTAATGGAATAGTCAATGGGTTATTAAGTACCAGCGTGTGAAATTAGCTCTAACTACAGGTTCCTCTTCTTTCACATTAAATTAATTCCGATCTTATATACTATGATAAAAATTAAAGACACTTTAATTTAAAAAATTTCATTAATTTCATTTGAATATAATATTAGGGTTGTTATTAACATATTTAATATTAATAAGTAAAGTAATTATGTTATTAATTATTATTCAAATTTGATTACTATTATCTATTTTTAAAAAAATCATGACTTATTATTAAATAAGTATAAAAAAATTAATAAGCTAAACGAGTGACGATTGTGAGTTACTTACTCCATTATTATAATGACAATTTCATTTTCTTTTTAGTCTTCTGATAAGGATCAGAAGACTTATATTCCCGTTTTGTCTGTGGACATGTATCCCACAATGCAACGCACAACAATCAAAACAATCGCAACAATTGCGTGTTTTGCATGCGCAACAATCACATTGATAATAAAGCTCTACAACAAGCACAGCAATCGCAACAATACCACAATAATCGCAACAATTGCGCCTTTTGCATTCGCAACAATCACATTTATAATAATAAGGAAATTAAATCAATATCAATTATATTTTCTTATCAGATGACGTTGCGCAGCATTGTGATTGGTTTGCTAATCTTTCCCTATCTTGTTTTATATTAATTTTGTTGATTTTTTTTTTTTAATTTGGCGTAAATTCTACTCCTGTGTTTTAAAGCGTATGTTTTGTTTGTTTCTATTTTTAAGCTGTTTTTCTTCCATTGCTGACCGTTATTTCTGTATTGTTAATCCTATTTTTCTTTGTTTTATTTGAATAACTTACATCATAAATCATTTGTATTTTTAAGATCTGAAGCGAATCCTTTCAAATATTTCACTTCCCGTTTTCTTTTCGACAGTAAATTCCTAACAATTTCAACCCAACCACCATTTCTAATTCCTAATGTGTTTCTTTCTTAAAACCCGTTATTATTTTTGTAACTTATTTTTCTAATTTTTTTTTTCTCCGAAGACCTGGTTTTGAAGTTCCGTAACCTTAAGAACAATTCCATATTTTCCAAAGAGAGAAGAACCAAAAAAAAAATCCATATATACAATAATAACAATTGCTCTAAGTAATAGGAGGCAATTAGTTCTAAACGCAACGTTGGCTCGATGATTATTGTCAGATTTGCAGCAATTTGCCTCAATTCAATAAAAGACACAAAGAACCGTTTGCGGTCGTTTCTCTCCTAAAAATAGGCTTCTGGTTGTTTGTTTTTTTTTTTAATTTCTCTGTCAATTTGATCTTTTCCTCCATTTATTACAAAATATTAATTTATCAACAGTTTATTCTCAATACACGAAAAATTATCTAAATTGATTTCAAATTAGCTAACAAAGGGAATTGTTTTGATAGTGAATTTAATTTAGTTAAAACGATGCTAATGTATTTAGATTATCTGATGAATAAATATTACATAATACTAAATGAGAATTCATGGAATTCATTTAAAAGTATTTATATTAGTAGGCCTAATATTTTTATAAAAATCTTTTTAACACTTACAGTTTTCTTTTCGTTTCTTTCCTTTTCCTCATAGTAGGGGATTAAATTACTTGTTGATTTGTTGTGAGTTAATGAAAACTTCTTAAATATACAATGAAAATATTGTTTACTTCCTCATCTTGGAAGAAAAAAAAAATCGGACGATCTATCGGCAGAAGTTTAATTCGTATTATTTATTACGATGCGATTGTCAGAGTTTTTTTCTAATTTTAATTTTACATACTTAAAAAAGAAAAGATAAATTAGTAAATCACTTATATTACTTTATTTGCCGAACGAAATGAAAAGAGCTACGTTCTTTAATAATGTAAAAAAAAGTATCGAATGCTGGTATTTGGCATTTGATCCATGATGATCAGCAATGTAATAAAATAATTCATTTAATATTTTGTTTTTTAAACATTCAAAGAAGCTATATTTTATTTATTTATTTATTTATTTATTTATTTATTTATTTATTTATTTATCTTATCAGTTTAAAACTAAAGAAGTTATTATAATAAATGAACATAAAAAAAAAATATTGAGAGGAAATAGAAAGAATCATTTTATGATTATAAGTCCTATCAGCTTTTACCTGGTTTTAAGTAAATTATTAGTTTGCTCAAAACGTTTGGTTCTTTGAATCATAGAGGAAATTGATTTTTTTTTTTTTAGTTGATGGAAAATAATGGACATTTTTTTATTTATTAAGAGAAGTCTTTATGGATCCAGATGCCACTTCTGCGTTATTAATACATCTGCTGTTATTGCGTTATGAAAAATTGCTGCATTCCATATGTAGAGCATACTTTTACTTGGATACAATGACAAATAAGAAATCAAGAAAAGAAAAGCTAACAACAGATCAAGATCCTAAAGTATTTACAGCAGAACTTCAGAAAGATATTAGGCTCTTAAATTTAGACTCATAAAATGAAGCGTCAGTTTAAACGATTTAATATATTTCTATTTTGTAGATGGTGTAATTACGTATGCTAATAAGGAAACATAAAGAATTAGCTACTAAATTAAGATTCAACAATTAGCTACTGAAAGCGTAAATTACAGATAAGTTACGAGAAAAAGCAGATGGTAATGCTGAATTGGAAGAAATAGACAGCTGTGGTGAAGTTGTTGAGGATTGAAGTAATGTGATGGGTGTTAGTGATTAATATCTAACTAGCATGGAATGCTTTAGCAGAAATAATGTAATAGGAGCAACGCCACAAGATGCTTAAAAAGATAAGCCTTAACCACTGGATTTAAGAACAAAACGGAGACATGGACACTGGTCAGGAAAGATTGTAGTTTAGACAAAGAAGTAAGGAAAGATTTAGGAATTAAGAGACGAGATCACAAATGATATGGAAGTTATGGGTAAGAGAGCAAACAAGAGTATTTGACATTACATGCGTAACAAAGAAACTAGAATAAACTGATAATAAAAACAAAAATTTTAAAAGAAAACGTGCACTACCACTTTGATGGTCGTGCACTACCACTTTGTATAAAATGAAAAGTGAATAAGTTTTTGTAAATAACGAACGTAGAATCTATGATAGATCTACGATGCTCTTGTATTTTAGGCCCTATTTTCGTAATTTACTATGCTATGCTAGTTTTCTAGGAAAATGCTAATAACTATTTGGTGTATTTTTTGTTACAAATCCTTTACATCCTTTTCAAATGCTTTCTAATGTTGAAAAAAAGAAGCTTTCCTTTGTAATGATATTCCGTCCATCAACAGAAAGACAGGAGACCATCTATTCCACCGTTTTCCTGTGATTCTTGGTCTTTGGCTGATTGAAATGCTGTTGGCGTTCAGGTGCTTTGTTGGAATAAATTTATTTTGAGCACGAATGTCTTGTTACGTGTTCGTCCAACTATAGTTATTGGGTTGCAGCATGTAAATAGCTATTTTAACACCGTCCCACAAGAAGGAGGATTATCAATTTCACTCCTTTTAATAAAACTTTCAGCGGACTGTCCACTAGAGTAGTTAGGCTTATTTCTTATTTATTTACATCCTGGGTACAAATGTCCGAAATCAAATCGTAGTTTTACAATATTTTTAATTTTCCCAGCTTTATTGCATTTATTTTTTGTGTGTATTCACTACTCACCTCCCATTCCAGAATCCTGTAGCCTATGCTTTCTGGAAACACGTTTAAATAGTCTTCCACCCACAATATTTACATTTATTTACATCTCTGGGCTTTGAACTTGTCATTTATTTTATTGGAAGGATTAATATCTTCTTATCAGTGAAATAGTGAACTGAGGAACAGATATTGTCAGTTTGTTTTGGTGGTTTCAGTTAATTGCCACAGATAACTGCAAAGGGGACTTGATTTTAACCTTTTTTAGACGGGGTTCGGAAACAAAATACGATGCCTGTGCTGCATTTGCACCTAGATCCTTACAAATTGCATCTGAAAGACTTAATTGAAAATTGTTATATGGCGGCGAGTTAAGTATTATATATTTACTTTATGTATGAATTATAAATTATAATTTGTAATGATTAATAGACTGTATATAAATTTTCATATGGGCCTTTTGCTCATTGTAGTGTTGTGTATATTGGATGTTAAAAGCGAATTAAATGAGATATTTTTCATTTCTGTTTATGTGTTTGCATTTCGTTAATGAAAAGATGCAGTAGGAAAGGAGTAAAGGAAACCGCATCAAATAATATCTAATCATAACAATAATATCATTTTAAGAAAAATAATGATTTTGATAATGATTGTGTGGTAATGAAATTTTTATAATACATATCTTTGGGGCCGTTCAAGTATTACGTAGGACATTTTTAGTCATGTTAGACTCCCCCACCCCCCACCTAACTTAAGACTTACCAAATCATTAACAATAAGTATCACTAAACAATAACTTCAAATAGTCAAAATTACATGCTATTACTCCTGAATTAAAATGTAACAAATTAAATATAAAAGTACACATGAGATACTGAGGGAAAAGTCTAACAGAGTGGCAACGCACTCTCTCGCGTGCATGTTTGTCTGTCTTACGTAAGCATTGCTCTGATCCCTCCCCTCCCCTTGGCAGCAGAAATAAGCAAAGCTTGAACCCCCTTCCCTCCTCCCTTTAATGCTTACGTAATACTTGAACGGTCGTTTAATATACATTTACGTTTTTGGAACAGTGCTGTTTTGTATATAATAATAATAATAGTTACATAATTTATCAGTCGAGATCATTTTTTAACCAAGTTTTGAGATAAAATAACACATAGTTATTCGTCTTGTTAGAAAAAAGTGAAACGATAGATGATTTATTTTTATTTGTAAGTTTATATCTCGACCACATAATTAACACTTTAGACACCATTTCATTATCTAAAGATTACTTGACATTTCCACTCCCAGTGATTTGCTGAAACTATTTCTTTTCGGTGCCCGTTATCTAAAACCACTCGAAATGGTCGAATCGTTTCCCCTTTGCTTTTATGTCGAAGTAAAAATTTGAAGGGGATATTTTTCAATCCACAGATGCAAAGCTAAACTAAAGGACCTTAAATCGAAATTTAATCACAAATTAACCAAACTATTCTTTCACTAACAGAAGTGATAAGTGTTTCGAGGTTAAAAGTTAAATAGTATTGAATCCTAATGATTCCAACTTCATGAATTTACCTAATGGCATCAAATAAACAGAATAGATAATCAATTCGGTTCCGATATAGGTTGTGAGAAGCTTCTTTCCATTAACAAGATACAACGAATTCATGGATGCTCTCATTGATCACAATGTTTCTGATAGAGGAAAAGGACTATTTTCAATAAATAAACAAACGAATTCTTCATTGCATTTCTTTTTTAGTCTTCTTTAGAATAGCCGTTATTATTAATGATCTTTATAATAATAATAATAATAATATTTATCCAAATTAAGAATTTTAACGAAACCGGTAAAGCCATCAGAATAAAAATGAGTGGAGTCATTCAATGAAAACTGGAAAGGAGCCATTGAAAGTCTTTTACATCAATATACAGTAAAACCCCGCTAATCCGGCATCCGATAATCCGGCACATTCAATAATCCGGCATCGGTCTAAGGTTTTTTTTTTCCCCCTGAATAAAATAAAATATTCCAATGTTGTACGTATTATAAGTATTAACAACAATAATGTATGTACTTAATACATAATGTCTTAGTACTGTACTGTATGTACTATATTAAAATATAATACTACATAAAAATATATTTCGTTGTATTGTTTTCAACATTTTCCATCACTACCGAAATCAGAGAAATCACAATAGAACACGGAAAAATGGCCTGATACCTATTAATAGCCCTTTTGACTCTCTATTTTAGCGGTATTTCCGCTATCCTCGCAATAACGGCTAGTTTTAGACGGCCCTCAGTAATCCGGCATTTTCGGTAATCCGGCACTGCGCCGGATTAGCGAGTGTCTACTGTACATTTTTTGGGATAAGATATATCATTTTTTTTTTCTAACTTAATACCAGTACAGTATTTAGTACTGTTGGTCTAATTATTGCAGGGTTGTTTTTATTTTCTCTCTTTATTCATGTTAAACTTCCTTATTATATCTATTTCCATTTGCCTGTGAAATTTCTGTCGGTTTTGATAGATTTAGAATATTTTCCGAAAACTCCAGATTCTTCATTTCAGATAAATAACAAACATTGATAAAATCCTTTTACAAATTATATTTAATCACTATATTTTGTTTTCTTTAAGCAAGAAAACTTCTTCAGGCGATGGAGGACAGGAAAAA
>JAFIDM010000007.1:45708349-45729564 GCA_023159025.1 Thereuonema tuberculata
ATAATTTGTAAAAGGAGTTTATCAATGTTTGTTATTTACTTGAGATTTAGAATGTATTGTTTAATTTCATTGTTTCAATTTGTTTAGTTTCACTTCATTTCCTAATGTAAATGAGCTAAAAATGATTAATATTTGGGTTAGAAGACTTAACCCTTTGATGAAGGGATTGACGGAGCCATTTTTTTTTTCCTTCTCGAAAATTCGTAGCGAGGTCACCCTGTTCCAACTCGAAACCTGTGGATAAATAATTTTGCTAGGAAACCAAGCCGATGCGTTTCTTTAATTGCTTCCTTCTCTTCTGAGTTTTACCGAGAAGGTTCTCGTTCGACGGGAAGCAGCGCCACCGAGTGGCTCCAAGAAAACAACAACAACAACGTACGCCTCCGCACCGAGTGCTCGGTCGTCGCCGGCGGCAATGGTTGTTTCGCGGCACAACTCCACGCTCGGGCGGTCAGAGCGTGTGCTCAACTCCTTCGGCGGCGGACAACGCTCGACGCGGAAGAAACAGCGCGGGCTTTGCACGCACGGTCGGAACTCTCCGGTCGCAGACCCGTTCCGTCACTAGAGCCACCTCGAGGTTTATTAGGCTCTTTTGAATTGACCCAAAAAATACTTTCAACGGCGGGGGGAAAAAAAAGAACAAAAAGTTAACAAAAAACAAAAACATGCAAAAAAACATCGGAATCAACAGCAGTACAATTATAAGGATTTTGTGTGTGTGCAGGCAACATGAACCTACTGCATTTAAACTCCAGTGACTCTGTGTGTGTAGACGTAAAAGAATCGACAGTTCAGTGACTAGTTGTGGAATATTTATTTTTAAAGGCAAACAGATTCTTTCTGAGTAACCATTTTTCGACGGAATGAAATATTTTCCAATCCTTCGACACAGACGTTAATAATTGGAAGATTTTTCAGTGATGTTTCTATCTTGGATTACATTTTACATCAAGTACTTCGCAGTTTATCTTTAATTGTTCAGTGGATACAGAAACATTGTTTGAGTGAGTGTGCGCGTGTGTGTGATCATCAATTGAAATTGTCCTGTTAGGAGTGTGTTTGTAGACCCGCTTTCACTTGGAGTTGATCATCAGTTGGTCTCTCGTGAGAACGCAGTGGCGCACATGGTCTCCAGTGTCCTCTGGTGTCGTTCCGTTGTGATTAGCATTCTCACCCAACTGGATTCCCCTCCAACGGAAAGGAAAACGGACGGATCAACCTCATTTTCCGAATAGATAAGGTTTAAGTGTAGCATCCCTTAAAAAAGAATTTTTCATTTTTTGTTTAAGAAATTATACCCAAATTTGCATTAGATTGAGACATTTTTCCAGAAAATTACCATTTTTGCAGGAGATATGCAATGAGGAGATTTATCAACGGAATCTTTAAAAACAACCTCGTTAATCTGCGCTAATCTCGCATTTCCCGTTCCTCTATTAGCTGTGATAATCTGTCCGTAGAATCGGATCACGTTTTTCTGCGCCTGGCTTCCTGGGAAAAATCAAACAGACCCGTCCCGGCCATGATTGATTGATTGAATTCACACTTTCGCGCCAAATACAGTGTTGCGGAATCTAATTGGCCTTCGGATCGTGACCACGTGCGTTGATAAGGTCTTGATCGTTTAAGTTCGGGAAATACAAAAAAAAAACAAGAAGACTCTCCAGAGCGATGACCACGTGCACGGAGTACCGCTTCGGCTGTGGCGGCCATGAGAAACCCTTATCGCGGCTTTATTGCGCGTGATACCGCTGGGTCGCGATGGACCGACGTCCTGTCCGAATCCGAAGAGACCTTGCTATTTGCGTGTATGGCGACTGTTAGTGTGATGGTGCCACCGTGCTTAGGTAAACTCCCCCACCAGCAGAAGGCCGCCTGGGCTGTGGGTCTCGGATACGAACCCCCAACACCGCCCCCCTCGCCTCAGCCAACGGAAGACGTTTCCCGATCAGTCGCACGATGTCTGATTCTACTCAAAGGCTCAGGTAAGACGATCTACCTTATGTCACTTCCATTTAACGAACATCCAATATAACGACGCGTCTCCAGTTTCATCTAAAACTTACCCGAAAAAAAAAAAACATCAACAACTCCAAAGTTGATTGAACTTTGCAAGGTTGAAACATAGATACTGTTGTTTGAGGGAGTCTTTTTTTGTAATAGGTTAATTTTATCAAGATCTCCCCGCCTCTTTTCGAAGGGCGTTGGACCCGTCCCATCTCACCCACATAGAGCGATTGACATAATTTCTATGCATAAACTGTGTCTCATAAATCTCAAGTATAGACCCTGGGTCTCATTCATTTGACGCAGGGATTTCATGATTGTGCATCTGAATCACATAATTAAATTGCAAACCTTAAAAAAAAGATCAACAAGAATCAAATGTAGTTCTCACCACAACATTTTTCCCATTCATTAAGAATTTTATAGTAACTTAATTGTCTTTTTTTTTCTTTGGATTCAATTGCTATAGATCCTTCTCATCCTAGATTGTAACTCTGTTTATTATCTTATCTTGGTATCCTAGTTTTGCGCATGCGTGGAAAATCTTCGGTAATCGAAACATTGATGAAATTAAAAAATAAGCTCTTTTTCATTTCAATACAAAAATATAGATATTACATCATAATATTTTACTAAGGCAATTAACTCCATAAATCCTCTATTTTAATTTCCTCCAGTTCTGTATTTCCTAACTTATTTCCGTGAAACAAAACGCAGTAATGGAAAAGCAGTGAAGTGACCTTTTTTTATTGACTTTCATCTGCTCCCTCTAGTAAAGATCACTCTTGTATTGCTGTCATTCTTAATACGTTTTTGACAGTGTGACACACAAACAAAACATTGTACTTAGAAGTTATCCTTTTTATGTTTTATGAAATTAATTGCTCTGACCTTTCCAAATTAGCTAAAAATGATCATTTTATTTTATTTTATTTTTTAAACTTGAAAAATTTAGTTGAAGATGAAGTTTGTTGTTGTATTTTGAAATTCTGGCATAGATTTTCATTTCCAATCAAAGTCTAAATGCTCACATAAAAAAAACAAATGGCATTAGTTTGGATATAAAAGCTCTCATTCACCTAAACAGCAGACATTAAACGATCAGAAAACTCGGATTTATGTTCGTTTCACATTTTAGAAAATAGCCTGATTTTTTTTTTTTTTTTAAAATTAAAAAACAACAACAACTTATTTACGCTGAGTTACGACCAGAATATCATATGTAGGCCTACATTTTTTTTTTAAATGAAATATTAAATCTTGATCTTTAATACAGCGAAGTGCTTAATTACACTATCGTTATTCCCATAAAAAGTTAACATTTTTGTTACTTCTCATCCTTTCGGCGTGGAAACATGTCGTTTGAGTCATCGAGAAAACAATTACGATGTAATTAAGTTGAAGTTGAAGTATCCTCCTGCAGACCGATGGGCCCCTGGGGTTGCGGAAGTTGAGGCTCCAGCCGTTTCGTGATCAACAGGACTAAGTAGATGTCTGTTGGTATCAATTGTACAGAGGTCTGAGTGGATCCTAGGACTCATCTGAAGGAGACTTCTGAAGTGGAAAAAATCCCTGACCTTCGCCAGCTATTGAACCCGGCTCCGCTAGGCTGCAATCAAGCATCTTATCCCTTAGCTACACCTAAAATTTTGGAATGGGAAGGCTATGAAGGGGGGGGGGGGGATAGTTTACAGATGAGCCGATGGACTTTAAATAACTAAAATTTAGGTCCAAAATCCTAGATTTCTTTTTTTTTCGAATGCAGTGGGAGAGGGATTGACTGCTACCATCCCCTTCGATACGCCAGTGATTTTTACCACTTGGCTACTAAGCCCACAAATTACAATGTAGATTTTATTTTTATTTTCCTATTTAGCATTTCTACTAAATAGTAGGGATCAAAGTTTTGTATGGAAAAATACTGTTGTCCCAGGCAGTGCTGATATACTAAAAAGGATGATAACATTAGATAATATTTTTATTTATCAGATAATGAAAACTTGAAGGAGAAAATTTTAACGTGTGCTCATTAATTCATTGTGAAGAAATAATTATTAGTCAACATACCAAAGTTTAAATTAACAAATTATAATTAACAATATAAATATAAAAACATACATACATGTTCATGGAGCTTTCGAGCTGCCTTTGCTGCGCTCATTTTCAACAATTTTACAAAAGTTACGGTCCTACATATATACATATTGGAGAATTAATAAAAAAAATTGTAATCTTCTAACTTGGTTAATATTTTTTAAGGCTTTTGTAAAACTTAAGGGGGATAAAGGCAACTATTCTCCCTTTCAGACCCTCCTACCCCCTTTCTCCTCTCTTCCCCTGTGACCCATGTCCTTATCTTCTTTTGGAACCAGTGGTGTCCATACAAAGTTTGGCTTTCTTATTTGTGACGCAGACTTTATGTAGTTTCAAAGACACTTACTACGACTTCGTTTTGAATGCACTCAGTAAATGTTCTTAGATCATTCAAATATTGTTTCCTAATTCAGAAAAAGAAAAATCTCTTTTGTACATGATCTTAACTTTTATATCTAATGATGTAGAAAGTAGCAAGCATCACACCTCTGTATTTCAGAATTTGAAATTGTCACCTGACAAACATTTCTTCTTAAAGAAAAAAAAAGTAAAAAGATAACTAAGTAAAATAGCAAAAAGTAAAATTAACATAAGTTAAAATGACAAACTATCTTTTTTTTTTTTTTTTTTTTTTAATGTTGCATTAATTTTTCAAACTATTGAGGAACTTAGGAAAACAAAACTTGATTGGATGGAACTCCAATTTTAATTTCAAATGGGTTTTATTTTTAAACAGTATTTTATCTTTGTTGTATCACAAGTTTTGAGTTTTCATTTAGTTGTGAGGTATTCGTATATGTATAGAAAAAAATGTCTATTAAACACTTCAGTAAATTAAAGTTTATGTTATTATTTATTTAATGTTAATGTTCTTTTGAAATTGTTATTGCAGTGTTTCTAAGTTGGCAATTTCCACTTTTAAACTACGTTTCAGGCAATGATACCTTTTCAGTTTTCACTGAAAATTCCTTTATTTGCTACTTTATTTGCTGCAAATTGACAGGTTTCATTAAAGATATTGAAAGCTTGGTATAAAAACATTCAATAGAAAGAGATGAAACAGAACCTCTGTATGTAGGAGGTTATTCTTAATAATAAAATGCTTATGGGAAAGCTCACTTCCTTGCAAAGGGCGTAGATACATTTGTCAACGTAGCGTAGGAAATGAAATCACGAGAGGTGGGAGATGGGTGGTTGGGAGGGGAATGTGGAACTATCTTAAAAGGGGTGGAAACGACGGAACTCTTCCGATAATCGAATAGGGTCAATGAACACTTTTTCCATCGTCGCACCCCGGGAAGTTATCCTTCGTGTATCCGCAATCTAAACTAATTACCCACTGGATTCCTATTACATTTGCCATCAGCCACTGTCAGCATTGAAAGGGAAGAAGAAATTGAGAACGGACGCGTCAACAACAAAAGTATAGAATTCCTTCATTGGTTTCCTCCCATCTCTTTCACAAAAGAATAAATTAACGAAACGAAACTGAAAAGCTAAAATTTTTCAGAATTTTTTTTATTTTTTTTATTTTGTTTAATGTTTTGTCCATTTTCTTTGATAATAGCGATCAGAACAGAGTTTTTATTAGGGTCCACATTTTTATGATCTCATAATCTTAAATCTAAGCAAGCATTTACGAATTATAACAAATCGAAAACAAAACCTAAAAATTGTTCATCCAACCAAAAAAAAAAAAAAACGTGTTCTTGCCTCCCAGTCACCAGAAAAACCTATCTATCGGTCCCTCAATAGTTTTTCCGAAAAGTTCCATATAATGACGAAAATACCTGTTATTTAGCGATAGGATTTACATAGCAGAAGCCATAATAAGGATTAAATCCTTAGAAATGGAAATAAAGATCAGGGAAAAATATACGTCTTGAAAATCCTGGTTCTAGTTGTTATAAATAAAAATCTTCTTATTTATTTACTTTTAAGATTTTGATTTGTTTTTTAAATTCTCGGTTCTTTCAAAACCTTAAAAAAAATGGATATCGAACACTTTACAAAACTTCAGATTTTCCTAGCTTTTTTTACTATTAATTTAAGTTATATTTCAGAGAGATTTTTATATTTTTATATTTCTTCTGTTCAAACTGTTTCCATTCTGGGAAAAAACAAACAAACATTTTTTTTCATCTTTTTCAATATTTGTAAAATTCTCTTTATTACGAAATTATTGCTCTTCTTTTAAGTCAGTTCTAACCAAAATGATGTTTTTCAGTGTTTTAATATTTATTGTAGAATTGTGGCTTTGATTGGGGTGTATTTTTTAATGATTTAATTGAAAGCTGTCATTGGATAGTACCTATGACATCATGTGTTTCCTTTTATAATAGTTCATAACCCTCTTGGCACCAATTCCTCATATTTTAAATGTATCCCAAAATAAGAGAAGCCTCGATTTCGGTTGGGTTAGAGGTTAAGTTCCTCTTCCTCCGTGAGATGAACTCAGCCTCTTTTTGGTAATGATCCTAGGAACAGCAGTGAAGTTCCATGAATGGACTGAAGGTGTCGCTTTCAAACGAGGTGAGGGACAGGGCGAGGTATTCAACACCTTACGTTTAATCAAATAAAGGATTTAAAAAAGAAAAAAAAAACTCACAAATGTTCATCTTTAAACTATCCAATATTATTGATTTGATTTGCAGTCTAATACTCGATTTACTATAATATTTGTTTTAGAATTTCTGATTTCTAAAAAACACGAAGCATTAAGATGAATATGTGTAAAAATGTGCATTTCTTTCTTTTAAATTGACAAAATAGTAGTAGTTTGTATAAATTCAATAACTTTTAAACCTTAAGAACTCAGACAGTCACTGCTGTTTCTGTAAAGGATTGGAGACTTTATTTAATTTCCAGTTATTTAGTTCTTTACTCATTTCGCAAAACATCAACTCCAGTTTCAAAGAAATAATTCGATACTCAGTTCGTGGTGGAAAGCCTCTAAGCAGGCCTTTTATATGGGTTTCTATGTGTTGTAACTTTACGAAAAAGAGAAGACAACATATTGTTGATAAAAAATAACAGCTACTTTAACCTTTTAAAACGTGATTCTTTTTTGTTTTTTTAAACATTGCACGGGAAATAAAAAGGTCGGTATTTTGGTTAAATTCTGTTATTCTTTTTCAGTAAAAGCGTACTTAGAAAATAAATAAATCATAATTTTAGTTTTATTATTATTTTTTAAAAACTATAAATTTAATTGTTAAGGTTTTGACTGAAATCACAAGAAAAGCTCTTTCGTACTCAATGTATATTTATTTAATTTTATTTTAGTTAATTTTATCATAATTTTGTTGGCTTTTTCCTTAATTTTTATGTAGAATACGTATTTTATTTTAAATATTCTGGAAAAAAATATCTGATTACTTTTTTCTTTTGTAAAGAAACTGTAATAAAAAAATGGCGTTTCAGAATTGCTTTTTTTTTTTTTTTTTTTTTTTTAAAATAAATAGGTGATTTTTTTTTTTTTTTCCTTGACGGCTTTATCTGTTGCATATCTGTTTAAAAAAAATTTCTTAAATTCTTCATGATCTGTGATTGGTATTAATTACTTCATCAAAGATAAGATTTTTTTGGAAAGAATTATCAATCATTTGTTGGTCCAATTAATAATTCGGGCTTTTTTTTTTTTGTGAAGAAGGAACGGAACAATATTTTCTGATGCAGGATTTACCTAATTCACAGCAAGGCGTCACCTCACATCATTAATGGAATGGTGTTAAGTAGAAACAACCTCCATATCTTCTCCCCATTGTCTTTTTCTATTTAATCCTTGGTAGCAAATGTCATTGAAAATTCCGTTGTTAGTCTTTGGAAATCAATTCCTTCTTTGTATTTGTATTTTGTGATTTGAAAATCTTTTATATTTAAAATACATTGAATTGGATGGAGGAGTTTATTCATTTTGGACACTAACAGACATTGACTATGAAGACATTGTACCAGTCTCTTCAGTGATTGACTTTGAAAAACATTCACAGATCATAAGGGAAATTTATTATCAAAAAAGCCCACTTGTGTCAATTTGTTATTGTGTTGATTTTACTCAGATGAACAGTGAATAATTTATTATATATTCATAAGTATCCTACAAACAGATTAAAAGTTATATTAAATATTTACAAGATTTTTCTGTCCACCATTTAATAGGATGTAAGTATGTCCCATTTTTGCTTTTTTTTTTTTTTCAAATGAATTCATTCGAAATATAATTATAAGGCGGATTTCCAAATTAATTGGCAAGTTTGACTTAAATTTGGAGAATGATAATGGTTTTGCACAAATGGGTTAGGGTTGTTTTTCTTATCCTACTTTTGTTCCGTTCTAATAAAGTGTTTTCTTTGCCTGACTTCTTTTTGTTTCGCTTGAGTTCTTCTGTTTATGACTGGACTTCCTTCCGAAAACTGACTCGGTCAAATAACAACGTAGACAGCCAAGTCTTCCGTTAACCTTAAGACACTCTTTCAGTATAACAACTTAACATCGTATTAATAGTTAATTAAGAATAGTTACTTATTTATTATCAGTCATTTTCGGTTCAGCGAAGTACGTTTTTGCAACTCTATCATCTGTTGTATTTTGTCAGCCCCTGTAATTTATTCTTTACTACACTTTACCACCCAAAGAATATTAAATAAAATATGTTAAGCAGTGATAGCAGATATATGTTAGTCAAATTTTAAAACCAATGCCTGCAACAAAAAATAAATAATAAAAAACTCTTGAAGCTAATAAAATATTGTAGGAATATAAAGTACGAGCTCTTTCCTTATCACGTTATAATGACTTAAGTTCCGTTGATTTAAAATGATTAATACAGCGATGTAGAATCTAATAAATATTCGAGAGTGATCGAGTCACTGTATTTTGATATTATTACAAAGAAGGAAAAGAAGGAATAGAATTTGATGTTTAGCTAATTTGGTATACTAGGCCATCCCCCTGTCTCCCCCTGGTAAGTATGAGATAATCCAAGAAGAATCGATTCCAAGCGGTTAAAAAGTGATATTTTATTCCTTTTTGAATGAAAGGATTATATGATAGGATTGGATATTGGGGGACCAGAAATAGTCCAATGGTTAGCGTTCCTGACTGCGAGGACGAAAGTCCTCGGTTCGAATCCCATGCATGGCGAAAATAAAAAAAAAAACAGAAAATTTTATAATCTGGCTTTCTCAGCAAGGGAAACTAATAATTAACAACTGCGCCGGACAGACAGAGAAATAAAAGATTTTAGTAATATAGATTAGAAAAATTGTTGTATTGTAGTCTAACATTTATCTATACAATGACATACAGTAATATACAGTAATTTTACTGTACAAATAATATTAATCGCTTATTGTACAGTAAAATAAAATATTATATACAATAAAATAAAAGTAAAACATTAATAAAATTTACATTTTTATTAAATTTTGATTTGTAAATCTTGTTTTGTTTCAAGAACACCTCCATTGTAGGCAAAGAAAATAATTGAAACAATGAGTTCAGCATTAAAATAATGATAGTATATTTGTTCTACTTCGTCTCGACCTTCTCACTCGATTTCCCGCTGTAAATTTATTTGTGAACCTTCATTTCTGCAGAGAAAATTATGTGACTGAACAGTTTAGCTTCTCTGAGCCAAAAACTAGTTTTTCATTCTTTTTTACCTGTTGTTATTTAATGTCTTCTTTCTGGGCGATGCAGTAGATCCTCTTATTGTTTTCTCTTTGTATCACTAGGTGACCTGGAAATCGGTCATTATTTTCAAATTTCACCCGTGTTATTAATCATAATAGCATTAGTATTTGACGAAGTATTAACTTTTTTTCCGCAAATGTTAAATCCTTTCAAAAAAAAAAAAATGCCTCACCAAATCTTGTCTTATTTTTATGTAAGATACAATCTCAAAATAGATATTGTGGTTTCACCAGAGACCTTTGTATGACAGCAAGAATTTAGCATATATTGCTTGAGAGTGTATATGATGAGATATTTTTTTATAGCTATTCGCTTGTAGTTCAATTACTTTACTTTTATTCTTTATTTTTAGGAATCGAATAAAAACCACATTAGAAAAAAATGGAATATAATACCATTCTGCGGTTTATGTTAATAACTGTAATTTATTTTATAATTTTGTTTACATTAGAAACCCTTTTTTTTATACTTCTTTTATGTGAAGAAATTATTGAAAATTATTTTAATTTGAATATCAGATAATAAACATTTAATATCTGAGCTTCTTCGATAGGATGCTTTCAACACAGAATAAGCGAAATTATCAATTGAATGAATTGAGTTTTGAAAGCGTAGAATCTCTCTAAGGATCTATTTTACTAGAAGAATGCCCGAGGTTTCATTTGTCTTTCTGTCTGGAGTATTACTTTCGCTGATGCTTCCAAAGTACAGTGGTCATTCTGGTGTTAAGATTTGATAGCTGCGCTTTATCCGAAATTTGAAATCTAAAAGTTTTCTCATTTAGTGTCATTCACTACTTAAGCAAACGAAATAAATTAGAGAAAGTTGACATCGAAGCAGCCGATTGGTCATTAAGACTAATCTGATGCTGGAATCGATGGTTGCCTGAGGACAGTCATTCACGTTGCCACGGTTCTGGTCTACCACAACAGGAGCACTGCTAGAGATCAATTTGTTGTGAAACAAGTCCTAACTGCTCTGACAGCTTCACTCGCCACCATCCACAGAGGAATCCTTAAGTATCGCAACGGTATCTACCCTTGCTAGACGATTGTTAGACGAATTGCAGACACTGGGGCTTCATTCCCATCACTCCTTACGAGGCCTGTGTTTAACAACCCATCACTAGAGGCTCCATCCCACAGACATGGTCGTGTTGTGTTTAGGGATGAATCCCGCTTCTGCTTTATAGTAGATGATCATTGCTTCCGCGTATGGAGGAAGACTGAGCAACGCTCAAATTTTGTCGAGAAGCACATAGTCAATACAACTAGTATAATGGTGAGGCGAGCCATTTCTTAATAGAGCACATCCCAGTGGCACTTAAGTTAAACGCTGTCTTCATGG
Organism: Thereuonema tuberculata; assembly: GCA_023159025.1. Classification (NCBI taxonomy): domain Eukaryota; kingdom Metazoa; phylum Arthropoda; class Chilopoda; order Scutigeromorpha; family Scutigeridae; genus Thereuonema; species Thereuonema tuberculata. Next base: position 45,719,495 of record JAFIDM010000007.1, read on the forward strand.
TGCTTCATTTTTATTTTGTCAGTGTTTATTTTCTGTTTATTTTCTTTTACTCATTTTAGAAAGATGGAGATGTTTTCAGCAACTTCTGAAATGATTAATTTCTACCGGAAAAAAATTTCATAGACAATAATTAGAAAAGATTTGACCATTTTATTGTTGTTCTTGAACAACAATGCTTTTATCAGCGAAGATTTACTCACAAGATAGAAACCAATGTTGACTCTGGAAGAAATGTTTAAAAAAAAAAAAGGACATATAAGTTTTAGTTTTGCTTTATCTCTTGAAAACCATGTTCCTACTTTGACAACATTGATATGTCCTCTTCAAACCTTACAGCCAGCTACAATGTATCTGTAATTTTTACATGTTGGATTTTATTGAATGCATTCCTAACAAATAAAGTTTACTAGAGTATTTATAGTTCATATTTATCCCACTAGTTTTATTTATACAAACATATTTCTAATAAACATTTTTACTGCCGTTCCTAATTCTGCAGAACATCAACACAAAGGATTTCACATTAAGTATTGCGGTGAATCACTGTAATAATTTAACTTTGGTAATTTATTTCCATGATTAAAGAAATGATACTATGAATTTTCCTGCTTATATAAACACTCTTACCAAAGATGTTTTCGCGTATTTTATTTTTCAATTAGGTGGATGTTTTATTTGGCTGTAGATTAGATTGTGTACTGCTACTGAAATCGAACACAAGAAGAACCTGATTGTGGAGTAAATGGGATATTCGGTGGTTGATGATAACTTCCGTATCTTCGCATCCCATTGTGCGGCAGCAGTTTAATTGTTCTTCTAATCACCGTCCGTGATCCGTGGTCGAGTCGTGAGGTGCCTCCCACAACGGAAAGGGTCAGGGGTCGCAGGACCCCGTAAAAGCAGGTCAAGCGGTCTAAAAGCCCATTCTCTTGTTTAATCTATCCTCGTGGACGACATTTGCAATTTAGTTCTATTTCAGTGGACGAGGGGGCGCTGATGGATGATTGGCCCAGTTTTGCTTTTCATTTCAAACAAATTAGATAAACGCAGACACGAAATTACTTTTGTGTTTTGGTGGAGGTGGATTTCATTTGTGTTTATCTCGTATTGTGAAAACAATTAATTGAATCCAATGAAAGCTGCAAATGATTTTCATGAACTTTGAATAAATTGCTCATAGAAAATTTAGACGACATTAAAAAGTAAACTTTCTTTTCTTTTTTCTTCTTAAATTCTTTCTTAGCAGATAAAATAAAAATAATTAAACAATCAGTTTTTACAAATACCGATTAATAAAATCATATAATCAGTAAGTATTTCAAAACATTTGAATTTTAAAAGAGCATACTTTACATTGAATATTAATTGAATGAAATTTTTATGTCTTATAATCTACTTTGCTAACAATTATGAATTTTACTTATTTTCTTGAATGTATTCCGGATATTGAGGATGCATTAGTATTGTCTACAAGATGGAGTAGCTGTGTTGAATTATTATTAGTTTGATTCTCTTGGAAACAGATCCTTAGGTTCTCGGGGTTCAAGGCGGGTGAGCGTCATCCTGACCTCTACTTTCAAAATTGTCTCTTAAAAAACGATTATCAATTTTTCATTTTAATAAATGAATTAATAAATTTAATTCTGTATTTTCCACTTTCCTAAAATATTAATAAAAAGTTAAAATACTATCACTTAGTTCAAATCAGTTTGACTTATAATGAAAAATGGAATACATAGCAATTACTAGAATGGATTAAGAAAGTTAAAGGGTCGGCACAACAGGCCTATGCAGGCCCAAGGGCTCGCGGGAGGTAAGGCTCCCGGCGTTTCATGACCAACGGGACTAGATTGAGGTCGGGAGGTCAGCCCAACGCCTGCCCGCCTTTAACTCTCGGGAAAGAAACCCGGTACCCATTCTACAGAGGGCTGGGTAGGCCTTAGGACCCGTTTGGAGGAGAATGGAGCGTGGAAAAATTCCCGGCCTCCGCCGAGGCCGGGAATCGAACCCTCCACCTCCAACCCGCAGCCAAGCGCCCTTACCCACTCGGCTACTGGGCCCACAACTAGAATGGATTAGACTGGCTTATAATTTGAAAAAAATAATGGGGAAAAAAAATCCATTTTTGTTTCTTCTTTGACTGAACTTTCTTACAATTTTTTAAGGAACTTTAGAAGTAGCAATGAATAAAAATAATAGAAATAAATACAAACAAAAACAGCAAAATAAAGTTCTCGTCCGCTTCAATCGTGTGGATCCTATTTTTTTCATTTAGAGAGTTGATAATCCGAAGTGTACTTTTGAAGCAGCAAGCTGGGAAAAAAGAAAAAAACAAAAAGCAGAAGCAATAGATTGTGGGATCGAATCTATAATAATTCCAGCCCCATCTAAGCAGCTCTTGCAAAGAATTATTTTACACTCACTTCTTTCAACAAAAAAAGGAGAATAATTTGGAATTATGTCTTAATTGTTCTATTTATTTATTTATTTATTTATTTATTTATTTATTTATTTATTTATTAATTATGTTTTAAGGTTTAATTAAGCCATTTAAATGTCGGCTCTTTTAGTCATTTTGAATTGTTGATGTTCTTTCTAATTTCTAAATTAAAACATTTAATTAGTAAAATAGAAAGAGAATAATAAAAAAAAAAGAAATCAAATGAAGTCATAAGGTATTATTCCTTTAGTAATTCAAATATAAACATTTTCTTTTGATATTATTAAAAAAAAGAATAGCTCAGTGAAATAGTTGAAGTGATTTCTTTTGACACTGATGAGGATGACATGGAAATGCAAGTGAGTGTTGATTCAAGCCCTTGACGATAAACATTGCCATTGATTCCATGTGAAAACCCATCGTTAACCTCTGACCCTGCGGAGACAATAATGATGGCAGCCCTCAGGCAACCAATTGAACAGAGCAAAGACCCGCCAAACAATATTTGCTCAAAGGTACATTAGCCCAAGAGCAAGCAAAGAAGAGCCATTGTAATCCTTTCCATTGAATGGTTGGTTTAATCGGATGATAAGATTTTCAATAGTAATTCTTTGTAGGTGAAATATATTATTAATTTAACTGTAGGATGTTAGGTTTAACACTGATGTTAATGTTGGAAATAAAAATACAAATTCATGAAATCTTGAATTACTGTTGAATTGAACAAATGTATGTGAAGTTTATCGTTAGCACAGCATTATTTTATTCCAAGTCATATATTGAATATTACATTATTTTAAGAAACGTTTATTACAGAAAATATGGGACTATGTACTTCATTTGTACGAAACACGTGAACTATACCACAGGTGTTATTCAGGATTTTGGAATGGAAGGGGTTATGATGGTCGCAGTCGTTGAAAAAAAAAAAGAGTCGGTTCCTTTTCGGAATTGGAGGGAGGAATAACAAACAAATCGATGAATTTTCTAGCCAAAATAAGACTCCTTTATTCAGACCCTTTAAACCTTCTCTCCCCTCCCCCCTCGATACGACAGTGTGTGATATAAATATACCCCTAAGAATTACATTTAATATCCTATAGAAACATGGCTTTCTTCAAATATTTAAGCAATATTTAACGGAGATGGAAATAGATTTGATAGAATGGAAATTTGTGGCTGTTGTTTCTTGCATTAAATATGGAATACATAGAGAATAGGAAGCCTTCGTTTATAAACTAAGGTTATGATAAGCTCTTTATGCTCGACCCTGTTAGTTCCATCATAGGCTATATTGGCCCTAGCCTCTAGAATTTCTGTTGGTCTTTTATGATACTTAAGGTCCTCAATGGGTGTGAGGATATTACCCTTACAGCCCAATATTACCATATTGAAAAACTTAGGAATATAATTCTACATATGTTTAATTTTTTTAGTAATTAAAACATTTATCTTGCCTAATCTAAAAATTAAATATATAGTCATTCGAAATACGTCCGTGATCCCATAAGGCAGGGGTCGGCAACCCGCGGTCCGCGAAGCGTTTTGGTGCGGCCCGCGGGGCGTCTTAAGATTTTCCTTTTTTTTTTGGTTGTTAAAATAAGATTTTGGCCCTTTTTGGCCCAAGTGCGGCCCGCAGTAATCCCCACATAAAATATTTGGCCCTCTTACAACAAAAGGTTGCCGACCCCTGCCATAAGGGAAGAAATAACATTTTCGACCGTATTTTCGAACAAGATGCAAGTGAGCGTAAAGTAAAAAGGTGCTATTTAGCAACAATGCATCATTCGCAGTGGCAATAGCGGATTCAACGGCAACTTCCCTCGACAGTCGATAAGTGTCTTCAACAGTTCCTCTGTTGATTTTGTGTTTGAGAATAAAGGTTATTTGTGTATTTATCGTTTCGTGATATTTTGTTCAACATAGCCACTACATGCCCAATCACAAAACCTAGAATCACAGAAAAAGAGGCGAGCAATTGATCTTGAAGTTATAAAGCAACATGAAATTAGTAAGCCCGCGTTAGTGTGATTCTAATGGTCTCATTCTACAGTGGTAGTAATGGTAATGGTCTCATCCAACTTATTTAAAATTATCAATTGGAAAAATTCAACGGAACTTGTAACTAAAGGAACCCATTTTAATTACTTAATTTTTATTTATTTATTTATTTTCATTTTGCGTTACTTAACAATTTTCACGGTATTATTGTTTCTAGGGATTAATATTTATGATTTTTAATTTTTGGTAGCAATTTGTTTAAGAAATATATTTTCTTAATTAAGATTTCATTCGAATTTTTTTATCAGATTAACAATTTTCAAGGTTCAGTTGGAAATTCTAAAAAAGAAGATTAAAAAAAAAAAAAAAACCTAGGATGAAAAATGGAAGAATAGCGAGTAATTTCGAACGTATAATAAACTCCAATTATCACAGTAGAGAATAAAAAATTAAGAAAAAAAAGAAGCGGTGACGATTTGTGTAGCCAACTGCATTGTTCGCTTCTTCTATTCATCGCGTTGTACCACGTGTTCCATCCATCACCTTGAAAGGTGTCTGCTCGCCTCCATTTGTAGGTGGAAGGTGTTGCTCATTTTTTTCAATGATCCTGACCTCGCGAACCCTTTGAATACTCAGAGAAATCGGTGGAATTCAGGGGTGTTGAGTTTCGTCACGCACTGCAACGCCCCCTTCAGGAAAAGTTTTTTTTTTTTTTTTTTTTTTTCACCAGTTTCGTTTGCAGTCAATTCCCTCTGTCCAGTGGGAATCACGTCCTGAGCAAAATACAGAGCTTCAAAAACATTTGCTTCTTCCTCTTTTTAAAGGGAAGGATAAGATGGAACGCCATTACAGGCTATTTCTGTTGATCTGTCATAAGACAACCTTCTAGAGCGTCGTATCTCTCACGCTAAGAGACGGAAGATCCCCGGCAGTCAATGTCATTTCAACTTTCAATATTGGAAGCCCATTACTATTTATTTCAGATTTATTGAAATTCTTTATAAAATTACTATTTTTAATAAATTCCTTCCTATCTTCTATCGAGAAGATGTTTTTTTTTTTTAATTCAGAAATGTGACGCAAGATTCAATATCGGTGTTATTATTATTATGTTTGTATGTTTCAAACCTTGGGTTTCCTCAGCAAAAACAATACGGCGGGACAAGGACCAAGGCACATATTGCCAAGAGTAAAGACGTGGACAAGAATGATTACGGATGTGTTATCATTATTATTATTAATGTTATATCTTTTATGAAAAATTATAAAACTTTAGAAGACTAACACTTAAAATCCTTTCTATGTAAAAACGAATAAAATTAAACCAAAAACATAGAAAATCAGTAGCAGAATTCCTTATCAAATGCCAGTGAAACAGCGGAATGATACAAAAATAAATAAAATAAATGCGAATGCACAAATCATGGATCCTGATATAGAAATGTTTCCCAGGCCCTTATGAATAAAAGTATAACTTTACTTTAGTCGCACACTTTTTTTTTTTTTTTTGTATTAGTATTGTTGTTAAAATACGAAGTTGAATGCATTCGTTGTGTGACGCATCCATTGCATCCGCATCTACTTCATCTCTCTTGTTCTACCACTTTTAGTTAAAACCGATTGATCATTGAAACTATTGCGTCACCGAAAATCAAAGACGAATTCTTCCATCTCTTCTGAATCTACATTTTTTTAAAAAAAATATTTCAAAATGTCAACTCACTTTAAAGATTTCTGTTGAGTGACCTATGTTATTATGTCTACACCTTTAATTCGGTGACTTTCGTCATTTGATGGAAGTACTTTGAAGAAATTCAGTTCATAGTAGAATCAGCGTTTTTCTCTCACTCAGATAAGCGTTGGAATCTGCATCTAAATGATAATCCACTCGTCTTATCTTAATGCATCTGAACTCATGAATTTCACCGGTGTTCTTTCCCCAACCCGTCCTACCCTTTTTTTTTTTTTAATCTGTTTTAACTTATCTTTAATTAGGCTTAATTCTGAAAACGGTATGAAAATACAAGTGTAGCATTTTTTAATTGTATTACAGTAAAACCCCGGTTAACCGAACTAAAGGGGCGGGGGGAAGCCGTTTCGGATAATAATTTTTTCGGTTAAGCCATAATACAGCTACAGTATTTTGTATTGTAATTAAAGTACGTATTTTTGAAAGATTTTGTTGAATGTCAAACGAATTCAAAAACCTCTTTGTATGCTACACTTATGTTCTTTATTAAGTTAAAATTAAATTTTTGGGATTACAGTAGGCTACATCAATATACAGTATTCATTAATTAATAGTTTGTAGCATATGAATTACTCATTTTAAAAAACTCCGTAATTTTTGTTTGTTTCTTGCGTCCCTCCCAACGTTTTCGAGCAGCGATGTCCCGCCAGTACAGTAGACTATTATTGTTTGGATTTGCGATTTTCGGAGGCGTTTCGGATAACCCGATTTCGGTTTACCGGGGTTTTACTGTATTTAAATCTTAATAAAGACACACATAGACACAAACATACAATTTCTGTCAAATGAATAACTTAGTTTTAATATGAATATGACAGAAAAAAATGCATTCAATAGCTCTTTTTAGAACAAGAAAAAAGATAATAGTCATGAAACAAGAAAGATCTATAGGTGCATCATAATTTAGTAGAGAACTAATATTTTAAGTAAAAAAAGCAAACGTAATTTTTAGTATTTTGAAAATATATACATATCTAAAAAAAATTAAATTTTAAATTATGTTTTCTAATAATTCGTAAAAAAGTAATTGATTTCCTATTAGCAATGAAGAAAGTTGAAGTTAGGAAATTGAAATCATTCTTTTCGCGCATCCTCGACTTCCTGTGGAACAGCGCCATCTGGTGAACTAACTGGGAACTTCTTATCATCACAAGAATCGGTTGTAGCTTCTTCAACTTCAGTTTTAACTTTACACATGTGTTTCTTATCCCAAAAAAAAAGTAGCACTAAAATAAACATGGAATTATATTTAAGTTCCTGTTATTTTTTGTTAAAATGCCGCTATTACGTCCTTATTTATGTATATCAATCTGTTTCATTTTATTTTGCAGCAAAAAAGATTCAAAGAAATTGAAAAATTTCTCTAACGGGAAATAATAAAGCACAATTTGTTATTTTACATTCTTTTCGATATAAAGTGCTAAGTCCCCGACTTCAAAGGATATTATAAAGAAAAGAAAAAATAGGCCATTTTGACTTGTTTTCATCTTTTCTTGTGAATTTTTTAGTTATTTTTACATGAAAAACAAAGCTCATTCGGATTTTTTATTTTGTGTTTTTTGTAGAACTTTTCCTTAAGAATTTATCTTTAGATTAATATTAAATATTATTTATTTATTTTTATTTAGTAACTTCGTGGGCCCGGTGGCCGAGTGGTCAGGGTGCTTGGCTGCGGGTTAGAGGAAGCGGGTTCGATTCCCTGCCTCGGCGGAGGGCGGGGATTTTTCCACGCTCCATTCACCTCCAAACGGGTCCTAGGGTCTACCCAGCCCTCTCTAGAATGGGTACCTGATTTCTTTCCGGGAAGTTAAAGGCGAGCGGGCGTCAGCCTGACCTCCCGCGATCCCATAGGCCTGCATTGGTCAATCAAAGGCTTTAACTTTATTTAGTAACTTTATAAAAGTAACTGAAATTGTCGGTTTAATTCAACGGTTTAACTATTACTTTAATGTTTGTTTTAATATAGTAATTAATGAGAGAATTTTTTTCTTCTTGAAATTGTATTTACTACAAACCCTTCAGTATATTTTTGCAAACCTTTCGTTAGCGTCTCTTCTCTCGTCCTTTTTATTTTATTTTGCCAATTTCATATCTTTTTAGACATTCTTTTGTTCTCAACCGTCTCTTTTATACTATTTTTACGTGTTCTACTACATTCTTGTGTCTGGTTTATCAGATAAATCGCTCTTGACATCCTGAACAGATTTTTCCAAAAGACAGGAAAATTATGTTTTCAAAGAATCGAATTTCTCTGAAGTCAGTTTTTAGCTCCAATTAAGCTGACTTTCTTAACAAAATTCATTAAATGAATAAGGAAAAGGAACAAGTGAAGCTGATGACTCAAATTCCCCCGGTGTTATCTACGTCCTGTGATAATCTATCGTCCACTGTCCATCCTGTTCTGTCTGCAGATGGTTCTTGGACATTTTAGCTTATGGTTTCTTAAGGAGTTATTTGCTTGATCACGTGGATATTACTAACTGTGGTGTTTATGGTGATGGCCACACCGAGGGATTTGTGATTCGTTTGTTGACCGTTTGATTCCTCTTTGGCCATGTTTCTGCAGAAGATTGACAAGTACGTGTTATTCTTCTGTTCTCCTCGAGGTTCGTCGCCCGTGGAGAAGAGACATACCATCGATGTTCTGTTCACTGAAGATGGCGAGTCATCGTGTGGATCAGTTGAGCAACAGACCGACTCCCCCCAATCCCTGCGCCGTAGCTGGAGGCTGTCTTCCGAGTTGGACGAAGGCATGTCATTCACTAACACACATTTATTTACCTTTAATCTCCTACATTTTGTTGTCTTTACTTGAAACAGTTTTCGTTGTTATTCTTATTTTTGATTATTGGTCCTTTGCCATTGAAATCAGCTCACAGTTCATCTCAGTTTTCCTTGGACCAACAATAACAAGGAGGGAAAAAAAAATGAGGCTTTAGATGACCATTAGAATTATAAATATTTACATTAATTATTCCATGATCTGGTAGAAACACAGATAGATCTGTGGTCCACATTTAAACGTAAAAAGAACAATGTGTTTTTTGATTTAAAACGAAATACAAGTATCATAATGATCTGACATTGAACTTCTTTTATTTGATAGGATAGATTAAACATTGTTTAAATACACAAAACTTTAAATTTCACTTTAATTGTTAAGAATAGTTACTTAAATGTCCATCTCATGTCTAATGAGCAGTTGACTAATTTTAATGTTCGTAAGTTTTCCAAATAATCCTGATGTTATTTTAATGAATAAAAAAAGCATTTACGGTGTTTATTTTGAATGACTGTTTCATTGTAATCTCTAAATTAACAGTGTTATTAATCTTCTACTGGATTTCGCTTTATGTGTTGAAAACAAATGGTCACAATTGCTTTTTCATACAGATAGATGTTCTTGTTTTTACAATAATATTCCTTACAAAAGTTAAATTCCTTAACCAGTAATTTCCTTACTTGAATATCTTGTATCTATGGTGAAATGATTTCGAAGTTGTTAGTAAAAAACATCGGAATCGCAAAAGCAAAAAAAAAAATAATAAAACACGTTGTTTGTTAATACAAATGTTAATAAAAATTGTGTGTTTGTGTATTTATTAATTCATTAAAGAAAACGATGTTTATTCATTTATATACTTTTTATTCAGAGTGTATGGAATTGATGATTAATTTCTTTTTCTTTTTTTAGGTAAGTTCAATTTCTTTTCCCGCTTTCCTGTTAATCTCGTTAAGGTAAGATGTTTCAGAAGTTTTTTTTTTTCTTCTCGTTTTTTCTTTCTTTCGAGAAAGTTGGACGATCTCAGATTTACAATACGAAGAAAAAAAACAAACCCACCCGAACCTTCACTCACTGAAGACGTTTTCCTGGTTTTC
>JAFIDM010000007.1:45749068-45776899 GCA_023159025.1 Thereuonema tuberculata
CCGGCGACAATAAGAGACTCGGCGTTTATTGTCGCCGGTCTCTAATAAGCGCCGGGCTGCAGAGGGGACACGGCCAAATAGTAGCCGGTCTCTAATAGTAGCCGGGTCTTTGATATTTGCCTACCGGTACTAGTGTAAGCGTCCGTATCTTTATAGTCGTGCTTAATACCTTACGGTACATTGCCTTACAAAATGCCGCCGAAACGGTCATTTGACATTGCCTTTAAGATTCGCGCAGTGGAATATGCGAAAGAAACTTCCGGTGAGGCGGCCGCCCGTCAACAACGAAGCCGTCATTGCTGATTCGGACGACGAATATCAGCGAAAGGTACAGAAAGATATTGCCATTTATCTTTAACAGTTAGTCTTATGTATCATGTGAAATTCAAATAAAGTAGCTGTTTGTAATATTAGCCGGTATGTAAAAATATTGCGTTCTGAAGGATTTTGTTAATAATGGCCGGCCTCTAATTGCAGCCGGTCTCTGTTAAGCGCCGGGAGCCGAGGCTAGTTTTGCAAATAAACGCCGGGGGCCTCTATTGGAGCATATACGGTATATTATTTTATTGCATTATCATCAAACATAAGCAAGTTTCCAAAATTTCTAGATGATTGACCAATGGGAAGTATCTTAAAAATGGATTACAAGTTTAGACCCGGAAACCAGACAGTGGGAGTTAATTAAAAGCGTGGTAATAATAATAGCAACTAGGATTTTACAACATCTACTATTTGTAATTTTCTTTCTAAATATGAGCATTACATTGTTTTCCATAATAAAAATTCAAAGAGTAACTCAACAATAAATAAATAAACATAATATTTTTTCCCATGTATTTCCTTTTGTAAAACCTTAGTTCAATCCCAGCCTAATCCTACTCTTAAAAATTATTTAAGTTGCCTAAATTTAAAGTTTCTTTGAAGTATTCGCAGTGAAGTATTGTTTTATATATTTCTTTTCATCCATCTGAAACCAATCTTCCCATTTTGTTGTGTTTTATGTTTGATTAGATTTTTCTACGGTTACATTACGGGACCTGGAAATGCTGTTGTTGGTCCTTTGACCTTTAGTTCCTCCACCTCCCACCAGGGACTAGAATTCACGGGTATCAGTTGTATTTCATGAGGAATCCGCAATTTTTCTACCGAGAACAGGGTCAGAGTGGCTCCATTTTACGACGAGAAAAGGTGAAAAGCGTGGGAAGATGGGTTATATTTCAGGTGAAGGGGTGGAGTGAGAAAGACAATCACCTCGCTGTAAATTGAGTTGTTTCTTCTCGGATTTAAGCTCCATACACTAAATTATTAAAAAAAAAACCCTACATTTTTGTATTATTTTTAGTTGTTCTTCAATGTTATTTATTTAATCCCCGACCCCAAAGAAAAAAGAACTTTATTGAAAATTGAACAATTTAATAAATAATTTGAATATTCAAAGTTTATTTATATAGAATACTAAAATTTTGCCTCTCAATCTTATTTATTAATATCAATCTTTAGTTTCGAAATTTGATTATTAAAACACCCACATTCTGGTGGAAACAAAGATAAAATTGGAATCTTGGTTTTTCTTGGTTTTGTTTTATCAAATGATTGTTTCTTCATCAACGAAATATAGCACAGTAAAACACGTTTGAAGAACCAACAATTTGATAAAAGACTTTAAGTTTAATAATAATTTATTCTTTGATGCCCTTATGTGATATCAACTTAAAACATATGTAAAGTGAAAAAAAAAAAATTCATATTTTCTGTTTACTTCGAAAGTAAAGCCCAACTACTAAAATACTATTTAAAATTTCACTATATTTTTAAGTAAAAACAATAAAAGAGAACCAACTCTATTGAAAATGTGTCCAAGGTTTGTTTGAGTTGAGATTCTCTATCTTGAGTGATATTTATTTTGTAAGCTCAGTCTATTCCACCCCGAAACTTTTCTCCTTCTTTTTTATATCTTTCTTAAAATACTCATGAAATATTCAGAGTTCTTCGGAAGATAAAATTGGCAAAACGTTCTCCCTATAAATAAAATAGACTCGACTCGAATACAGCAGCTGACGAAAAATCGCACTTGTACTCTTTCTTTCTTCTTGTGATTATTTTTTTTGCTGCAGTTGTTTTCTAACCTGTCTTATTAAAAAAAAAGGATTTTCTAAATTAATATTAATAAGAAATTAAGTAAATGTTGTATTGCTTTGAGAAAGAATCTACTAAAATCGAAAAGTTCTCCGTAAAATCCTGTGATTTTATATTTTCTTTTAATGTTAAGGAATTTTCTTTAATGAATTTTAATTATTAATTTATTTCGTTTCGGAGAACTTTTTTTTCAGTGTCTTATTGTTTTCTAACAGATATTTATTTGTAGAATTCTTCTAGATTAGATATGCGTCAAAGTTATCTCCTCCGCTATCTTATCACTATTACTTTCAATAGAGATAATTTCATTAGAATTGTATAAATTTCTAAATTGTTAATAAACTCCTGTTAAATCATATATTTTATCTCCAAATTGTAATTTAGTTATTTTGAAAGATAGTTATTAAAAAAAATATTAATATCTGTTTTAAGGGCACTGAAAGTTGTAAAGAGGAATCGGATCTCAATTCAGTTAAATACCTTATAAATTAATAAGGTAACTTTTCTGGAGAAAAATGAGTTAATTTGCACAAATATACACATTCGCCATCGTAACACTGTGAACTTATCACAGCTTATCAATGTAATACCTAAACTGACACGAAGGACTCATAGAAAATCTACCCAACCGATATCCAACAAAAACAAAGGCAAAATAACAACAGCATATATTCGTTGATCCAAATTTGTTGTTGATCCCTGGTATTATTCTTATAGAAGCTTTCTTAAAGTAGATGTTTCTTGAAGAAATTGAAAATCAGCTCACCTGCCTCCAGGAATGCTATACAACATTGTTTCTCAATTATTTATTTTTTGCTTCACCGCACAATAATGTAAAATCCTGTTGCTCACCAAACTTTTTCATTGCTTTACTGTATTAAAACGATCCTTTGATAATCTGTGCATGATTTGCACATGAATTACAGTCACACTTAATAAAATACCCTGAAACTATCGAAAAATAAGCCTTACTCAGCGGATTTTTGAACTTCATTTTTAGAACGACAGAATGTAGTTAAATTTCTGTTGGCCCAGATTATTTGATGTTAAGAATTTGATTTAGCATTTAGTTGGGTCTTTTTTTTATATAGGTGCACTTTCAGAATCTTTTTGTGGCACAGTAGTGGTATCGACCCACCGGTTGAGAAGCTCACAGGAGTGAGATCGGGAGAATAGGAGGGCTACTCCATCTTTTTTTGTTTAAGAACATCATCTCTCTAATTCTTCAGCTAAATATTCATTAAAATATCCTCCTAGGATTAAAAAATATGGAAACTTTTAGTGTTAGTTTTAAATTAAGTAGAAAACTTTAAAGATTATGGATTATTTTTATTTTTTGCGCAAATATCGGATTCATTAATACGGATTTTTTTTTTTTAATCAGATCGAAAATCAATCATGAACTGAAAATATAATCTTGGAAAAAAACGATTTCAATCGAATGAAATTAATAATAAATATTTAAAAACACAAAGGTTTCAAATCACTATTGTACATGAATAGATCGTTATACAAAAATATACATAAAAAAAGAGACGTATCGATTCGACATGCGAATCTATGTCAATCTGTCAGTTACAATTCAAAAAGTTGTGTTAATATAATACTTGATCATGTGATTGGACAATCCTATGTTGATAGAGGGGTTACTATAAATATAAAAAGATTCTCTAAAAGTTACGTCAAAATAATTTTTCCCATAACAAACAATATTATTTTTGTGCATATTTGATTGATTCTGATTTAGTGAAATTTAGTGAATTGTCTTTCTTTTTTATATTTTAAATGGTTTCTTTGAATACTTTTCAATTCCATATAATAATAATAGACTTCCCTACAGAAAACTTTTAATTCGTTTTTAAAACTCTGTTGTATTTCAGTATTCCCTTGATCGAATTCGATGGAAAATAGTTTCGTGTAATTAGCAGTTGGCGGGAATCTCAGATGGAATAGAAATAGACGAACATTGAGAAAGAATAACAAATGGGCTATTATGTAAAGAAAAAAGTGAAATATAAAAATAAAATAACATAATAACAAAGATTGCACACGGCCAAACATGCATTAAAAAGATTTAATGTTAAAGGTTGTAATGTTGTATTTTATTATAACTTAAAAACCAAGTAATTATGCTGTCTCCAATAAAAAAAAAGTAGAAATAAAAACAATAGTACATATTATATGAATAGTACTAAATATAGAAAGCTCATTTTACATATTTGGAGCTAAAAGCTGAATTTCAAATCATTGAAGCCAATAACGCAATATTGTTAAACACTAGATACTGTGCATCAAGGCCCAGCCTCGTGTAGGGAATACGACTACAATTACATAAACAATGGTTGGACCGTCACTTCTGAGTGTCCAGTGAAGAGTACTCCCATTGCACTGCTCTCTTTGGACGATGCGTGAAGACGGTTTCTCTAGATTATCATTAGTCGTGGTTGAGCTACACAAATCATCACTTAACATCAGCAAGGACTACTTAGTTATTTTCTCTGTCATTCCCTTCTGAAGAAACCTGATCTTTCTATTTTTTGACCATCTTCTAGATGAGATTCCTTCTCTCGTCCTCCATCGCAGACTTTTCTTTATGTATAATTTTCTTTGAAGTAGAAGGACTTTTTTTATTGACGGAACATAAATTTTCGTCAGGAGAATTTAAGTTAAAAAATTAGTTGAAAATAGAGATGATTCGTGAAGCTTCTTTTAAAGTTAATATCGTTTAGATGTTAGCAACTGGAGAAGGATGGTTTCTAGTGTTAGAAATTGCTAGAAGTTCTGTCCTACTCAAATAAATTAGAAGAAATTTAAATTTTAATCCAGTCTCGTTCAAACGCTGAAGCAAAAATTCGATTTTGTAATTTTTTCTTATTGAGATAATTCTTTAAATTATGATTTTAAAAAGTTTGTAAATGGAAACCGTTATTCATCATTTTGTTTTCCACGTTTTCTCTGGTTATTTAGAAATGGATAATCTGTTTATCTTTATTAGGTTGAGAAAAGAAAGATTAAAGCCTAAATACTGATTTCGTCATTGGATAGATAATCCTTGTTACTCAAAACTATCAGTAGGCGAACGTAAATCCTAGAATGAAGAAAATCATCCATTGATCTCCTTGGTTTTTAGACATTCCTTCAATAGACAATGTTTACAAAAATGTGAAACAATTCTATGACGCAAATTTCTTTTCAGAAGATGGGAGTTCATATTACAATTAGAGAAAAACCAAAGAAGTAAAAGAAAAAGCGAAAAAAAGAACACTTACAATTTTTATAATGAGTAACGAGATTTTATTTTAGAAATTAAAATTAATTGATTTAAGAAATACATTTTGCTCTTTCTGCAATGTGTAAATTCAGTCACTGGATGAACAAGATACTATTAGTTAGATTGTTTTCTTTTGGTTGATCTATAAAGCAATTACTTATATTTCCAAATAGATGTAAAGTTGAACCAGTCTGATGAAGCACAGTCAATGTTCGAAACTGTTACTAATATACGTATAGTATTCTTAACATTACAAAAGTGTACTACCTTGTTTTGTAGTATAATAAAAACAAGAAAATAATTGCATTTATGCTTTATTTTGTATAATATTTGCTACCATTTGGTACGGTATTCATTAATTGAAATTAGAAGTTGTTCAGTGAACTTTGACGTAGCGTTGAAGCATCCCAGGACAGTGGCTGTTTTCGTCGCTTCGATATCCATCAGCTCACAACAAACTTCATTTCTTTCTTTTTGTTTCCAGTGAATGACGTATTAAATGGAAATTAAATGGTGGAGATTGAAAGCGTAGGAGTTGATCACTTTTGTTTGTTTTGACTTTTTTTGCTTATTATCGGAAAGGCACTTGGAAGCCGTTGAACAGACGCTTTTTCGAATTAAGCGTAAACTTCGTAATGATAGCCCCAGCGCGCAATTACCTACCTGCTTTAATCAGAACGGTATGTAAGAGCAGTTGTTTTAATTGTTTTTCCCACCTCCTCCTTCTCTTTTCCCATCGTCTAAATGACTCAC
The DNA here is from genome assembly GCA_023159025.1 of Thereuonema tuberculata. Classification (NCBI taxonomy): domain Eukaryota; kingdom Metazoa; phylum Arthropoda; class Chilopoda; order Scutigeromorpha; family Scutigeridae; genus Thereuonema; species Thereuonema tuberculata. Next base: position 45,755,229 of record JAFIDM010000007.1, read on the forward strand.
AATAAATATCCGAATGAGTTTCGTAATGAAAGTAATTTCAGAACAAAACAATACTGGATGTTGTTGGCTGACCTTATCGTAATTACCATCTCGATGTCATTTTATAAAGGACAGAGGGGGTGTCAGCGAATAACGGACGCTACTGAAACTGGCAAGTGAAGACAGGAAACGGGATAAAATCGGCTTTTAATGATCTCATTTCCTGTAGGGAATTAAAGAGTATTATCAAATGACGTCACACCCTTGGCCTAAAAAACAAAATCAATAACCCTGGTAGCGTTTAATAATTCATATTCACCTTCAAAGGATTAAACTAAGAGTATTTAATTAAAATTCTTTTATGTAATTAAGATTTCGTAGGAGGAAACCTGATCCTTTTATTATTTTATTTAATCTTCTCTAATTAGAATTTAGCCAATGGGATTAGCAGTAAATATCGGAGGGAAAAAAAAAAAGAATGACCTCTGCATTCACTTTTCACAAAAACTTTTGTTCTGTTCTGTGGTATAGATTTATTTTTAGTTGAATGGTTGCATTTCAGTTTTATCTTATAATGTGATTTGTTTTTTCTTAAGAACTTTTGAGGTATTTATTTTCTGTCGTTTCAGTTTTTATCGCTTACAAGTGATTTGAGGAAAACTCTGAATTTACCTTCATTTAATACAAAAATCAGCTGATGTTTTGATTTTAATCCCAAATGATGGATTTTAACATTAGGAGATTATGTTAATCATTCTGTATCAGTAAAAGAAAATCGCAGGGTGATTGTTTCTTTCTTTCTTTCTTTGATAAAAAGATGTCATGTATCCTTCCGCCTCCTGATTTTTTTACTTCCTGTCCTTTGATTGGTGGAAAACAAATTCAAAATTTTGTTATGTTTAAAAAAATGAAAAGTAGCTTTGCATTCCGTTTCTTGTTAAAAAGGCGTTAAACAAAAAGGATTTTTATAAAGTCACAGGGAAGAGCTTTGTTATAAGCTTTGAATTAGGACTATTTTGGTGGTAACATTACACAACGTAGTAAATTACTGCAAGGTTTCAGCGGAACAACGAATAATTAGTGGACTATTAAGTTTTTTCTTTTTTTTTCTTTAATTATTATTATTATTATTATTATTTATTTATTTGCGGAAAAGCACTTTAACATAGCTGCTGTTTCATTTTTGGAACTCAGACAATTATGCAAAGTTCGGAAAACTAGATTCAGAAGTGAAAACATTAACGAAAGAAGGAAGATAATGGAACTATGTTAAGCAAAGACTAGATGTGGGATCTCTTAAGTTTTAGCTTTGCTGTCTTTCAATGAGCAGCTACTTAATAAGATAATAATGAGAATTACACAACTTCAGTTATTGAATTCTTATTGATTGGACATTTATTGAATCAGAATTTTAGACATAACAGGCATTCTAGTGAGCAAATGAAATATTGTAGTAAGCACAGAGAAAGAAGAATGACCATAAAAAAGACACTTAGTTGATCCTGGAACTCATTGCTGCAGAAAGCAATATGGCGTCACAAAGGATACTGTAAGGTCTGCCCAGCCAAGCTAGAAGTATCATTTGGAACGTTCTTCACTAGTTTAAGAGTCAGGGTGTTACTAGGAAGATCGACTATTGCTATACATTCGTCGCATTTGACGGTGAAGAGAACTGCCAACGAGCGACAATCGGCGGGATCCTGTCACTTTTCTTCGCCCGCGCATTTCATTTTCTACGTCCGAAGCCTTTTGGATATGTATGATATTTATAAAAAAGTGAATAATATAAAAATAATAAGAACAGTACATAGATACGTTCAAGATGCAAAGATTTAAAAAAACATCGACAATCTTGTTTAAATTAATTTGTAGAAATTATTTACGGTGCTTTGGGCTAGATGTCACTGAGAAAACATGGAAATAGTAATCCATAACCCATGGTTTTTCTTCTTTTTCCACATGTCGTACAATAATTAATGACTTTGTTAATCTTATTCCATTTAACAATATTATTTTCTAAACTTATATGTACTGTAAAAGCACTTATTTTCGCGAATCTTTAATTTTCGCGAATTTCGCGAGCCCATCGTAATCGCGAAAATTTATGCCTTGCGAATTACTTTTTTTCGGTTAAATTCGGTTCTGTTCATATAAAATTCGCGAAATTTTCAGCTCGCAAAATCACCGATATCTTCATTTTCGCGAAAATTACGGCTCGCGAAAATAAGTGCTTTTACAGTATCTACATCTGTAAGAAACTAAGTTCCAGAATAGATAAAATTGTTATTATTTGATGTTGGCATCTTTTAATTTATTGGATTTTGAAATGTAATTTTCGACTAGAATTTATCAGGTTATTCTGTCTGACCACCAAGTGGCTTAGTTTTAATTACGACATCTTTACATCTATAAAAAAATAAAAATCTGTAAAAGCTTTGATTTTAATTCTTGAATTTTAACGAATTGGGTGTGACATTTAAAATTTCAATGCTTTAAATTGAAAAAGGATATCTCCTCTTAATTTCAGTAGAGACATCCGGATAGAATCTCAGATCTCAAAGTTAAAATGTAAATTATTTTCTTTTCTTTTTTTTCAGAAATCATTGAATATTGTTAAAAATTCTTGAAATTGTTTTGAAAACATTAATTTCCGTTTACTGTAATTAACAGGGGGGGGGGGATATCATTTTTTTTCGAAATGATTCCAAACTGTTTTTTTTTTGACTCTTTTCACTGGAAGATCGCATTGGTCTTCTTCGACAGCTGTGTCTCTTAAACACAAGATTTACAAGAGAAATCTTCAACATCTGACGCCATCACACTTGGCACTGATATAACCTACAATGCAGCCGTTCGTCAATAGTTTTTTTAATAATTTTTCTTTTAAATTTAAAACGAATATTTCTTGTCTGTAGATATTTCACATTTTTAACGAAATCAAATATTGATTAGTTTGGTTTTTTATTTCTTTTGTGTGTTTGTTTTTTAATAGGTTTAAATTTGTCGAATGATTTTCATTTATTCCAACATTTTATCTTCTTTAAATTCAGTTTCGGAATTAAAGAATTATTCAGAGAATAAGATGAAATTATCTTCACTTCTTAAAAATCGACTAAAATTACAGACTTTAGCCCCATTGTATTACGTCCCTATTTCTTCCTAATCTATTCGTCATGTAAACTACAACTTCACATCCATAAAATATATTCAATAAAATACATTTATTCAATATAATTAACATAACAGGAAATTTTCGGAAAGAATTTCTTCTTTCCTTTATCAAGCTTTTTCAAAAACTAAACAATTTCTGGCGGTAATAATTCACTAGACATGAACTTAAATATACTTTACAACACGTAATATTGTTAAAATTTAACAATCTTAAATGTCAAATCATTACTGATACACAAACAACCTAATAATAGCAAAAAGTTAATAGTTCAATTCTTTAAATCTTACAGTTTTTTTGGAAATCAAAGCATAAATTCAGCAAATTTCCCGCTAGTTTCACAAAACTTGCTATTTACATCCACTCCTTCATTCCTATTTTGACCCTTAGTATTGCTTCTTATTATACATTCCATAATCCTTGGATCTTTTTCCACACATACTGTTTTCGCATTACTATTCATACAATGCACCCCTTTAAAACAATGTTCTGCTATTTCTGATTTTCGTGCTTGTTTATTTTTTTATATTTAGTCACATTGTGTTTCTCTTAGGTTTTTTTTTTTTTTACTTTCAGAATTATTACTGGAAGAAAACGTTCAATACAATTAACATTCACTTCAGAAACTTAAAATCTAAACACGCTAAGATTGGTATTTACAATTAAGCATTCAAAGTAACTTCCTTTTTATTTTCTGATAAGAAAATGTATCAATTGCAAAGTGTAACTGCATCACACTGTCCCATTTCTAATATTCTGAAATAGATTCTACTAAAATCTTCTAATTCTTTGTTGTCCAGCTTCCGTTTCTTTCACATCGAAGTCTGTTTAATTCTCCACGGTGGCGCTAGGGGCGCTTATTAAACTTGTGAACCACCAAGCGTTGAGAAAAGCCCGTTATGAATTGCTCATAAACTGCGGGGCCAAAGGTGAATCCGACTCTGTTTCTTTGTTTCTTGTGGTTTTTCTTTCCTTTCCTGTTCATTCTTCGTTGCGTCCTGAATCATTTCGAATTGTTTTCTGATCTGCTTTTATTGTCATGGAGGATTCTCAAAGGAAAAACGATTACTTTGAGAAGAGCTCGATGTTTTCTCTTTCATTCGCACTTGGCTGCTTTCGTTGCGGGTCGGTGAGTGACGTGGGAGACAAAGACTTCTTCCAGATTCTATTTAAGTTTTCGTTATCTGATGAGCACTCGTTTTGGAAACTTTCTTTCAAACTGTTGCAAATAGATAAACGATTTTTGTAGGCTGTTCCTTACAAGCTACAGTAAATAGATAATGATCATAATCAATACATTTGTAATTAATAGAAGTTGTTTAAACAATTAATAGTAGCTTAACGTAACTTACTCTAAGTTACCTCAGTCATGAGATGTATGTATGTATTGTTCCAAACACTCTACAATAAAGTATTGGGATGAAATATGAAAATACGAAAGCAGACAGTCACAAACACACCTTATTGTTAAGAAGAAACAACTTTGCTTAGCATAATTCCGCTGACATTCTTATATGCTTGGGAATATGTACGTGGCTATTCCTTGCTTGCACGTTTCCCTTAGGTGTCTTTATTACAGCAAGTTATTATGTTTTTTAGTTTTTCTGTGAAAAGGTTTTTTTTATCCCAAGCTGCCCAAGACTTGAAATTGTTTTTTTCTTATTATTTTTGTCTTTTGGTTTCATTTCGTCCGTGTTGAGTATTTTCTAATTCCTAATTGACAGACGATTGAAATGTTATACGAATACATAAAAAGTGTAAGAATAAGTGTTATAAAGTGTAAAGGCTTAAAAATGAAAGCAATAAATGATTATTTTTAAAAAAAAGGAAAGAAAAAAACACTAAAGCTACGCGAACACCATGCAATGTGTTCGCGTAGCTTAATACTTAAAATTTTTGCATAGTTTTAAGAATAACACTGGAAAGACTTTGGATCTGAGTTTTAATTTAGAAAATATATCGCGACGGCAGAAGGAAGATTCCAAAAAGAACAACAGACGAGAGTTTGATGGAGAATCTTTTTACAAAATGAAAATAATTCCCGAATCCTAGTCAGGCTTTTCAATACAACTTACGTTTTTCCCTGTGTGATCCCTTACAATGTCAATTCTTTTGATAGCACAGAAACTAAATAAATTATTAACTATCTATTCTAAAGATCTCTGTTATTACGGTAAGTCGTTTTCAAATTAGTAGTGTTCAGTATTTTATAGTAGGCCTAATAATGAAAATCTTAGGATGGCATTTAAAATCATTTACACAAACGTCGATGCCGTGCTATGGTTGTTCTTCTTTCTTTTAATTTTCTTTTAAATTATTCGAATTATTAAACATGTTAACTAACTTGATTTTTATATATATATATATAATCGGTTTTATAACTTTTTAACATAAATGAAATTTACAGTTTGACTGAAATTTTAAATTGCTAGGTTTTCCAGTATTAGCCAAGATCGAAATTGGAATACTATAGGCCTTTATGTAGTAGAAAGTTCAATTATATTAATTTATTTTTCTGAAATTTAGTTTTTTAAAGAGAAAATTTTATACAGGAAATTCTTAAAATTTTTCGTTTATTATTATTTTTTAAACAAGATCTACAAAGAATGAATTACGTCTTTTCTTAAACTTGCGAAACCTTTCACAAAACAGTGAAAAAAGTAGTCTGTTTGAATTGAAGGAGATGCTGTAACGAATGGTATTGAGGTAACGTATGGATTCCATTTACTGCAGTCACTGTTAGTAGTTAAGTTGAGGCTAATCCTGTTGAGCCAAGAACAGGCTAATAATTGCGGGTGTTGATGGAGACTTCCTTCCTTCCTTCCTTTTCTTATTTTATTACAAAGACTTTGACTCCTGAGCAGAGGTTCCAGTTACCCAACATCAAATTAATTAAATTGAAGTGTTTTGGGAACATACACAAAACGGGTTTCCCGCGCCAGACCATCCTCTTCGCTCAATTAAATCTCAATGACCGAGTTGCAATGAAAAGACAAAAAGTAAAAAAAGGGTTAATTATTTTACTTTTCTGTAATTTTACTCCTTCCAAACACAATTCCTAGCAATTGCCTTTTGCGTTTGTACCTTCAGAATTCGTCTAATGCCTACGATGATAACTTTTATTTCATTACATTCCCCTGTATTTAATGTGTGTAAGATAATCTGACCTAGATGTTGTCTTTCATTCTGTGTTTTTCGTGATATATAAATATATGAAACAACAAAAATGCTCATTCACGATTTTCTTAAATCTCACCCATTTTTTTTTCTCTTCTCTCTCAAGGATGTCTTTGATGGTTGGTTCTCGCCTGCTTATGATTTGTTTCTGTCTCCCGTTTTGTTGATATCATCGCCTTAAAATGTAGAGGCATTGTCATTTTTATCTAAATACACATTTAAAAAAAATGAAAAAAAGAAATACTGAACAGTGATACATTTTTATTAAACGATCATCATCTTGAGAAATTTAATATTTAATTTCGTATTTGTTGTCGTAATAGGAAGGAAAAAATTAAACTTTGTAGAAAAATAACTGAGTAATGCTAATTATGCAACAATTACTTTGCTAAAAATACTTTGTAAGCTATGTTATGTCTTTAAACATTCATTACTTAATTAATTCAATTCTGTTTGCGGTTTTGCAACGACATCAAGTCTAATTACAAGTCCTTCATAAACTAAAAAGCATAGAATGATGTGTGTTATATTATAACGAACATCGGTCGTGACAGAAAGACTCTTATAAATGGCTTATTTATCAAAACAGTCTCGTGCTTGAAAATCAAAATAATAAGACATAAAAAAAAAAAAAAAATAAAGTTTGTTTGAATGTCTTAAAAAAAAAGTATTAATTTTTCGTATTTCTTCGAATCAAATTATTGTGATAACTATTGTTAATGTACTAAATGTGAAGTTGCCTTTATGCAGATTATTGACAGTTGCTATTTGAGAAACTATCATCAGTGTCGCCCTGAAATGTCTGTGAACACCTAATTGTTATTATTATTATTAGAATCCATATCTTACTCTAATATTACCACAAAAGAAATCAATATTTTCACTTAAGGTTAATGAACTAACTTTTGTTTTTAATCTAACTTAAGCATTGAGGTTTTGAATTTAGATCCAGACATAATAAGAAAATAAATAAATATTAAAGTTTCGAATTTACAAGAATTTAATAATTAATTTATAAAAACTTTAACTTTTGTAACTACTGTATTACAATTTTAGAAAAAAAAACTAAAAAAAATAACTTAAACACAATTGATTTGTTATTTGACTTGACTATTTTGATGAGTATATTGCTATATTTCCCATCAGAAAAATCCAATAAAAACTTGTTTCAATCCAATTGGGTCATTTCTTTACTTTATTCAATCCAATTGGCTGGTGGTAGTGGCTTCGATATTTGCCTTCATTGGGACAAAGCGTTTGTCGACCTATGGCTATAAATCTGAAGGTTATCACCACCAGTGATTGCTATGGTCGCTAAGCCTAATACTTGTTCGTTGAAAATTGGATTGAATAAGTTATGAATGTTAAAGTTAGTTCCGCAGATGTATTACAAAGCATTTGGCCTGATTGCAGGATTTACTTCTCTCTTCCACTGGCAATTGGAAAGGAAGCAGAGATATTCCCTTTTTTTTCAATGGGATGAATGGAAATAGAAAATTTGAAGAAGGATTTGACCAAAAATTCATTCATCGCCATTCTTAATTATGATTCTAGTTTCTGTGACATAGTTTAAACAAAACTGTGCAGCAAATCTGTTTTACTGTAGTTTATGTATTTTAATGTCTTTCAGCTGTTTTATTATTCCTGTTAAAAATATTTAGTGTTGAGGCGGAATTTTAACATCTTGAAAATATTATTAAACAAGATAATTAATGCTTTTGGACAGTGTCAAAAGCAAAGCGGGTCCATAATATGCACAATTTTATAAACAAACTTTTATAAACACAACTTTATCGGAAGCGACCACTTTTGACTCCCCAACTTCCGGTCAGGGAGTGGTCCTAGAGGTCTGATTTTTTGGACGTGGTCCCCTACTTTTTGATGCTGAACACAATGATGAAGGTTTCGGTCCCCAATGTTTTACAGGCAAGCTAAAAAAAGGTTTTGCAGGTTTTCGGTCCCCTTGGGGCCGCTAAAAAAGATATAATTGTTGTGCCAGATTTCGAATATTCTCATAACAAGATCTGAAATAGTTTTACAGCCAGAAAACTTTCAGGTTTTATTTTTTTACGAGTGCTTATTTGTGAGAGGAACTTAAGAAAGTGCTTAAGGAGAATCGTATTAATTAATTTTTTTTTTATTCCAAGATCTTCCAATCTCCAAAAACTGTTCATCAAAATTCAATAGCAATCACCTACTACTAAGTAGTTTTTTTAGTTATTATTAGGTCTAAGTCCTTTACCGATAGATTGATTTGCTTCAAAAATCAGTCGAGGTCTTCCTTGTGCCACTAACGTTAGACTAAACCGTTTCGTAACCATGGTTACTGTTCCAGATTAATGGTAGGGTAATGCTGTAACTGAATCTACTTATTGAAATGTAAATGGAAAGGTTTGTATGTAGTTTAGTTGCATCCAAATCCGACAGAAATCTAGTTCTCCAGATTTTACACAATAAAATTTATCTAACGTAAGAATAAATGAGTAACCTTCAAGAATTTTAAATAAGAAAAAATAAATAAATAAATAAATAGCCATTAACCATAGAGTTATGGTTCACATGTCAGCTATTAACGTGCCTGTCACTAAAGATATTTTGTGGCGCATTAAAAATTAAAAAAAAAAGCGCAATAAGTGATAAATAAACATTAATAACTTAAATTAAGTGTTTGACCACTTTTATAAATTTTTATTGAAAACTTATTTATTTAAAAAACTCAATCCATCTTTTTGATAGGAGATTTCGTTCAATTCACATCACATCAAGCACATCAATACCAAGTTAGTTTAAGTTGATAGTTTCCAATCAGAAGAAAAACACCTTCCAATAAAATAGATTGAAATGTTTTTTGGGGGATTTTCAACAATGCTTTTTGAAATGAAGATCCAAAACCATTAATCATAGTTTCCATTTTTTCAAATCGTACTTTATTCATTCATTACATTAAAATTCTTTACTCAAGATAGAAAAGTATTTGTAGGGTTTTAAAGCCTGAAACAGGCAAAGTTAAATTTTTCTTTGGAAAAGTTCTGTATTAAAAAAGTATTCAAATTATCGGACAGAGGTATTTGATATCACAGCGTGTTTCAAAATTACATCACTGAATAGATACAGTCTCAAAAGTGAACTCAAAAAATGAACTGAATAACAACATTGAGAGGTCTTCAGAATGGAAGATTGAAAAGGATTTTGTCAAGAGAAAGATCAGTGAATGGGAGGAAGAGATTCAAAAATAACTTATTAAGGCTTTTAAATACTGAAATACCTCAGCAGTGAAGTAGGTGATGATTCGATAGTATTGATAAATTTCGTGAATGACCCATGTTGATTTCAAGTTTTTCATTAGGGGCCGTTCAAGTATTACGTAAGCTTTAAAGGGAGGAGGGAAGGGGGTTCAAGCTCTGCTTATTTCTGCTGCCAAGGGGAGGATCAGAGCAATGCTTACGTAAGACAGACAAACATGCACGCGAGTGAGGGCGCTGCATAAGTTAGACTTTTTCCTCGGTATTTCATGTGTACTTTTATGTTTAATTTGATACTTTAATTCAGCAGTGAATATTAATTATGTAATTTTGACTGTTTTAATTTATTGTACAGTGGTATTTACTGTTAAAGATTTTGCAACTCTTTCGTAAGCACAAGGGGGTGAGGGGGGGTCTAATGACTAAAAATATTCTTACGTAATACTTAAACAGCCTTTTATTAGTTGAACTTGAACGGATATTAGATTTTTGTTTTCTTTAAACTTCAATATTTATCAGTTTTACAATATACCAAAGTATTTAATAAACCAACAGGGCCGGATTATTGGACAAATGAGGCAAATGTTTAGAGCCCGGTTTTGAACAGATAGGTTTCCAACGTTTTTTTTTTTTGGTTGAACAGTTGTGGGAGAGGGAGGGGGCCCGGTGAGAAGAAAATGTCTAGGGCCCCAAAGCGGGTTAATCCGGCCCTGAGTAGGAGAAGAGAACATTCCTGAGCCTTCCCTCCTGTAAAGTGCACAGGAATCGTGTTTCATATGAATTCGTAATTTTTAGATTTCACCTGTCACTTTAGAATCTTATTCTGTTTTTGTTTTTTTTCCTATTAAATAACATTGCTAATAACGTCACTGATAGGATCATTTATTCTAGAGAATTACTATTAAAGTATTGCTTGATAAAAATCTTAATATTTTGTATCTATTTTATTAAATTTGAATTTAGATTATAAGCAGAAAATGGTTTGTCCCTTCCCCTTGTTATTATTTTTTTTTTACAGGTTGAAAAAAATGCAGCTATATAAAAATTCCTTTATATATATTCAAAGAAAGAATTACACAGAAGATGCATTTAAGTTAATAAAGTTTACTTTTAGTATTATAATAATTTAAAATTATCATTAAAGCGGGAAGCTTGTATATGTAATAAGTAATAGATTTACGTAGATTGGGATTAGCGGGGGGAGGAGGCATGATAAGCCTAATCCATAATCGCACAGCTGTAAGAAAAGGGAATACATTATTTAAAAAGTTTTTAGAAAAATGAAATTTCCTTAATATATAGTAATAGGATTTTCTTACAAAGTTATTTTTTATTATTTTATTTTACTTCCGCTTTTCATTTTTAAATTCTCAGCTCGAACCCTTTCAATTTTTGACCGAAGCCTTCAATTTTTATTTAGTTTTTGAAAAGATTTTGAAAACCAAACTCATATTAAATTCTGTTGAAATCTTGTAAATATCTGATTAGTTTAAACTGAAGCATCAGTAATAAAAAAAAAATCGAAAACCATTCAGTATATCCATTTTTAATAATTAAGGCTATTTATTAGTTGTTATTGTTCTTTCTGCGTAATTTCTTTCCAATTCTGAAGCTACAGTCCGTTTTCGTTTTGCGCATGCATCAGGTCGCCTGCGATTTCTTCCAAATAGGGGCGAGGAAGATGGGATGTTTACTTTTTTAGTATTAGTTTACTAGTAGCTGGGTTCTATTTGCGCTTTTCGGGAAAGAATTATGGAAAGAATAAATACTATTGCAGAAATAAAATATCTTTTTACAGGTCTTAGGAAAGTGTACATCTTAGCGTATCATCCCTTTGCGGAGTAGAATCGTCTGTGTTGTCGTGGGTTTCGCATTTCAAAACGAACAGTAGGTGTGTTCTGATTAAACAGGCTAAGTCGAATATCTGGGGGGGGGGGGTGCTTCATTTGGTTCTTTTTCTCTATTTATTATCATCAATATTCTTTATTATCTTAATTACATTGATAACAACAGGATTTTCTTGATGTTTAATTAAGAAAACAATCGTTATTTTGATTTCATCAATTCCGTAATTCTTCTTTTTAATTATTTGTTTTATATGAAGGATTTTGTAGAAAAGAGCCCTCTTCGTATTTGAAACCATAACTCTCCTACCCCTGTTTTTCTTGTTTTATTTTCGTTGGATAAGTTAATGTTTAACGTAAATATAAAAATTTCATTCTGCCTTTGATCAGTGATATTATTTTATTGCTTTCAGAATTGGCTGCTTTTATTTCACTTTCAATTATTGAATTTTTAAGATTGCTTCTGGGTCTTGGCCGAAGCGTTGTCTGATCCCAAATATAGCAGCCGGCAACGATGTCTCTGTTAAAAGTAACGCATTTCCTCAAGGGATATCCGGGAAGTTGCTGATGGATTCCATTCACCGATTTTTACCATTGAGGAGTATTTGAGGTCAAACGAGAAATACTTCAATAAATAAAATGAATAATAAAACTAAAAGGAAAAGTTAAAATAATAATAATACATTAAACAAGAAGTTACAAAACATGCTCAGGCGCCTTTCGCTGAACTAACTGACCCCCCAGTAGATGCCTGAAATACTTGTATGTGAAAAATAGTGAACCCTTGATTGTTTATGGTTTATTATTTATTTTTATTGGTTGAACTTCATTCATGAGTCTAAACTGGGTAGACGAGGTGAATTAGTATATTTCTAATAGAATTAGAATTCTAAATTATTTCACACACGTTTCTTTTAAAAAAAAAAAAAAAATCAGTAAAAAATATTAATAAAAAGAAATAATAATTTCCAATTATTAGTAATGTACATTAAAGAATAACTTATTGGATCATTTCTTTTCCCTTACAATTAGTACGGAAAGAAAGTTAGCGAGAGTCTGGGAGTGAAAGCGCCGTCGTGTGCTGCATCATCTCCCCTGTGCGAATGGAACGGCCCTGATGCGTAAACTCACGTGGTTCAGTCGGAGGTGAAGCCACCGCCGCTCTGCTACGACTGACACGGAAAAACAAAAGGCGGCGTTTGGTGGATTCGTCTCAACGGATTAAACCACTCAAGCGCAACTCACACCGGCCAAAAATCCAAGCGGTGTTGTTTTTTTTACTCTTTTCTTTTCCCATCCCTTTTTTTGTTATTACGAAAGGTTTAAGGAGAAGAAAAAAAAAATCCTCTCTCTCTCTCAAGTGCTTCTTCGTCTTGGATTGGTCGGGGATTGTGTTTCTGTACCAACCGCCGAACACTGGATAATTTCTGCCCGGAAGCCGTTCCTTTCACCGCCGAAGCATCTGGTGAATCCCAGTCCTTTGAAACCAACCTACGATTCCTGCTTGTCGTTTGTTTTTTTGCCAATATTTTATCGTCGGCTGATTTATTAGAGCACGGAATGAAATACTGTTGGATGCGTATTACGGCTGCCACTTCAGTTACCAAACTCTTACTACGAAAGCTAAGGGAGTCTGATTAGTCCGTAGCCAATTGGGGGGGTCATGGGTCTTCGGTGGCAGCTTGACCTTTCTCCCCGCCCTCAACTATTGGACATTTCGATACGAAGTAAAAAACACTCTTCCTAACTGCCGCTGCAGAAGATGTCCGTTTGTTTCCCGTTTCCAAAAGTTGGATTTAGTTGACAATTTTGTTGCAAGACCCTTCGGCGATGTCGTTCTCAAGACGTGGTCGACGCAGCGTTCGTCTCAACTTCTTCTACCTGTCTTGTCTGAGCAGTGAAGGAGAATGGGACACCATCAAAGGTAAAAAGAAAATCGTACTTTTTCCCATTCCACCAATTGTCATTTAAACATTTCACTAAATTCACATTACTTTTCAGTATAGATACAAATTACAGATTTTAAAAGTAACAAGATTTCTTATCACGTATTTTAGAAAATTTTTACATTTATATATTTTGGAATCAAATAAGCGAACAACTTTCTATCACTACTTTCTTTTGGGATCAGTATTTTTATAATTTATGAATTTATATCGAAAAAGTAAGGAAAGAAAATAAAATTGTTTCAACTCGAATATTGAATCTGTTCGCGGAGATGTTTAGGCTTAAGTAAAAAAATCCAAATTATTGAAGTAGTTTTTATTCCAGCAATGATTTTATTTCCTTCAAAAGGATGTGAATCAATATTTTAAACTGTTTATTCAATGATTCGATATTTTTCTGATGAATGCCTTCAATTCCTCATTGTGACGTCATACTTTCATTATTATGTAATAAGTTTTTTCCATAACGAAATGCTGAAGAAAAAAAAAACCCTTTATTTATGAAATGGCTTTTGTGTAAATTAGGAAATCAAATTCATCATTATCCGTTTTATTATTACAGTATTTTTCTTTTAAAAATGCAGTGAAGTTATTGACCTCATTTCCTTATCTGTAAGTCACTTCAACATAAAATTGATCGACGAATTGAAAAATATAAAACCTCTTATGCTTTAGATCTTAGAATATATTCGGTTCTGGATTTGTTTTATTTTTCACTTAATTCGTAAAATAACGTGAGTCTTGAAAAGATAGCTTATCAAAATGTTAGAACTGATAAAATTATAGATTCTTGTTAATCAGTAATTTCAAAGTTAAAACATACGATAAAATGACTCAATTTATTGTTGTCTTAATCATTAATTATCTCTCCATGTAATTCATAACAAATGAAGAAAAGATATCGTAAACAAACTCATAAGCCTTGTGACTTACAGGCCATTGTGAATGATACCTTTTACCACTTTTTGTCTAAAAATCTCGTTGGCATCAAATGTTTTATCTTTTAAACTGACTGTTCATTAAAATGGTTTACTATAAAAACAATTTAAGTTAAGTACTCCTGTTTTAAAGCTGGTTAATTCTGACACCATTTTTAAATGACACTTTTACAAATAAACTAGTAATTTTTTTAGAACTTATTCCTGATCAGGTGTTTTCTAACTACTATGCTAATAATAGTTAGAATAGTAATTACAATATTAACAAAATCTCTGGAAGGACAAAGAAAGATTATACGATAGTTATCCAGTTTGAATATTCCAAACTATCATCACATCGACATTTGTAAAAATAGAATCTCTGGTGTAAATCATCCTTGATATTGTAATTTGGGTCTTGTTTATAATTAAGATAAAATCTGAAATATGTTATTAAAAATTTGAAGTCATTTAAAATAATAAATTACCCAGTTTCGTTCTGTAGCCTCCAGTTGTCATTATACGTCCATTATATGTTCATTGTCAGCTTTTCCATTTCCGCTTAATTAACGATTTAAACAATTTGTTTTGCATTCGTTTCTATAATCTATATATGATTGATTTTTAAATTTGGATGTTTCTCAGTAAAACTATTCGAAATCTACGCAGATAAGATCTGAACTGCCAAAATATTGTCTGTATAGATGAGTGTTAAGATTTTCTGATATGGATTTGTCATTTCTGAGGTCAAACTCATTATATCGAAAAACGGGTATATTTTCTTCCAAACTTTAACGAGATAATAACTGCCAACACTTATTCTTTCTTAACTGAGAAGAAATGTTGTGATTCAAAAGGTTTTTGTATGGTTTTGGTATTAGCTCCTACTGACTCTATTGATTTGTCCCACAATTGCCAAATCCACTTCTGCTTATATATACATAATCTATAATACATAATTCTTTTCAAATATTCCTGTAATAACTTGTGGCATCTTATCAACAAATCCATGTATCTTTAATTTTCAAATGTGTGCTAATTTTTAAAGTTTCCTGTAAGTTCTGCTCTTAATATTCCGTAAACATCCACTCTATGCACATCATTAATGTGTAAATAAATAAATGAATTGAATAAATTTACCGGCACTAAAATCTTGACATCTAATGCAGCATTGATGCAATGTTTGATTCTCAAAGCTGTGTGTTTTGTGACACTGCTCTCAAACAAGCAGGCAAAAAAATAAAAACACTAACAAAATGTACGTGATGCAGTTTCAATAGTCTTCAAGTTGATATCTTTGTAAGGATTGAATGTTTTAATTGTTAGTAATTGATATGAATAATTCAGATATCAACAGTAAACAGGATAACTAATATTAGTACCAATTACTGCTTAATTTACCTAATTCGTAAAGAAAGAATTATTTCATGATCACCTCCAACATTAGTTTCAGATTTTTTCTGCAGAAGCTATTTTTTCAATTGAACGAGCATTTCTCTCTGTTTGATTCAAAACCTGTTTATTATTAATCACATTTTAAGAATATTCCAATTTTACTCCTTTATCTTGCTGTAATTCTTTGTATCCTTTGCTTCTCTTGAAGGCGGAGTTTTCGCATCCCTTATTGACACAAGGGAAATTTCGCTGCTAGAACCTCAAGTCTCGCTTTCTAGAACATAACTACAAAAATCTCTTAAATATCTTGAATAATTCCACAGTTGATAATTACACTTTAAGATCATCTGCAGATATTCACACGAGTGCTATCTATGTAAAAATATTCAGTTCACAGCAGCTGTTGAAGTAATGTTGAACAAAGTCTTAAATTTGACACGCAATAATACTCACCTTAGAGAGAAAGAGAATCAGTCTTTATCCAAAGAATTCATGTTTTGTCTTAAAAAAAAATGAGTAACTGTTTTTTTTATCTTAATTACGTAATAATCTTATTGAGAAATCATAATTTTTTATTAAAATTTCAGTAAAATCTTTTGAGGAGATATTTATTGAACATTTGCTACAATTAGATGATATTATTAGAAGGTAATCGTAGATATAACGAAATGAAGTAGGTGATTATCGCAGCACAACTAGATCTGACATTATTTCTCACTTGCCAGTATGGCTAATTCATTATTAACAAAGATTCAGTTTTTAATTACGTTTTATTAATATTCACGTATTTACAAATTATTTTAATAACTTCGGGGTTGTTTGTTTTTTTTTCATCAAATTAAGTCGTTGACGGAAAGTAATTAATTTTAGTAAATTTCTACAAGCCCTTCTTATAAACTGTTCAGAGGCAAAAATCCCATTACGAGGTCAGCTTCTTTTTGAGTTAATTTTTGTTGTTTTTCATTAAATGATGGCCTAAAAAGTGGAATTAACGACTTCGAGAACTTTGATCCTGGAAGCAGCCTCTTCAAAGAACCTCTACCACCAAATAAAGATAGATTTTGAATGACTACAAAGTATAATAATAAAGGGCAATGGCATTTCCTAATAACGGTAACCATCTATTATGGAAATATCTTCTAATTAAACAAACACACCCTTTTGGAAATTGAGATTCAGCCAAGCAGTCAGATATATTGTATGGAAATAAGCCTATTCTATTTATTTAGGAACAATAGAATTTTGACAGTAGGTGCTGTATCAGTGTCATGTTGTGCGTGAGAGACTCTTGGTGTTAACGGGACGTGCAGTAACTTTTAACAGGCGTTAATTACGGGGGGATTTTTTTTTGTAATTTTTGGCTTCAACATCTCAAGGAGAAATAAAACGATTCCATGAAAAATGCAAAAGTTCCAAGAAAATATACTAAAGAACATTTAACATAAATAATTGAAATAGTTTAGACTTCATCATACATTCTAATAAATCGATAGATTGAATACAGAAAATAATTACGGAATTCTCTTTCCCCCCCCCTTTAAATAGTTTAGTAAAAAAAAAATCTTCTATATTTATTCTTAAAACATTCAGCCTTGTTTAAAACATTCGGAATGAAATAACACCTTTTAATGTGGTGGGTTGTTTTAGTTTTGTAAAGAGGCGATAACGTTTTCCTGAGCCAGATTGGACATCTACAACTTTTAATTTTTCCACAGACTAAATCATGATTAGCCACGTTCTCTTAAATATATTTAGGCATTACTTGGTTGCAGAGGCGACCGGTAGAATACTTTTTTTTTTTTTTAATGTAGAATCGGAACGACAAGGGAAGGAAAATTTCTGACTATTATGGAACTGCAAATGATCCTTTGCAAATCTATGTGATAACCCACTACTCGTGTATGAGAAATGTAATAAGTTATAATCGACAAAGCTGTACTGGCAGAGAAATGGCATTGAGGCACGTGACCTTATCTGATTTGAGCTCACATTTAACCGGAAATCAGACACGGATGGCAGATATTGGAGGCCTGGAAATATAAATAATTACCCTAAATCATTTAATTCCATATAATTCCACGAGAGATAGCGTTCAAGGGAATAACAAAGTTTTGTTTGAAAAACTTCTTTTTACGGTATCTGTTCTTCCACAATTCTTCTTCAGAACATAAAATATGGGAAATTTTAATTCGGAATTAACTACAATTGTTTGTATACAGTTTTTCACTTATTCTTTTGGATAATCTAAGTAAACTTCGAAAAAAATCGTAAATTCTTTTAATACTATTGTTGTTGTTTAATTATTATTATTATTAAAAAATGAAAAAAAAACTCAGATATAAACTTTTTATTAATAATTTTTTAACAAAATCAGTTAATTTTTTTGTTTTTTTTTTAATTTTTCTTTTCAAATAGAAAAATGTTAAACCTAACTTTTCCTCAACAAGAAAACAAAATTTTGAGTTTAATGCTCAATAAAATATCCTGCAGAAGTTGAAATCTTTATTCTTTAAATTCTTTTTCTTCCATTTCGCATGTCTCTCAATTTCGATATGATAATATCACGTCGCTGTGTCATCTAGTTCCAATAATTCAAATTTTTATCAGTATTCATTTTTGGCGATAGTTAATACTTGATTTTTATCTACAATTATTTTTTGTCATTATATTTGTTGTTAATAATCTCATAATATTTAATATGTTATTAAAATAATGATTTTCTTGAAATGAAATCTGAAATATATGTACAAGATAAATAGAGATAAAGCACCCGAAGTGGATCCAGAACACAAAAAAGCACATGAATTGTATAGGATTGATATTAATACCATTCAGAATGACTGCTGAAGTCAACAGATTAATAGTTTTTTTAAGTCAGATAACTCTACTAAACGATGTACCTTTAATAGTTTGCCTCCATTACACCAGACAAATTCTTATAATGTTAACAAATCCTTTTGGTTTTATAAAGAATTTCAGTGAATGCTCTCTCTAATTCCAGAATCCTCTATTTTGTTATCTCTATTGCAAAGGTGGTTATAGTTAAAAATACCATACAAAGATACCTTTTTCTTCAAATTCAAATATCAATATTCTTCCCAATCAATCAAAAGAGGGAAAGAAAAGAATTGTATCTAAATCCTGTAGCATTTTCGTTTCAAAAAAAGCTTTAAAAGCGCCATTGCATAAGTTACCAAAACTCAAAACGGAATAAACCTGTTAATATTCAAAGAAAGGCTAATTCTAATTTGCTCAATCCTGGTAGAAGATTTTTTATTCTTTTATCCAGGATTAGCTCTTTGTTTATTCCCCTTGACGAAGATTATCAATCTGTACAAAATGAGTATAGTTTTTTTTAAACCTTTTTTTTAGATTTTGCAGCAAATACTAATATTAAAAAGTTTTTAAATTACTTTTCATTAATATGACTTGTAATTCTATGAAACAGTGTGTATTTAGATAAAAAAAAAAAATGTAATTTTATAAATATTAGAATTTCGTAAATGTTTTAACATTCGAATTTGAAAGAAGTATTTTCCTATTAGTGATTAATTGGCTTCTATTATAAAGTAGATTTGTTGAATGCTTTCTGATGTAATGGTTTGTTCTATTTTGACTTTATTAAATTGGAAAGAAGGAAGTCGCCCTATATTTTTATAAAGTACTTATTAACATACTTTTTGAAATATTTATTTGGAGATACTCTGATATTCTATTATATATTCAATAAGATTATAATCATTTAGTGCTTCAATTGTTGATTGTGGTTTCCGTTTGAATGTAACACAAATAAAACGTGTTTCATAAAATTTTAATCGACCTTTCGTAAAATAATAAAAATAGCTCAGTTGTTGTTAGATCAAAGCCTCAATGTAAAACATTAAAAAACTTGCAAGTAGATTTTTCTAATATTAATAATTAAAGAATTACATCGAATTTTCTTTCAAAATTCCCAATTCATCAGAATTTTGCGTCTTCAACCTCTAATAAATTTTTTCACAACAGGACAAAACATTATTTTTCAAAAATTCCAAATTGTACTGATTTAAAAAGATTAATAGCCTGGAGAAAACTTTCACTGTATTTTAAATGTTTATTAAGATTTAATCTAAACATATTGTGTTTTTGCCTTAAATATTTTTTTATAGAACAATTAAAATTTTCAGAAGAGCAATAGTTATAATAATATATATATATTTTTTTAGTAATAAGATAAAGTTGCGCAAACCACAATAAGATACTTCGTCATTTAAAATGCGTTTGTAGTTCTCCTTATTTGGAGATACAGCAAAATAATTCAAGGAAAATCAGACAGTTTCTCTTTGATGTGACTCTGATTCAAATTCAGGCCCCCGATATGATTGAAATATCAAGATCGGTTGAAGTACAGCGACTATTAACGTCCAACACAATTAGCGCTAAACGAGATTTCACTGTTAAATGACCGGCCGATTAAAAACAATACTTGGTTGTTTCATTAATATTGAATTGCAATGAATTCCTGTTTATGGGAGAATTCCCAAAGTTGGTTGGAAGCAACATGAATGAAGGAATTCCAAATAAACTACCAATGAATTTCCGCTGGCAAAATTCCAGATTATTTTCCCCCGGAAAATTCCAATGAATTCAGCTTTTGTTCGATATTATTCATCATCAGCAACGACCAAAGAAAAATAGAAAAACCTAAATACGAAAACCCTTGCCATAAATAAGCCCTGGCCTCAATTCGTCCCCAAATAGATATTTCCACACCAGCTGTTTCCATATTCCATCTTAATTCAACTGAGTTTCCGTCGAATGTTTTGAATTGCCTGTATTATTAAGATGTGTTTATTGCTGTTACATAAAAATGGCAAATAAGAAAGTATCACATATTACAGAAATAGATTGATGTAACTTTTATAGAGGCAGAATACAGAATCCTAATTAATCTGTTGACTGTTGATCTGTTTTGAGATCTTAATGTTTATCATGACCCAGGCGATCAGTTAGGCCTGGACTTTAGCATCGGATTTGGATAAAGAGTTGAATTCTTCACAGGTTCCTAAGATAAAGATCTAGAAGCAGATGGTGTAGTAAAAAGAAAGAATTTCTTCTAAAATAAACCAACATTGGCTCTCAAAACGTTGACATAAACAATCGATTATTTAATACTGTGGTGATTTTCGTTGCTGTCCCTGGCTTGTGAAAGAAGTAGATTAGACTGAAGTTGGATCTAACTGGATTCTGTTTATTCAGGTCTGTGTTCTGTGTTCGTCTTTATTCCGGGAGAGCAAGGGCTTTTATAGATTATTTACAATGATCGGTTATTGGCTGAGGGCTTTAACAGTTCATTGGGTGATTTAAAATAACACGTGATTAATAACTGAAATTAACTGAAGATTTAACATTACGGGGAATTATGGGAACCCTCAGCCGTTGAAATTCAAAAGTAAACAAATAAAAAGATCGTTAACGGTTATAATTTGAAATTTACAAGTGATTAGATTACAATTGATTGGACAGTAAATCAATTGTAATCAGTAAAATATATATATAAAAGTAAATAAGATAAAATAGAATAAGCAAAATAATTATAAATATAGTTACAAAAACTCATCACAATATCCAGATGTTTGATAAATACCTCCCTGGATGTACATAACCCAAGAATAGAAGCTATAGGAATGCTCGCTCTGTTCATCATCTGGCAAAAGATTTCATTTTTCGAAGAGACTTTTTAATTAATAGTTATCAAAAGAGTGTCCATAGTACAATCAAGGCATCTTAAAACACTTAGTTTATTGATAACTTGATGGTTTGAGATTTAACTGTAATTGAATAACTCACTAATATTTAATATCAGAAAGTATTTTTCTGATTCTTTAAATCTTACAAAGTTTCTTACAAAGGGTTGGGCTGATGAGTCCATTGCAGGACGAAACGGCCGTTCCCAACTCCTCCCCATAATCTAAAATCAGAAAGGCAATTTTTTCTTCTTCTTTTGTTCAGGTGCTGTTTTT
>JAFIDM010000007.1:45776999-45790859 GCA_023159025.1 Thereuonema tuberculata
GAAGTCATTACAATCAAATCAAAGAAAATTGAAAAGAATAAAAAAAAATAGGTTCTAGCCCTAAATTTTTGCTATAGCCAAAATACAAGAGAAACTTCAATAGCTAGCATTTTTCCTATGAGAAAAACCTTTTACTATTTATTTTGTTGGTTGGAGTCTTCATTGTATGGTTTTGTTTAATACAGGAGGATTTCTTAATGATTCTTTTCTTTTAATCTTTCGAATTTCATAATTCAACAGAATTCAAAAGTAACTGTCAATGGTCCTCAACGAAACCTTCCAATTTAATAAACTTAAATAATACTTTTTTGATTTTTAAATGTGTTGACAATTTATTTCAGTTTCCAACAACTGGATCCGATAGAATTCTTTCGCAGTTGAGTTCAGTTTTAACTAATTCAATATTCGATCAATTTCGCTCAGGGAAACAAATATTCGACCAGAGGATTTTCCACCGATATCCATTTCATCGATTGACTGTCAGCTGATCAGATAAATCATTTGTGTCTGAAACTTCTTCATTAAACATAAAATTAAAGAAAACATTTTCATGACTTAATAAAATCTTATTAACATTTTAATCATTAAATTTTTAGGAATTCCATCTTTATCATGTCCCTTTTTAAAATAGTATTTTCAATATAACTTTCAAAATGTAACATAATCCTTAAACAACATCACAGACTAAAAACTTTCTTTACATCTTTACATGGAAAATGGAGAAGAACTAATATGTTCTGGATGCAAAAATGAAACCAATAACCTGAATATGATAAATAATTTATGCAGCAAATACTTGAAATAAAAATACACAACGTTTCGCCGACGAGAGACATCCTGCTCAAGTCAACTTGAGGAGGCTGTCTCTCGACGGCGAAACGTCGTGTATTTTTATTTCATTTATTTGTTGTATAAATTATTCATCATATTCAGGTGTATGGCTTCATTTTTGCATCCAATATTACGCAGTACACGTAAAACCATATTTTTTATAACTAATATGTTCTCTCTCTTAAAATATTTTTAACAAACATGAAATATTATAAACTCATAAACTCTTAGAGTTTATAATATTTCATGTTTGTTAAAAATATTTTAGGAGAGAGAACATATCAGTTCTTCTCCACTTTCCATATAAACCTGATGCAGTAGCGTACCAAGGGGGGGGGGGGGGGCGGTCCGCCCCGGGCCCCCACCTTGGAGGGGGCCCCCATCCAGACAAGAGGACTTTTTTTTTTTTTTGGATGTAAAAGTCAGACTAGGGGGCCCCCATCCACAACTCCCGCCCCGGGCCCCCAAAGGCGTTGGTACGCCACTGTCCTGATGAAGAAAACAAGAAATGTTTTCGAAATATTGTAGTAAAGATGTAAAGAAGGTTTTTAGTCTGTGATGTTATTTATCTTATTATTTAACAAGAATTGATGTAAGTATAGCATAACCCTTACTTATTTGCAGTTAGTTCGAAACAAATTAAAGGGTTTTGATTTTTTTTTTAAAATGATTTTGATTGATAATTCGTAATTGCTTACTGATTGATTTTCTTAATTGTTAAGAATCTAGAATTAAATTTAAACATTAAATATTCTAAATATTTTAAAATATTTACTCTCATTTTAAGTAAAGTCGATAGAAACCGTATTCATAAAAAAAACTTCTAAGATATTTGAAATATTTTTATATGATGTGAATATTCTCACTTTATTGCCATTACATTTTATAGACTTATAAATAATAAAATGGAAATTGTAAATATTAACTGTTTTATTAGACTACTTCGTACAATCAGTGCATTTATTTGGGTAATTCCTTTATTTAGGTAACCTTGTTCTGTGCTAACATGGGTAACAGTCGTGAGAATTCAAATAGGCGTGGGCGGACGAATCCTTTCTTTTCTGAAACGGATCAATATGTCTTGGTGCGACCAGTTGATGTATCTTCGCTTTGCAAGACGAACAGAGCTGTTGTATTCAAATCAAAACATGTTGCCGAGTTTCCGCACTGCTTTTAGTGAATTACCGGACGCCGAGTGGAAGTATTCCACCCACTATTATCACTGCGTTTCCGGACAGACGTAATATTTCCGGAAAATAAAGAGGGAAATGTATCACGCTGATGTGAACTATTGTGTCAGGAGCACCTGGTCCCTGAACTCACAGAGGGACGGGTTTATTATCTACGGCAACGGTGGTGCTTTTCAACGACGGACTGTTCTTTTGAGGGGGGACTGCAATCGGACTCTTTTGTCCAAAAGACAATTAATTCTATCTTCAACATAACAACGACTCTATTCAAATCCCGGCAGCAATCAGTTCACACATTATTTTGACTAAGCAGAAATTAATTAAGAGACAAAGTTATGAAACAGTTGCAGCATAAATAAAGTACGAGACAAACTTAATTTTTAATTTTTTTTTTTTACTTACTGAATTTTTATTTAATAAACAGTGTTTTATAAAAAAATAACAATAATTGAATAAATAGCTAAAAATCTGAAACTCACTTATTTTTGCAACAGCTTTGAAAAATTATCGAATGTAGTTTTGAAATGAAAGTAAAAATGGAAGATTTGTGAAGGTTAAAATCTACACAAAATTTGCTAATTGATTGAAAATAATTAGTTCGTTCATTTGCAAAAGGACACGGAGAGAAAAGACAAGGAAAACAGGACGAAGATTTGGTAAAAAAGTAATTACCGGTAATTAATTTTTGAACTCCATTGAAGAAAAGATGATATTTTTTTAACCCCTTTCTATCGACAGACAGACAGACAGACAGATTATAGTAATTAATGTTGAGGCTGTGTTTATATGTGTACAATACTGAGCTTGTTCAATCCTTATTGATTTAAATTTGTAGGAAAATATCAGACGGAAAAACAATTGGGACGGAAGCCATTTCAAGTGACAACTAATTCTTTCGCTGAAGTCGAACATCTCAGATTTTGATGTCAAAAATACAATCAAACATCCAACCAAATAAAAGGATTGGAAAGTCAAGTAAATGAATACGAAATTTTTGAGAATCAATCACAGAACAGCTTTTTAGTCATAATCCGATTACGAAAAACAAATCCTACTGTAACTGGAACTGACATTTTTATGCTGCCACATTGAAGCGAACAACGTCTATTTCATTTCACATTTATCAATCTTAAAATTATTGATTATTTTTTTTTCTTCTTCAATTGCCAATGAATGACGTTTTTCAAATGCAAAAATTCTCATCCGAATTTAATTTAAAAAAACCCATCGTGGCAAACTATATATATATATATATATATATATATATATATATATATAGTTCTCAACAATATTTAGTTTTTCAATTCTGTGTTTGTATCCCTCTGTGTATAACGCAACAGATCAGAAAGCTTCCCGGCAAGTCTCACATGTACTACAGCGCAGATGTAGTAGTGTCGAATGAGTCAAGTGATGAACATAAAGTATCCTGCAGAGTTTCTTCCCACGCTCACATTTTCTGGGATGCCACGCCTCCTCAGCTAAGCCTGAAGAAAGGACCAATTGTGATGCTCCTTCGCAATCTCGCTCTAAATAAAGGACTCTAACGGCACACGATTGGTCGGTCAGGAGTGTCATCGCAATTTAATCATGCATAAGTTCTTTCGGAAAGCAACAGAGGCGATATCGTCACTATTCCCAGGATCAACGGAGTGATGTTAATTTGCCATTCAAGTTGAAGCTCCGTCAGTTCCCAGTAATGCCCGCATCAATGAGCGCACTAATAAACAAATTCATTTATGTTGATAGCAATGCATTTATTTTAATTTTCTATCCGTCATAATATACGACGAGCAAATACTCTAGTTGGTTGAATAGTTATACAGTATATCGGGTTTTTATTTAATTCAAAGATGGCTAATGAAAGGCGCTTTGCTTCAGCGTCTAAAAGTAATCCTAATTATAGTAAACTTTTTAGGACGAAGGATTATTTCTTTTCGAGATTAATCTTGTCACTGAAGCAATAAATTTGTAAATAACTCTTATTTCAATTTAAAGAAAAGAAAATCAAAAATTTCCTTACTTGTAAAACGAATCGTAACTGAAATGAAAACATTTTATAAACATCAATAAGTTCTAATTCACTGTTTTGTTTTGTTTTTAATTAAAACACTGATTTTTATTCCATGGATAATCTTGTAATAATGACAATAAGTTTGTAAGGTCTCTCACTGGCGGGAAAATCAGGATCTTCTTTATGATTCAACGCCAGCAATAAATGCCTCATAATTCGCATCATTAGAACGAAATTCAGATTGGGAAAGAGCAGCATACAATTTTAATTTCATGAAAAACCCAATGTCCGAATAATCTACGTCGTCCCATTTTTGTTTTTTGTTTTTTTGGAACTACTCTTTTAATGGGGTTCATGGCCCATTGGATGAGACAAGCGGTAAGAGAAATTAGCACTACTTAATATTAAATACTTCTCACGTGTTCTTAAATTTGAAATTCATGGTTGAAATTAAGACAGTCACCAACAGGATCTCCACTCGCCTTACAAACTAAGAATTCAAGAGAAAGTCCCATGAGACAGGAAAAAAAACCATGAAATTAGATAATTGTTAGCAATTTTATAAATCAAAATTCAAATAACAACAATACTACTTATAATAATAATAATATTTTTTGTTTTTTTTACATTTGACAATACTGTATGTACTTAGGTCCTTGACCCGCCATTTTGTCTTTGCTGGGGAAACCTAAGGTTTGAAACTTTGACATAATAATAAAAGATTAGAATGGCGAGGACTAAACGATTATAATGTAATTTACCAACGAATTTTCAAAGATCTCTCCTATTTTCTTTTTAATTTCTATTATTAAGTGATTAACAATGACATTAATGTATGCATAATGATTTACCAAATTTATTATACTGATGATCTAATATCAAGAAAGCATCCATCAATGTTGTTGATACCCATCTAATAATGATCTATTGAAATTGTGACCGTCGTACATTATTATTTAATTACTTTTATCTTATTTTGAACTGATAAATTTTTCTAGTTTTTTTTGTATCTTATTAAAGACAAACACATCTCGACAGAAATCCGTTAATACTGTATTCTAAGAAGATTATTAGTGTTAAAAAACTAAAGAAACATTCCTTTTTCTTTTTTCAAAAAACAAACAAACCTCTGTTTTCTACGTAAATGAGTGTATAATAGATTTTATATATATATATATAAAATATACAATGTTTCTTGTGTCTAAGGTTCAGTAAGAGATTTTAGTGAATTGTTGAATAAAAGATCTTATTATTTAATCCATTTCCTTGATTCTGTCCAAGGCCTTGGATAATTAGGTGTAGTTTTAATCTCCTCAGCTTCAAAATTACTTTAACTTGACTGTTATTATGAGAATCGTGGGGGAGCATTAGTTACATACATCGTCTTATTAGTTCTGGTCCATGTTTTCTCATTTAATAAAAGCTACAATTACGAAAAATCATCAACAAAACAACGAAACTTTTTATGGCTTCCGCTAGGATTAAACATTTAAAATAGCAAACCAAAAGATTTCTCTTTCACTTTAAAACATTATGTTTGGTCTCATCAACATCACGTGATTCAGTAGTTAGACGACATAAACAAGATAATAAATTTCTCAAGGATTTCTTGTAGAGATAAAGTGAACTTTTATCAATTAACTGAGTAAATAAGTTTTTCTTTTTCCATTCATTCTTCTTTTAGTCTGTAATCCATTTTAAAATCTCTAAATTAAATAATAAAAAAAACGCTCAATTATCAAAAAGTAATTATATTGTATTTTCCAAAACTGATGTAATGGTTACATAATTTGTTTACATTTTTTAAGTAAAACTAATGAACGAAATAAAATACATCAATTTAAATTTCGAAACGAAATATATTTTTTTTTTCTGTAAATAAAAAAGAGAAACTTTATTTTGATTTTTTTTTTTTTTTAATTAAACATTTTTAAAAAGCATACATTTTATAAGTTGAAATTTTAATCAGTATAATCTTCTTTTATTCTGAATTTAATTTCAAAAATAAACTTAATAAGAATAATATATTCAGGGACTAGTATTTCATTAATAATATTAATAACACTGGTATTTTTTGTTTTTAATAATATTTTATCCAATATCTCATTCTAAGAATTATAAAAAAAGAACACACACATCCTCTCTATAGACCAGTGTTTCCCAACGTGGGGCCCAAGCCCCATAAGGAGGCAATTTGATTGTTAAGGGAGGGCAATTCCAAAATGGACTCGTCCAGATTTAAAAGCAATCCCGTAAAGTTCCTCAGAACATGTACACATATACAAATTAAGACCATTGGCATTCTCACTTTTACTAAACATAGAAGTAGATTGTCATTATTATTATTATTATTATTATTAGGGGGAGGGGGGCATAAGGATTTTAAAAAGGCTTAGGTGGGGCATAGCACAAAAAAGGTTGGGAAACACAGACAAATATACAAAGATATATGTAAACGTGTAGAAATGTTGAAACTTTTTTTCAATTCAAACTTCAGCTATTTTTTTTTTCTTTGCTGTTGTAAAGTTCAATACCCACATGACATTAGAGGAAATAGGGTGACTGCATATTAATCAGACAATCGTCATTTATTTCATAGACACAAACGTGGAAAAGATTAGGTACAATTAAAAACAAAATATCCAGTACGGTTTTTAATTGTAAATTTATACGAATTTTCATTTACTTCATCTTTTTAATAGTTTGGTTGATATCCACCCTCAGGGGTTCGGTCAAAGCCCTAAATTTGCCAAATGTGATCAATTAAATTTTTTCAAGAAAAAACCTGCCACATCCGAGAACTGGATTAACGAGGACACGGGTGATATTATCCCAAAGTGAACCGCTTCAAGTTAAACACCTTCGAAATCGACACAGAAGCAAATAAAAAAAAAAGTGCTTTTAAGTTGTTCGATCAATAGAGCAATGGGTTGTAGTTCAAGGTAGGTCAAACATTCTCCATTAGGATAATTACAGGAAATTAAGACTAACGCGTTCCCAGGACTTATTTACAAGGACAACACCTACTATAGGATCGATTGTACACTAGGTAATATAGGATGCATCCGTAACAAAAGACATTAATAAATATTCAAGGTTCTTCTGTTTTTAGGTTATCTAATGCAGTGGAACAAACGGAATAATCCATTCCCATTACATAAAATGCTTCAAATGAAATAGATTATGAAATAGCAAATCAAGTAGAGTTCTTTTTATTATTAACTATTTAATAAGCAAGAAATTTACATTCATATATTATTCAGAAATAAAAATACATTGGAATAACAATAAAGCAACTCGTAATATTGTTTAGTTTGCACAATTTACTTATAATGATGGATTCGTATCCTTCTATCTTTTAATATTAATTCTAGACCTTTCTTATAACTGACAAAAGAAAAATTCCGATATTATTAAAGATTTTTTTTTTTTTTTGTTACAGGAAATGTTTAGAATTAAGAAGTCAAAATAAGAAAATAAAATATATATATATATAAATTTTCTTATTGAAGTTTATCTTTTCTTAAAGAAGTTGTTTCTGTCTTGAAGTAAAAGTGCAAATGAAATATTTTCGTGCTTTAAATTTTGCAGAATTTTAATTTAAAAAAAAATAAAAAAAAATTAGCGGTTTTGCGAAATAAGGCGATTTCCTGCAAATTCTTGTAATAAAAAAAAAACTACTTAAGACATAACTAACATCTTCCACAAACAACATAAACACTGCTTTTCGCTAATATTTCATCCTTTTTAACAAAGAACTTTTTCAAGGCTTTTATTTTAAAAAATACAAAGAAAAGAAAAATCTTCTTTCCTCATGCAACAAATATAATAACTTTACATTGTTTATTTGAGTTGTATCACATTCATTTAATATGTTAATATGATTTCAGTTGTTTATTGTTCGTTTAAGTTATTATATTTGTTCTATGAGAAAAGAAGATTTTTCTTTTATTTATGTATGTTTTAAAAAAAAGCCTTGAAAAAGTTCTTTGATAAAAAGAATGAAATATTGGTGAAAAGCAGTATTTGTGTTGTTTTTGGAAGATGTTAGTTATTTCGATATAAGGAGTCATAAGTAGATATTTTGCTACTGAAGACATATTTGAATTTTCAAGTTCCATAAAAATCGCTACATTTAAGAAAACAATCAAACAAACAGAAGCCATTGAAACTGTCACCAACCATAAGCCAACAGAACAGTGTTTTAACAATTCCTAATTAAGAGCATTCAAAGATGTAATGATAAACAAGAAAATAACAGTTCGTCCACAACAGAAATAATTGCAAAGGAAGGGATGTTTACTAGTAAAATTTCAAATAGAATGAACTCTATTCAGCTGATATTGTAGCAGCGTCAGTGCCCATGTACTGTTTTTGTAAAGAGTGGGTTTATAGTTTCATGGAAACTGTCCAAATAATGTATCTTAAACAACATATTTCTTCTGATTTGATAATAGATTCATTCAGTGTAAAACCTCCTATTTCCATATAACAAATGCTCCTCATTCTATCACAATTACTACTACGTGATTTCTTCCTGGCAACTCTGCATGTTCAACCATACTTGTTCTGTAAATTCAAAAGGTTCTTCTGCATTCCTAGTATTTTCTTGTTCGGTCTAAGAGAACATGTCCACCGTCAGCTGTCAATGTTTCTATGAATTGATTTTATAAAATCTTACGACTTCTTGGCTAATTCTACAATTACAAATAGATCAAACTGTAAGTAAATAAATAATTTAAAAGATTAACTCATATCGATATATGAGCATGCTTCTGTGTCAGGCAGAAAACTGTCTATTGATACGAATTATCTTAGGTAAAACTCTGTCAAAGTTAATCCCAGTTCAGCTACTTCAAACTCATTGGAGTTTTCTTGGCTTTTTGTAATGAGGTGTTTGAAAGAAGTGAGCAGCCATTTTCATTTGTTGGCCATGTTCCTTCCAACGCAAGATTTATATGAAGTTCATTTTAACCTCGTTCTTATCCGGTTTTTTTTTCATTTAAACCTTCTTCCTGTTGAATTATACATAAATGCCACGAAGGAATCTCGTTTGAAGGATATTATTCAAGAGATATTCTACGAGGGGTGGTGGAAAAAAGGGTGATAAAGCGATGTAACACCTTCTTGTAAGAAGATTTTTTTTTCCCCCCTTTGGAATGACAATTGAATTTATGGTTTCATTAGCACAGGGTATTAATAAGAACTGGATAATTGGTGAGCAACGGAGGGAGTACAAAGCGAGTCGGAGGAAGTGATTTAAGCAATGGATTCGCCCAGACAATAAGCACCCCTCGCGTGGGAGGACCCTTAGCATTTTCTTCTGACGCCTAATTATGGGTAAAGGAAGTTTAGCGTTCTTCGCATTCATTTGGTCAGTGGGCGAACGAAGAAAAGTAAAATAATTCACTTACCTTCTAGAAATAAAATAAGACAAGGAAGATTTTTTACAAGAACTGACAACAGAGATAGTTTAGAGTCACCTGATCTTAAGTAAAAACTCTTTTAATCAATACGGAAACGACGAATTCACATTTGTCAAATTTTGGAATACTGTAACTTCAAAGTCCGCCATATCGCCAAGTTGAAGACGAAGTATAAGAGAAGAAATTTTCAAATTTCTAATTTTTTCTCTAAATTTAAAATTAATTAAATTAAACGATGTTTTTTTTTTTTGTTGTTGTTGTTTGTTTGTTTGTTTTGTTTTTTCAAACAGTTATTTTTTTTTTAAGAATAAAAGGATGTAAATTAAAACAAAAATTAAAAAAAAATTAAAACAAGATTAAGTTAATATCATTTTTATTTTTTCCTTCTTGATTTTTTTTTGGGGGGGGGGGGGGGGGGCTTTGTTTAAATGTAGAAAATTAGATATTACAAAATTTTAAGTAAATACATTCTCACATCCTTATCTTAAGTAAGAATCAATTGCTAGATGATTCTTAAAAACTTATATTAATATAGACTGTATATTTTAAAAGTTACATCAAAAATAAAGAAAAAGAGAGATGTTTATAAGACATTATTTGTATTGAATGTAAATAGATTTTATTGGAAAACTGAGTGCTTTCAGTAGTTGATTATTGGTGTTGGTTATTTGAATATTATTGAAAGTAAATAGATTGAATTATTATTTTAACACAGATGGTATGTATTAGGTTTCGATTGTCACACTGAAAAATTATTACTTACAGATTAGTAATCTTTACAAATCCTGTAGAGGAAAAGGGAAAGGAATTTTCTTGTCCTCGAATTACTAATCTGATGAAGTCTTCTGTAAAAGAAGATGAAATATCATTGATAAAGAAGAATTGGTAGATGTATGTGTTTACGTTTATAGCTTTTCATTTTTTTGGATAATTTTGTAGTGTTTTTAATTGTTCATAAATTTTGCTAAATAAAACAAACTTTTGAAAAACTTCATTGGCAAAATGTCTAAAAAATTTTGTTGAGTTTTATGTTATATCAGCAAAAAAAAAAAAAATCATTTATCGTTTTAATTGTTTTTTTATTTACAAACAGTTAAATTCTTTCTTTTATTATTTCAATAATTTTTTTTCAACTTTTGCAGATATCCTCGCTTGGTTTTTCCTCATTTCTTATCTAATAAATTATTAATTTATCGCCTTTACAACAATCTTAACCTTCGCTTTGTATTATTTCCTTTTTAATAGTCATAACAATTCAGCTTACAAGCCATAAACAGGAGTCTGTTTTGTAATACACATGTGTTCATAACTACTGCTTCTTGCTGCATGTCCCGTCCCGTTCTTTTTCAATTTCTTTAAGATCGATCTCTTTGTCTCGAATCTAGACGTTTTATTCTTAACTTTTAAGGATATCTGAATTGCTATTTTTTTTTTTTTTTTTTTTTTTTTTTTAATATTCTTACGTAAGTTTTCCGGTAAATAAAATAGATACAGGCAAAGTTTATTGTTAAAAATTTTTTCTTTCCTTTTCGCAATCATTCAATAATACAATACATTGTAGAAAATGACAATTAGCCAACTTGATTAGACATTCGTTTCCATTCCTTTGTAATCCAAAATAAAATCAGTTGTTAATTCACTCTCATTACGGATGATTAATATCTAATGCTTTGGTTTTGAACCAAATATCTAATGCTGGTGACGAGGACCTTGCAGTCATTGAAACTGTCCGGTCTGTATTTTTTAATTTGTGAATTATATTTTTAGACTATATATGTGTTTCGGTGTTCTTTTTTTGTTCCTCTTATTTATCCTTAATCCATTTACATGCTTCCTACAATTATTTTGGATCAATATCTCACGGCCATTAACAAAAAAAGAAAGTATTTATTAATTTCGGCATCTTTTGCAATCACTTCTGAAAACACTTCTAAATTACTTTTTTAAGAGAGTTTTCTGTTGCTGAGACGTAACTCATCGAGATTTTCTTGGTAACTTTTTTTTTTTCTTTTTCCAATAACTTATAAATTATCATTAGCATATTGTGACTTCCGGGAGAACTAATAACGCTAGGCAAGATAATGAACCATATCATACTATTAATAGGCAAAAAACGGATGTATGTTTGTCATCAAAATGGAGAGAGCGGGGAGAGTCGAAGAGAGACTATTTTAAAGTTTATTTTTAATTTTAAACATACACTAACAAATGTCTTTTTGAAAAGAAAAATTAGTTGATTTAATTAATTTGGTGAAATAATTCCTACGCCCCTGTAAAGCGTTGTGAGGCTCAATTTGGAGGAGCCTATTATTTTAGGGCAGGAGGTTAACTTTTGTCACCGAAAGTGCCAGGAAAGCATGTTGATATTAAAAAAATCAAGAATCGTATAACGATGGTCTTTCACGGTATTTCAAAAATGTAGCATTTACTTTCGTGAATATTTCACGGGTTGCA
This sequence comes from Thereuonema tuberculata, assembly GCA_023159025.1. NCBI lineage: Eukaryota > Metazoa > Arthropoda > Chilopoda > Scutigeromorpha > Scutigeridae > Thereuonema > Thereuonema tuberculata. The sequence continues at coordinate 45,788,912 of JAFIDM010000007.1, forward strand.
ACTAGTCGTTTCTAAAAGCGGAGAACGACTACTTCCTCTTCCGATTGTCGCTGTTCAGCAAAATTTTGCAATATTATATTTTAAATTTAAAAAAAAAATTTTTTTAGTGAACTGTGTAATATGATGTTATTTTTAGAATAGTAGATTTTGGCGATTATGTGTATGTTTCCTCTACAAATTAATCCTTTATAAGCTAAGCGTTGTGCTAACGGGGATTAATTTATTACTCTTTTTATTCTTAATTTTTATTTGGATGTGTTTTTAATTTAAGGGTCATTGTTTTGTTTATACGTCCTTTGTTTATGTTCCTTTTGGTTCCAATGAGCTATGAGTATTTTCAAATATTTACGTAACTTATCAATTAATGTATTTTTAAAACTTAAAGATGACAACTATTTTAATGAAACATTAGGCCTAAATATTTGTTAACTAATTATTTTGAAATAAAAAAAGTTAAATAAAAATGAAAATAGGCTTACAGATAGGAAAGGAAAAAAAAAAAAGAAACTCTATCAATGGCAAAGTAAGTAAAATAAAATAAGTGAATAAAGCTAATACAAATGGGTAGCGAATACTTCACTCAGCTGTATTGTTTTCTAGATAACCTCATATCTGCTGCTTAAGTAAATACAAGTGATAATAAGCCAATAATTAAAAATGATTTATAAAAAAATCAGTACAGATAATGAACTGATAAACCTAAGATAAGTTAATACATAGATGATAAAAATATATAGTCTAACACATTTATTTTGACGATCACGTTTGCGCGAGAATTACGAAATTCTCGAGATCTCGCCATTAGCCTCTTCAGCAGGTCTCAAGAAATTTAGTATTTTTAATGTCTTGTCACTAGGAAAATGCTACATAATGAATTTATTGTTTGTTTATTGACTGATTTCAAGTTATTAAAACTATATTAAAATGTAGTAAAAGTCTCATGCATTTCCCCTTATTATAATTCATTTAAATGTTTCAATATTTTGTGAGAAGACATGGATAGAGACTATTCTCGCGTAAATTACGTGAAATCACGAAAATACGGGATCGTCAACATAAATGTGTTAGACAGTAAGTGAAAATGTAAAATCAAAATTTTTTTTTTGGTTTTTGTTAGAGGTTTCTGTCATCTCAAAGTTAAATCTATAAACAATAATAAAGAGCGAATTAATCAAAGATTCAATGAAAATATGTAATCAAAGAGCGGAAAAAAGGTGACCTTTGCGAATTACTTAAAATCAGAAAATCAAAGACTTAATATTCATCCAAATTTTATTTGAAAATTCCTTAAAACAAAAATCAAAATAAGAATGATTTCTATAAGTACATTTTACAAATTGATAGCTAATGAAAAATAAGGCATTTTAGATAAAAAAAAAAAAATCAAGAAAAAGATAAGATGAAGGAGTAGTAGATAGGAAGAGAACAATTATAAGTATACTTCACAATTTTTTAGGCATTCTTTTCACATAATCTTTCCAAATTTCTAATACTGAGCTATAAAATTTATTATAGATAGAAAATTTAAAATCACCATCATCATTGAGGGAAACATTTTCAAAAAATTTAATAAGTTAGACATTAAATAAGCATCTAACATTAAAACAGCAAAATTTTACTTTGAATTACAATAAATATCGATTTCAGTCCTAGGAGGCTTAAAAGGTTAAATAACAATGAATAATTTAGAATAAACACAGCAATTACGAAAAATGATGTGGATTAAGTTATTAGCTCAAAACAGAAGATAACGCAAATTAAATATATCGTTCTCAAACTAAACACAGCGACCCTGAGAGGATAATTCATTCAAGGAACGTTTTCTTTCATTAGAAAAAAAAAATAGCAAAGTAAATTTTAATTAAAGAAAAAACAATAAAAAATTAAAAAAGTTTATATTTACTATTATAGAAATAATTTTAAAATACTTAAATTCCTTTTTTTTTTT
>JAFIDM010000007.1:45817276-45834381 GCA_023159025.1 Thereuonema tuberculata
ATAAAATACGATACTTAAAATATCTCATATCCTATGTAGTTAGTAAAAATTAAACAACTCCTATCATGACCAAAAAAACAAAACAAACAAATAAACATACATTTATTGTCGTAATAAATAAATTACTTTTCTATCATATTGGTTGGGAAGCACTGCATTAAGAGACAGTATTTGGAACTCAAAAGTTTAAATACTTACTCCAAATAATGTAAATTCTAAAAATGTAAATATTTAAGGAGGAACCGGCCGTTAATGGTAGATTTCGAATATTTGCTGCGACCTTCACTGGTTTTTTTTTCCTATGAAACCTACATTGCAGAGATGATCTTTTGCGTCTTAATAATCACATTTATAAAAGTATTTTCCTGTTTTGCTGTCCGTTAGTCAATATTAGGTTGCCGACTTTAAAAGCGTTTAACTGTCCATGTACTTAGCAAATAAAGACTTTTACGACAATAGATCAATATCAAGCTTAATGCTGTTTGGTTAGTATTTTTAGAATTAAGTTCATTTAGGATCACAGCTGATTTCTATTGGCTTAGTAATTAATAAATATTAATAGGTCCACATTTGATTATGCGATTCATAAAGCTTTAATTCGGATCTGAAACTTACTTGAGAAATTCACTGATAATTGCTTTAATTAAAACCTTTACTTCAAGCGCTGTTCTTTTTTTCAATTTGAGACTGTTTAATGAAATACATCCAAGTTTCAAGTTATTTATTTATTTATTTATTTATTTATTCGGTTCCAAGTATTGTTGTTTTTGGTTGTTTTGATAGGATATAGGTTTTTAATATCTGCCTAAAATTCTTTTTATGAACATCACGTTAATAAAATGTAGCTGATATCAATGCAAAGCAGAATGTTTGATTTGCATCTACGGGACCACCACCAAGATACTCTCATCCAGCCATCCAACCAACCAAAAAAATAAAATAAAATGAATAGGGCCTATTCAATATATTTCGAGAATTCGGAGGCTGTGAACGGGACCTTTGCGTTATATAGTGAAAGCTATAAATAGAACTTTTTAACAGAAAAAGTGGACAAAATAATAAGATTTTCGTTGTTTTTTCGTTGGCCCTGGTGACAAATCTTTTAGAATAGACATCTTTTAACAGGTGAAATTAAACAATCTGAATCACTATCATTATCTTCGTGTGCCTTCATTAAGAGCCTTTTGTTATTTATCAAACTTAAGGATTGATTTCTTTTGATATTTGTTGAAGTAATTCATTTCTAAATTTTAAATTTAATTTTCAAAAGATTTAAATCAATTGAAGCCAAAGGAACAGGAAAACGGAGAGCAAAAGACAAAGACGCAATAAGAAAAGAAGGAAAAAAAAAAGGGAAAAAAAGATAAAATATCTGACAACGACTCAATTGAAAAAGGAAATCGAAATAAAAGAAATACACTGAAAGAAGGTCACGAAATTCCAAATTACACATATTTACAAGTTACAGTTAAAAGTAGAATTTTAACAATAATTTTAAACAACAACATTAAGCTGTAAAAGTTTTATGCAGCTTTGGTTAAAACTTATAAAAATATTTAATGCAGATATGAATATCAAAGAGAGAGAATAAGAACTTTAAAACATCTTCAAGTACAGTCATCGAATAGATCAGTTTCTTGGGTTGGATTCTAAAAGATCGACTATCAAATAATAACAATAATTCAGATTTAAGAAATATTCTGTATTTATTGGTATTCCGGCAAAATCTAATAATTCACTTGTGTCCTTGAAAAATAAGATTTTTTCCTAAGATAGAAATACGATGCCATATTATATTTTATTAAAATTTAATAACTTTCCGTAGAATATTTAAATCTTTCGTAAAAAGTGTTTGGAAATATTTTCTTACATTAAACATGAAACCCTAAAGTAATATTGATTGAAATAAACTTATCTGCAAAAGAAATATATTCATTCTAAATAATCTGTAAATTAATTGTTATTCATTTCATTTTCCAGAGGTAAATTATTTTAAAAAATAAAAACTATATATTTTTCATATACTACTAAAATAAATATTTATATAACAGCATCAAAATACACCGAATTTTTCTAAATTGAGGAATAATAATAGTTTGTTTTTCTTTTTCCAGTGAGCGTGTAGAAAAGGTTAAATTACCAAGTCAACAGCTGCCATTGTATTACTCAGCTTCTGTATTCAGCTCCTGAATTCCCAATAAAAAAAATAAAAAATAAATAAACTCACCAAATTCAGAGAAAACAAAGGTGCTTTCAGAGGCCAATCGACCGATTGCAAAATGTGGACTCAAAAGTGAGCCACCAACCAACCCCCGCTCCGCTACCAATTCATAAGACAATCAGAGCTTTGTCTTTGTTCAGTGGGAAGACATTTTTTCTTTTCCAATTTTCGTGGACTGTTTGACATTTATTACCGCAGGTGTTGTTTACAAATGCAAGTCATAAGGCTGTGGTACCCGCAGGAAAAGGAGTCCTTTTTGCGTGGGAGAAAACGAGTTCCAAGTAAACCAATGGAAATAGATCCGAACGGAAAGAGTCACTTTCAGTTTCAATTAAAAAGTAAAAAAGCTTTGGGGGGAGGGGGAGGAAACAATACACTATTGGAATAAAACTATATTAATAAAACTACAGAGTGGAAGCAGAAATTATGAACAGTAGACTTCAATTTTTTTTTTTTTTTTTAGGCTTCTGTTAGGAACCCCGCTTTGTCCGTCTGTCTGTGAGCAAGTATCATTAAATTATCATTAAATTATCATTAATCACAACAATCGCAACAATTGCGCCTTTTGCATTCGCAACAATCACATTTATAATAATAAGGAAATTAAAGCAACAATTCAACATAAATTAAATCAGAAGTCGTTGCGAAGCATTGTGATTGGTTTACTAATTCCTATCTTATTTTTTTTAATTATTGAAATAGTAGATAGGACTAAAAGTACAAATAAATGTATTTTTATTATAAATTTGCTTACAATTTTATGCATAAATAAATAAATAAATAAATAAATAAATAAATAAATATCCTAATTTGGAGCATATACTGTTCAAATATATTTCTATTTTGGTATTTCAAATAAGAAGTAGAGTCTGGTAAGGAATAGAATTAGCAAGTATTCCAACAATGGAGTAAGAATTGTAACAATCAACTTCTATCATAACATTGAGTGTTGTTTTTGAAGCTATCAAAACTACACAAATGATAGAAGGTACCTACAAATGAAGAACGAAATGTGAATTATTCTGAGTTCAATAATTCTTTAGCTCCTCACAAATCATTACAGCAAAATATATATATACAATGAGATAGTCATTTACGTTTTAATATTAAAAAAAAAATAAAAAACGATTCTGGAATTAATGTAATTTAAGGGCGATAATAAATTAAAGGCTTTTGAAATTCAGTATCAGATGAAAACTTTAATTGTGGGTCCTTCTGAAATTGATTTAAATCTAATTATGGACTAAGGCAGTGGAATTAACATAATGCATGACCGTCGCCTATAGACAAGGTCCATGCTAATGATCTTCACGCCCTTAATACTATTGGAAGGCTTATATGCAAGGCCATCAAAGATACAAAAGAACTATTGGTTTCAAATGTGTATAAGGAGTACATCATTTTCAAATAGAACTGTAAATATGGGTTTAGCCAAGGAAGTGATTCAGTGTATCTGCAGTGATTGCAGAAATGATCAATTGCTTCCCTCAAAAAACAAACAAACAAACTCTAAATAGGGGTTAATCATCATATCAATGTTTTCTTTCCATTTATTATTATTTAGAGAATAAAACCGAGTAAAATTATCATAAAAATATCAATCACCAATGTAGTAAGTATGGAAGAGAAAAAAGAAGAAACAAACAATATTTACAATCAAATGAAACAACAAGAGATCTTGTAATAGTTTCAGATAAGTATCATTAAAGTAATGCTTAAGTAATAATTTCAATTGCTCAATGAAAAAACCAGTGATTAACCCTTTCTGGGCGCTGTTCGATGCCATTAGTCAACGAATAAAATTAAGGGCGACAGTTTTACAACCGTCAACAATTCCATTGACAATTTATTTCGGGTCGCAACGCCTAACCATCGCCGCCAGGGTCAGTGAAGACGACATTTTAATTGGAAGAAATATCATCATCGTCATCCCTGGTTTGCCTTCACTGATTCATATCATGGCTTAAAGAGAATAGCAAAAGGTTTTAATGAACAAAAAGAATCAGGAGAACTAAATCAAGAAAACAATCAAAGGACCTTTCCTTAGTATTTTTAATTTTTACTATATTTTTTTTGTTATTGGTTATTGACAGAGAATCACCCAAGATTATGTAAGAGTTTAAATAACTGTTTTTAATGACGATTGTTTTCTTGTCGTTGCTATAGCAACGCCTTAATATTAGGAAAACAAGGAAACCGGAAGTAATAAGTCACGTGTCATATCAATGTTCAGACTTCGTAAAATTATCTTTTTTTGAAGATTTTATCAGTGTGAGGAAGTTAATTTAAAGATGTCCAATAAAAAAAAAAGATATGTATAAGATTATGACAACTTTGTAAATGCTATCCATCAAAAGTTAAAAAAAATTACGTCGGAGACAAATTAACCTGAGAACTGTTAAAGAACGTTTAATAATAATCTTTAATAATACATTGCATTTGTTACATCAAAGTATTAATGAATTGAGTGTTTTAAATATTATTACGTTGCTTCGATATTCCAGTCATCAAAAAGAATTTTCCTTAGTTTCTGTCTTAGAATCCTTGGCAGAAACTGTAACAGAAGAAAAGTACAACATTAAAAAAAAAAAAGGGCTTTTGCGAAAGAGTTTTCTTGTGATCTTGGAGAGGGTAGAGCCTCCCCAATACCGTATGTTAAAAAAATTGTTTGAATTCATGTTTTTATTGAAATACAATTCTTCAGGTCAATGTAGAAGAATCATCAAGTTGCCCATGAAAGACAATGCGCTCAACCACACAAGCGTAATTAAAATACGATTATGACGTCATTCGAAATGAATAAAGAATTTCGGTGATATTTTATGAAACGAAAGACCTTCCCAAAATGCATCGCGGCCGTTCTTCATCACGTGACCTTGGGGTGCCCATCATTTGGACAGTGATCGGTAGCTGTGTTTTTGCCTCCCACTTGTTCCGACCTAATAATGTTATCAGCGAGTTTTGTTATCTGAAGGTCCCTTTGGAACAGACCGGATCCGCCCAGCTGGACGCCAGCGAGACCTACCGTCCGCAATTATCAGTGCAGGCCAATAAGCACAGAAGCCAACAAAACACCCACGCACATTGATCACCCATTCAAATACATTTGATAAAAGAGTCTGATTAAGTAAAAGTCAGTGTCTTCGGAGCCCATGTGGTAAGAGATGTTTCTCTAATTACACTCACTGCCGATAGATGGCACCACTGACATTCGTCATTAACAAGAAATAAGAAATGTTGGTAACCATTAAGCCCAGACAACAACATTTAATTCATACGCAATTAAGATATGTTAAGAGGAAATTATTTATTCTTTTGAATTATCTCCAATTTTAGAAGTTTTCATTTTTATTAGGGTATTTATTAGATCGCGAACGAAATAAGAAATCACCGAAATCTACGATGAGATCAACATTAAAAGAGGTTAATTTCCTAAGCAAGTAGTCGATTAACTAAGATGACTCATATAAAAGAATGTCATAAATTTTCAATAATTATTCTCTTACGTGGAGTATAAACAGCAAAGAATGCTTTGTAGATTCGTAATACAATAAGAGATATTCTCCAAATACGTTCCATAGAATATTCTACGTTACTCAAGACTAGATAAGTGAAGGATTTGTTACAAATCTTTCCCTTTATACAAAAATACACAATTAAAGCTAATAAACGGACAACTGTAGGAGAATTAGAATTTCAGGACTTCTGAAATTTTCTAAAAAAGATTTTCATATTTGATTGGTCTATCAAAACTCCTTCATAAGAATCACGAAACAGAACCTAATTTATCCTAATCTACGAAGTGTTATTTCTCTTATGGATTAATCTGCGAAGTTTAACATAGACATAGGATGATGGCGAGATATTGCTTTTAGAAAATGATAAAAGAGTTGTCGTAGGATTACATAAGAAATAGAGCCATTATTTTATTGGATGATTTTGTAACTGAATGAACTAACTTATCGCAATAAGAAATCTTTGTAACGAAATGAATGCTTTAAAGTTATGGAAGAAATAGTCAAGAAAGCAGATTACTAAAATATTGCCAGAATGACCCAGAATGAATTGAACCAAATTAAATTTGATGTTTTTTTAGTGGGAAACAATGGTCTTTAAGGTCAGTGTGCCCTTTCCATTTTCCTTATTCTAGTGAATTAATAATTTCGATCAAAATTTTAATTGCTGAAATAAAAAAAACAAACCTATCTCCAAAAAACTTCCTTCGCAATTATCAGATTTAATAGCATTTCGAAATTTCATCCATAATCACAGGCTTATATAATAAGAATTTTCCTTAAAATGAAAAATAAACAAAAACTAGAGCGAGAATGCATGAACGCGCAAGAATTATATAAACAACTTAATTTAACAGTTTTCTTTAAAAATGACATTAAAATAAATAAAATATATAAAATAAAACATTCGTCAATAAAGGACAAGTATAATAAAATCATATTGATTTATAAAATGTTCAGACATTCAAAATTTATATCGACAAAATGAAATATATAATTTAAAATTTTTTTTTAATTCGTGAAAAAAAATATTTGAAGGCGTTAAATTTTAAAGTTTTGTAATTATTCTAAGATCTTCAGAAATCGGTATATTTTATCAGATAAGATCTATATAGCCAACAGAGCTCCTTCCTATAATAATACTAATATATATTTTCAATATTTCATTGATGGTTTAGATTGTAGTTCATTTATTGCTTGAAAAACACTTCTCTGCAATAAAAGTTCAAGATTTCTTGTTTTATCAACTCAAAAATTGCAGTAATTATTTTTCTTATTCTTTTACTAACAAAATCTTAAATAAAACTGAATTTACAAAAACTTGTACATCCCATGCTGACAAAAAAAAACCTCCAGCCAAACTTAATATTCAGCGACATCTGGTGTTACTCTGCTGAATCTCTAATTTATTTTTATTTTCCACTCCACAATCCTTTTAATGGAAGGATTAATGCTCTAATCTGTTTCCTAATCTGGATTCCCCTGAGAATGTCTGCATCTAAGTCTTCGATAACTGATCACTTGTATTACATTGGATAAAGCTGTCTCTTAATCTGTTGGGATTACTGGAATTTAATCTCAAGGAACCGCAAAGGGAGTGGCCTTGCCATATCCACAGAACAATCAACACAGATCCAATGTTTTTTTCTCTCTCTCTCTCATATATTCTTTTTTAATATCCCAAAAATACTAAATGATGAAGAATATAAAAACTCATTAATAAGTTAGGTTACAATTAACTGCATATTAACTATCCCAATATAATTCAAACATTTTAATTTTTTAATTTTTTGTTTTTTTGACAAGACATTAAAGTACCCAGTTTGTAAAATTTTGTTACAGTTGTTGTAATAATTTAACTATAAAAACTTTTATTTCAAATTTATTGGGAAATTTATATAAAGGTTTCTTTTTATAAATATTTCACATTGAAAAATTTTAGAGAATTTTATTTTATTTATTTATTTATTTATTTATTTATTTTTGTAGACCAGGATTTACGTCACATCTAAGTCATTCAAAGTTCCTATTTCAAATAAAAATTATTTAAATTCGTTAAAACATTGATGGATTAAAGAAACAGATGCATCTTAAATAATAAAATTTAAATACGATTTTAAGTATTCTTTTACTTATTTTGATGCTAAGATTTAGTGGAATTTGAGTACAACATAAAGAATAATAATGTTTCATAATAATAATATTGGAATAAACTCTTACATTCTATTTTTAATATCGGATCCACTATTTTTATTTTTGAGAGCTTTTTAGAATGTTGTTTTAGGTCAAATTTAGTTTGAAATCAATGAAATATTAGAAATCAGTTTTACTTAAGATAATAATAATAATAATTTATCTTTCTTAAAATAAACAAAGTTGGTTTACAAATATTAGCTCAAGGACATCAATTATATCGATTGTTATTTTTGAAATCCTGTTTGTTTGTTTGTTTTTGTTTTTTGGGAGGGGGGGCGCTATTTTTATTTAAACAGACTTCTGATGCAATGAAGATTAGTAATTCATTTTCTAATGAGTTCTTATATCTTCTTGAAAAAAAAAAAAAAAAAAAAAAAAAAACCAAGAAATTTGTAACGTGGTTTTTCTAGTATCATTTAACTCAATCAGTCAAATCGATCTCTTTATCTTATTTAAAAAGTTTCATATCTGTTGATAACATTTTTTCCTCCGTTGGCAGAGGATAATTCTAATTACGTTTTGTTATGAATTAAACTTTCCTGATCTGAATCAATTGTTCGAGTCAATCTCTTCTATCGTATTCAGAGCTAACATTGTTCAGTAGCAACGAAACACAATTGAATTAAATCTGCTATCAAATGATGGAACAATACCACGTGACCCCAATAACACAAGTTTCTCAATTAGGAGTTTGTCTTTTGTTTGCTTCGTGATAATCACATATTTTAAAACTTGTAATTACTTTGATAACAATAAAGAAAAAAAGCAGGAAACAACGTTTTACCACCAATCACAATTTCGAAATGAGAACGTCTTATCTAAGATGAGAGACTCTACTTTCTCTACAGAGTATCCTTTAACGAATCTAATTAGTAAAAAAAGAAGATATTTAGGTTATATTTACACTGTTACGTAATCGTCTTTATTTTTCTCAAGCTATCTTCGTAGAATCTTTCCACTTGACCAATTCATCTCAAAAACAATCTTCGAATTACCAATGAACTAAGGGTTTTTGTAATTTCAGACACAAATGAATACAATAAACTCGAAGCTCAAAATGAAATGCATCTGAAACGCAAAGAAATAATTAGATATTGATAAGGATTATTTATTACATAAGGCTATTAATGGATTTAGTATAATATATTCATTCTCAACTGTTTTTTTTGACTCAGTTTAAATCGTAGACCCTATCCATCATTCAAAAGAAAATTCATTCTGAGGCTACAGATATCATTTTGTAAGGTGTTTCTTTTAAACTTTACAATTGTATTAATTTCTCTGAACTTTCCTTCAAGTCTAGAAAAGCTAATATTAAGATTCCAATTATCTATTTTAATGTTAATTCTTTTTTAATTATTAAATGCATAAAAGACCTATTCTCATGAAATTCACTGAAAAGATCGAACTCAATCCTTATTTTTGGGATCATTTGTCCAACAATTAGGCTACTTTTAAAGCTGATGTACTGTCCTCCAAATGAGAGATGGCCGGCGGAAGTTTGAACTGCGCAGCCCTTCCGGTAGCTGATCAATTATGTTTTCCTGTCACAATGGACGATGGCATCTGTTTTCACTGAGAAAGACAAGTTGATAATGCCAAATTAAAACTTCTCTCGACTATTTAGCGTTATTTCAATACCAGTTGCTAACAATAAGTATTTATATAAATAAATAAATATATATTATTTATAAATACAATGCTCTTTTGCAAAGTAACAAGCGATTACCTGTCATGGCGGCGTCCTGTCATTAAATCAGACGGAAGTGCCTGACTAGACTAATCGATGATACATGCGCAGATCTCACAAAAACAGGGCGGCCATCTCTCATTTGGAGGACAGTAGTCTATATTTCAGACCAACTCTGAGAAGATATTCATCAGGTACTTAAAAAAATTGCAGTTATTCAAATATAAAAACACACACTAAGAAATAAAACATCTAATTTCATAAAAACAAAAGAAATCCGAACAGTCAAAAACGGAACTGGAGAAGCAGTTCTAGAAGTTTCACATTTAAAAATGAAAACCGCCAAGAAATTTGCAAGGAAAATGTTAACTGATAAATACAAATCTTGTTAGCTTTTAGTCTTCAAAGTTTTAACTACGAGTCGTAAAATGAAGCAACGTTACTTCAACAGGTTGCCTTGAAGAGTCCTAGAAGGACGAAACGTCATGAAAACAAGCGTGCGTAAAAGATACGGATTCAATTAGAATTGATTTTTTGGAGTGGCGCGTGGGCAGTATCTACATCTTCATCATCCGTCCCACAATTAATTTCTACGGCAAATGACTTTGTGTCCGATGCTATCTCGGTCGGAAGGCCACATGAGTTATGACCACCCATTCGTTATTCCCGCCTCTGCTACAAATCAACCGCTGGGTAAGTCACAAGGCCCGGTGCGCGTGGGTGCAAGGTGACCATCGGCCCACGCGCCAGGCGCCCGCCGACAGTCCTCGATGGAGTCCCGTCGAGCTGATCGACAGACGGAGAGATCGCCACGTCCATCTTCAGAATCATTAGGAAAAAAATATACATAGAAGTCAGGGAGAAAGAATGAAACGCTAAGAAGAGTCAAAACTAAAACAGATAATCTTCAGTAATTTACTTACAAAGGATATTGTTCTTAGTGAATTTCAAAACGTCTTCAACTAACTTAGTATCTTGCAAATACCATTCCCATGAGTAATATTTAACAAGACCCTGAGCAGCAGAATTAGGAATTCAAGTCTGTTACCTTGTTTACACAGAAATGGATATAAATCATTTCCGGTAGAACAACCATCGAAAATTGAGGCTACATATATATCTGGAAATATTTACTGAAATTTGGTACAGTTGAAGCAGAAAGTTTAACAAAAATTAACAAATAACGATAGTTCTCTTTCCAAAGAACAAAAAACACAATGATTAAGATTCCAAACTTATCAACCTTTATAACAAACAAAAATTATAATCAATTTCTAATGAAAGCAGAACTGAGTTTTCATTTGTATCTATTCTATTTGTTTTCCCTCAATAAAAATCTGTAATAATTATAATTATATACAATAGCAGTGGGTTAATATAGTAGGCCTATAGTTAAAAAAAAAACTGATTCTGTATTATATAGAAAAACTTTCATAACTTCATTTAAAATATACATACATATCGTAAATACTCCTGTAACAATTGTTTATTCATGATATTTCGTTATCTCTTAGCGAGATAACTTCATCAGATGATAAAGATAGGGATAGTGTATCCCCCCTTCTTTAAATTCATTCCCATAAAGAAGAGGGATACATTATCCCTATCTTTATCCTTTTCTTTATCATCTGACGAAGTTATCTCGCTAAGAGATAACGAAATATCATGAAGTAACAGTTGTTACAGGAGTATTTACGGTGTGTACATATATGATGCTGTAATTTAATATAATATCGTTGTTTTTTTGGTTGAGAAGAATTAAATGTACTCTCTGTTGCGTTTAAAACTGGGATAATTTGAGTTTGAGAGAGAAAATTGAGAAGTCACTCCGGTACTAGTTACAGGGAATTAAGAAGGCAGGTCTTAGGGCTAATTTTTCCTGTAATATACAATTATTATTATTTAAAATTCCATGAAAACACACCTGAATAAATGAAATGAAAGAAAATAAGTGAAAACTACAAAACACTATTTTCATAGATTGCTTTAATATGGAAAAAAGTCTATTATATCATAAAAACAAACTACAAGAGAATCTGAATTACAATTTATCAATATAACATATTTCTTTAAATTCTAAACTAAAGTATTAAAATTGTCTTCCGTAATAAATTTATTTATTAAAGAAGTTTATTAGGGAAGAAACATTTAATGTTAACATTTAAAGAAACTAGTAAAATTATGTCAGTTAATAACAAAATCCAACAACGAAATTCAAAGGAAAAAACAAATTCGTTATTTAGTTTCTATTATCACAAAATTACTACAGTCAAACTTGGATAATTCGAAGTTGAAGGGACCAGAGAAAAAGTTCGAAATATCCAAAAATTCGAATTACATATATTCTCCCAAACAGAAGAGATAAATAAAAAAGATTAACTCCACGATCAAAGATACACAGAAACTTTAAGAAAACTGCTACATTTTTTTTTTCATTAAATCAGACATTTGTTACTAATTATTCATCACTTTACAAAAAAGGCAGATATTTTTAATTGCTTCATTGAATGCAATCTTTGAGTCACAGCATATGATTCCAACCTATCAATTGATACAAAAATAGAATCTTCTACATTAGACTGACCTTCAAAAAGCGTCGTCGGTATTTGTTTTCCTTAGAAAGACAGTTAAAATAAATAATGCACCTGAGAAAAGTCTCAGGAACAATTTTTACCGTAATATTTTAAGGACAATCGTACGAAAAATTCGAATTATCCAAATAAAATTCGAATTATCCACGATTTTTTAACATTATTTTAATACAGAATTCTAGGGACCGAGCAAAAAATTCGAATTATCCAGAATTTCGAATTAAACGAGTTCGAATTATCCAAGTTTCACTGTATTATGGATAAAAAAGTTTTGAGCTTCTGAACTTTTCCTCCTGAAAAGAAAAGCGAAGGAAAACGATTTGGACGTTCTCGTATTTCTTAGACTGTGTTGATTCTAGGCCGAGTAAAGAAATTCCTAAATTCAGTTTTTGTTTTGAAAGTATTGCTAACAGAGCTTTAGTTTTCCCTCTACTTCTTATTATAACATCCAACATTGGAATTTATATGAAATGAATATCTGAACTTTTTATGATAAGAGGATATTGGAAGTTTTCAAAGTGGACGAAGAAAAAAAGGCAAAGTCAAGGGAGAAGGTTTTTATTTTCCTTCGATACTCGGGGAATAAATCAAGAGAGTTCGAGAGATGCAACTTTGAAATATGTTTTGGTTCAGTTATCCTGGAGGAATAACCTGCAAACGAGTTCTTCACCTTTTTCCGCTGGTTTTTAAGGTTTAAGCACAGTTTAATCTGCCAACAAGATTTAGGGGAAGAGGCTGCAGCAATGGAGACCAAGGTGTGACTGTTGACCCGTGACGGAGCAACCAAGTGTTTATTAAAAGTGAGTGATGAGGGAGGACCATGATGAATGGATGCAGGCCAGTTTATTCGGAGCGTGGGTGGCACTTTCCCAAGTGATTTAGCAGAAGTAGAAAAAACTCCGCATTGACATTCACAGGCAAATGCCACGAGCGTCGCAACATTCAAATATCAACAGCAGTCAGGGGATGTTTACCAACGACCAAAGGAAAGAAGGAACTTAGCCTAAAATACAATCTTCAATTGCAATAACATCCCAAAATACAAAAAATACATTAAAAAGTCACAAATATTATACTCGGTCTAGAATCAACACTTAAAAAGTAGAACGACAAACATCAAAGTCAGTTTCAAAACGTTTCTTTTTCAGAGAAAATAGTTCAGAAGCACAAATTTTTAAATTTATTAGTAATTTTTTGATAATATATTAGGCAACGTAATTAAACAACAAAATTCCTTTCTTCTGAATTTCGTTGTTGGATTTCTAGCATTAACTTTTCATTATTATCTGACATAATTAATATTAAAACATTTAACGTTAAAAACTTATTGAATGAAACTGAAATTCCTAGAGTATTTTACAGCACAAAAATTCAGCCTCCTGCTTCTGGCGACTCTATCTAATTTCCCTGAGATTGTTTCGCACGTATTTCAGCAACGAATCCAGTGACGTCATTTTATTTTGTGCGAAAGGATTAAAAAAAAATTAACAAAAAAGTGAATGTTAATAACAAACTTTTAAAGAAATTGAAACTGGGAGAGAAACAACAGAGTAGTTTGCGTTCCAGTTGGTCTTTGATCCGTTCCATGTAATTCCCACAACAATGAAACAATTAAAGCTAAAAGGGTTTTGTTCGTGTGTGAATTAGTACTTTTTTTTTATTTATATATTTTCTCTTCTGTTTTTATTCTCATCATTCTTCTCTTCGGCTTTCTTTTCCTCCTTCTTCTCTCCACCCTGCAACTCAAGGTTCCTTTCTTATTTAGAAATTGACTGAATGGGTTTGTGGAACAAAGAAAACAAAGAAAAAATGTTATTACGATCAACCCACAACTGCTAATCTTTACCATCCCATGCAATTAAATATCCACTGAAAAAAAAGATAAAATAACGTCAATAATAATATAAAAAAAAGCTATAGGCCGACATATCGTTCTTGATAATCACGTTTGCGCGAGATTTTCGAAAATTACGAGATTTGGCCATTAGCCTCTTCAGCAGGTCTCAAGGAATGTAGAATTTTGAATGTCTGTCACTAGGAAATTGCTACCTGTCGCTGCAGCTACTCTGTTTTGAACTCTTTCTAAAGGAATGAGAGGTCCTCCATTTATTAATTCTCTATGAAAATAATCTTCAACTTGCAATATAATTTTTTGAGCGCGAATGTTTCTCGCCATTTTGTGAGAAGACATGGATAGAGGCTATTCTCGCGTCAATCACGTGAAATCGCGAAAATTCGGGATCATCAAGAACGATGTGTCGGCCTATATTTTAAAAATTCTAAATTAATACCATTTTGCTGTCTTTTCAATCTTATAATTTAAGATCTCTAGAATAATCAGGATCATCATAATTTTTTTTCTTCATTATTTATTTCCTTTCAATTTTGTTTTAAATATCAGTTCCCAAAGTTTAAGTTTTCTCCTCCTATTTCCTTCAATAATAAGAAAACCGAAGCCTAAGGTCATTAAACGAAAGCGAAACGGCTATTAAGCAAAGGAACGCATTAACTATCTCCTTTGTAATGAGAAATCATTGCCGAGGGAAAGTGGGAGGGAGGGGGGAGCCACGCTTTACTAGACCCCACCCCCTGCTTTCGAAAGACGTCATTGCAGAAACCTCTATTGGATTAAAAATCTATAAAGAAACATCAATGGAGTTTTAATTACTCTTTCTGAATTAAAAAAGTAAAAAAAAAACTAATAACCTTCAAAGTTATCATTATAAAAATTTTAAACTCTTTGACACGATGATTTTTTTCAACGAATCACAAGGACATTGGTACAATATATTTAGTTTTTGGAGCCTGAGCCGCAATAGTTGGAACAGCTCTTTAAGTAAAACGACATCCTATAATGCCTGAATTAGCTGAATTTTAAAAGCTATTTATAATTTTAGTATTAATACAGAGAATCAAATTCTTAAATAGAGTTACTTTCAACACTGCCTTACAGATACATTATTTCTAGTAACTGAAAATTCTCAAATTATGAACTGTTTTATACGAGAGAGACACAGGTTAAGGGAGGACGGAAAGCCACGTTCTTCTGGAGGAGAAGTAACAAAAAAACACCTACGAAAATTAAGTAGGATTCTGTTGAGTGCGGCATGAATCAAAGTCATAGAATACATTGTGATTGTAGCATCAGAGAAACACAATCTCTCGGATACATTTTGTTGTCTAAATCTTATCAATTATTGAAGGAGGTCAAGAGGTAAAAGGTGTAAATATTTACATCGGATAACTACATAAATATGCGTATCAGGACATATTTGCGAAACTTGATAAAGCAGAACGATACCTTCTGCGAAATATCGTTGTAGGAATTTGAAATTGATGGAATTTGAAAAAATATATTTTGTTTATTTGTATATCAGGACGTTTCTTTCGCTAAAGGATGAAAGCTGAAGCCCTGCACACTAATGGTTGACCGATCTTTTGTTAGAGACATAAATTGACATGTTTATTTAATAGATAACGCCCGAAACCAAACAGCATATTCTATTCGAAGATATACAGATTGAGGGGTGACAATTGAGAATCTGTGCTGTTTTAAATCAAAAAGTGGAATTTAAGTTGATAAGCAGATAAGCCCACATATCAAGAGCTGAAGATGTTCACTGTTTTATGACAACGCCTCAGTAAGTGAATTAACAACGGAACGGTGCGGTGGTCGAAATAGGACAAGCACTGTTGAGTTGACGACAGAGACTTCCAAATGGGGAGGTCGTAAGTTACAAAATGCACTTAGCCTTCGATTTTAAATTTCCTCTATTTTCAAAACAGTAATAATTGAATTATTGTTGTTTTTTTTAATATTAGGTTAAGTATTCCGAAGAATATCAACAATCTGTAATTTCACTTCCGTTTCTACACACTAAACTCATGAAAAACGATCGAGCAGCGAATTAACAATTAAACTGTTCCAATGTTGAGATGAATTGGAGGTAGTCCACCCCCACTGGAGTCTCATAAATCCTTTGGCTACCCGTTGACCTTTTTCATCAATAAGCTACGTTTTTCCTTGTGCTGTAACTTATCACTGTCAGTCGTAATTCAATATCAGGAAAGAAAAAAAAAAATCCAAATTAAAAATTTTACACTAAATTACTTTAGCAGTCAAACATTTCAAAAAAGAAAAAAGAAAATTTATTTCAATTTTTAACATTTTTAAGAAGCTTTTTTTGTGTGTGTATTAACAAAAATAAAAGCTATGAAAGAAAAGCTTAGAATAACTGTTAAATAAAGATAACGGAATTAAAAACGTTAACGCAAACATTCAAATATTTTTGAAGTGACATCAAGCGGTCATTTTTAAATATGAAAATTTATCAGGCAAATTTAATGAATAAACAGATTATTAAAAATGGCTTCATTAATTTTGCTCGACTGAAGTTTTCATAGAAATGTAATTAGGACGTTTTTAGATAAAAATGTGATCTTTTCTCAGAGAAAGTAACTTACTTCAAAAACGTATATTATCCAAAATAAAAAGAATGATTTGTTTATTTTTTGAAAAAGAGACAAAATTATTAATAAAACTTTTTTTTCCCAGCAAGATAAAAATCTGTTGTTTTTTGTTTCAAGGATACAAGGAATTTCAATACTTTAACTGTATTCGAAGGAAAAAACAAAAGATTAATTACTAAATCCTTGATCTTAATATTAATTCTTTTTCTTGATTAATTATTTTACGGAAAATAACGCTGTCAAGGTAACCCAATTCCAAACATTATTAATTTCTTTTTACTGATTAATATCATTATTTGATAATGAAAAATGAATATTGTGTATGGTTTAATGGTAATACTTTATTTAGTATTGTTCAAAAATCTCACTTAAGAAGTTAACGCCTCAGATCCAAAGACGATGGGCAGTATAAGAGACAGAGG
>JAFIDM010000007.1:45857957-45891044 GCA_023159025.1 Thereuonema tuberculata
CTGTCATTGAAAATTACATGGAAATACGTAAAAATTTAGAGCAAACAAGAAATGAAAAAAGAAGGCTTGTACTTACAATTGAAACAAGTATAAGTATTTTCAGTAAGTAATGCATCCATAATAATAACAAATTGTAATAGAAAAATAATGGATGCAATCCAAAAGTTAGGAATTAAAGTTCAAAAGCTTAAATAAAATGGCAGGTTTATATTACAAGGACTAATCAAAAATGAAAAAAACAAAAGGAAATAGTCACAGTTTACCAATAAAAATTGTATTATTTTAGCCAAAAAAATTCACAGGTTTTGATTAATAAAAGAAGCTATCAAACTTATCAAAATTAAGAGCTCTTTAAGGTTCACATCATTTTCAGTAGAACTTTTTCTATCATCTCTTGATAAGTCCTGGTTCGCTGTATAAAATGATCTTGAAAGATCAATTGCTTTACAAGGTCATTGATTTTCGGCTACATTCAACATCATTGCTGCTGACAGGATCTTCACTAGATCTGTTTTTAGCAGCCGTCGTGTTCAAAACCAGTAAACAGAACTACACAGAGTAACTAATGCTCAGTCGTTCACCATATATGGAGCCGTCACATGCCTCCACAGATATAATGAACAGACGAAAGTCTCTCATCAATTCAGGTTAACTTAGGATGCTTTTTCTTTTATTCATTCACACATTTCTCTCATTTTGCCTTTTGTCTTGAATATCCTTAACATCTTCATTGGAACAGGAGATAGCAGGTAGTTTTTTGATTGGGAGCAGATGTATTACAGAGCTCCTACTTTTTCAGGCATGTCGGCAGTTTTAAGTGGTTTAAAATTATTGTTGAATGAAGTACTGTCAATATACAAAACATTTTAAGAAAAAATTACTTTTCACAAAACTTTTCAAAATTTCCTTCATACCAGCAGTCATATGTTTAGGAATCATGTGGTTTTAAGAAGCAGCAAAGGTGAAATGGCCATTCTGAGAGACAATGTTTGAAAGGAAATGTAGGTGTATCTTTTCTTTTACTTATTATAAGTGAACTATCTAATAAATAAATTACGGACCAGTCATTCATAAAAACAATACTTCAAATTCAATTGAGTCAAAAGTAATCGGAAGAGTGCTCCATTATTCCACAGTTTGAAGTGAACAGTTGATTTTAAATTTTGTTTGAGTAACGGAAAAGGAATAGTAAGTACTTGGACAATTTGACAGGTTGAGAAAGTGTAAATGAAGAAAATGCCAAAGAAACCCAGGTACTCAAGAAACTATATTAATCGCACATATAATGAAGACCAATAATGCACTCTTTAAACATGCAAACATTAAAAAGGTATTGACATGTTTCAGATACCCATTAAAATGGTACCTATCTTCAGAATAAAAACACAAAGAAAATAAACAGTTAACAGTTTTAAAAAAAGCAAGCAGCAACCAATCATCAATCCCACAAGATACAGAGTGTCAGGGTAGGCAAAAATAACAAAAACATATTATCTTGTGATATTGAAGGAGGAGGTATGATAATTGTGAAAATTGAAAGGTTATATGTAATTTTTAATATAATAGCAATTTACAACAATAATAAATTGAAGGATATGATTGAAAATTAAAGAGCCTTGTTGGAATATACAAAGAAACATGAGGAAATCTTAATATTGGGAGATTAGAATGTTAGGGTGAGAAATCTTTCAGGAACAAATTAGATTTAAAATGAGTGAGTGAATAAAGATTATATATATATGGAACAATCCTGAAAAGACCAAATAATAAACAATGATCGGTATAAATGCTACAATTTTTAGAAGAAAATACTCTAATCATTTTAAATGGAATTGTAACTATGATGAATTGATTGGGTACACTTTTCTGAAGTACAAACGTGCTTTGACCATTGATTTTGGGGTTTGCAATTCTGAATTCTACCACAAGATATTGTCCTTTTAAAGTAGGAGAGGCAGGAATCAGATCATTTTTCTCTATAGATTGAGATTATTTTCCAGCGATATTGTTAATAAGACAAACTAATTTACCCTAAAAAGGATTTATGGGATGAAACATCATTAATTAACTTTAAAATAATTGTAAAATAATTGTTGGGAAAATCAAGATTGTTGGGAAATGTGAGAATCTTGTACTGTAAGTATAAGATACTATAGCCTGTAACATATAGAAGACAAATGGGGACCACTACCTACAGAGCAGATTTCGGGTCCCCAGCGGACGCAACACACAGAAGAAGACAAAAGAAACAACCATGCCACGACCGGGATTCGAACCCAGGTACTGGCGCATTGGACGCCACGAATGGCCGCCGCCGAGACCGCACGACCACGCCAGCACGGCAGTATAAGATACTGTAAAAATATAATTCTGCAAAATGTAAAAATTGAGAATAGAAACATCCACATAATGAGAAATTATTTTAGGAAACATAAGGAAAACCGATGGGATTTTGAATGTTCCAACATGAAACCTTTAGTAAAAGACACACACAAATAGAAAAAAACAAATGGAAAATTGTTAAGAAAGATTTTGCTTTACAATAAAGGAAAATTAAAGAGCTTCAATAAATAAAAATGAAGAGAGAGAACAAGAAACTAAAAAGATCAATGTAATTGAAAAAGAAGGGGATATTTGACAATATTTAACAAGTTTGAATCAAAGTGTAAATTGATGGAGATTAATATAAAAATGCAGGATTGGGTTGATCATTTCACAATATATTAGATGGTCAAAAAACTAATGAATTGGAGGTTATTTTAAAACATGATAATACTGACATTAGAAATGAAACTGTAGCTTCTGGGGAAACAGAATGGTGGAATAGAAAGTTTTCTGTGGACAAAGTTATTAATGCAAAAAGGAAATTTAAAAAAAATAATAAAGCGAAAGGTCTCGATTAAAATTTGAAATGACATGCTAAACTATCAAGAACAAAGTTTTAAGTATTATTTAAAAATTTAGTATGATATGAAATGGAGTAAGATTTTCTCTTCCATGGCTGATGGCTTGGATTATGCTTATCTTTAAAGGAGGTGACTCCAATTCTGTGACAAATTATAGAGGAATTTCATTTTTATTGAATTGGTATAAATTCTATGCTGCCATTGTACAGAAAAGATTCAAGATTTGAGTAAAGCAAGAATGAAATTGTGAGTGATTCACAAGCTGGTTTTAGAAAAAAAAAATATTCTGCAATTGATCAGATTTTCACATTAAATGCTATAATTCAAATTCAGTTAAGTTAGAAAAAGGAAAAGTTATAATGTTTTATTTATAGATCTTTCAAATGCCTTTGATAAAGTTTCTAAACAAAAGACTACCTATTATTTGATTCAGGAAGGCTTAAAAGGATGTTTATTAGATAATATTAGAAATTTATATTTATATATAAAAATTAAGCGTGCATTGATAAATATAAGAAATAACACAAAAATGCACAAATGAAAAAAGAAAAAGGGGTTCATACACCCTGAGCCATCCTCTTGGGAATCTGGGACAGCTGTTTCAGCCTTGTTAGGCTTCATCAGCCAGATTTACCCTAGATGAGAAGCTCAAGGGTGTGTGATAAAGTTAAGGACGCATCACTGCACCAGGGAGTGACCCCTTAACCAAAAACACAACAATTAAAAACACAGTCTCAAATTGTTATTATTGTTTCAATGTTTTCAGTGTATATATTCATTAGAGTTACAGGTTGATGTAATATATTTTTCCCCTTTTTGTTGTGTCTACACTGTAAAACGGGCTATGCCGTGTAATCAGTCAATAAAAATACAATACATCTTCATTGGAACATCCTTTCTCAAGTATAGCCTTTCAACTGCTCTCTCTCACTCTGGAATTTTGCTGAGTGTTCTGCTTCAGCTTCTTTCCTCATATTAAATGAAATCTCTAAATAGTTTATAATCTGACTGTTCCCCATCAGATCCATTTTTTCCAAACCCACATTTGGCATTATTGCTGTGCATTGTTTATGTTCATTCCAATTCTTCTGTCCACTTTCAGCCACTGTATAAGAATGCATCATCTTTTTTTTTTTTTTTTTTAAAAAACAATTGTGTTTTCTATTCTGGTGAATAGAATTCATTTATTACTTTGGATCGGTATCATGAGCTTCACTATAAGTTTGAAAAGTGTATTTACAATGTCGGAAAGGGAGGTCCACAGATGTCATCCACTCCATAGAAATTAACAAAATAATAGCATCACAACTTAATGTAATTCTCAAACTTTTCCTGATGAAGGCCCAAGGAACTGAAATATGCTCAAATATTGAACAAATTTCATCTAAAATACAAAAATTCCTTATCCAAAGCTTATATTATTTGTACAGTTAATATGTTGATGGCAAATTCCTCCTTCATATCTAAGTTAATCAAGAATGAAAGTGCAAATAATAATGATGATAATAATAATAATAATAGTATTATTTTTGTGCTTTTATTCTTGATATCTCTGAAGCTGCATGTTGACTATGATAAGATTTTGTTGTGGCATTCTTGATACCTGCTACACATTTTATGCATTCCATTACTGATTATTGACTTAAATTTCAACTTCTCCAAGAATGACAACTGGCAACAAAATTTCATATCTTTCAATAGCCAACAACAAAGCAATTGGAAGATTGAGGTCTGGTTTCTCCCCCTCTGTAAGACCAGATCTGAAATTTGTCAGCTTTTTCAAGAAATACGTTGTAGATATATCCAAATCTAGCAATCCAAACCCATTACTCTTTGTTAATATGTTTCATAATAAATCAAACAATTATGAAAGAAACTGAACCATAATAAATTGAATTAAAATTCTACGAGAGCTATTCAAATGAAAATGATAAAAGTGCCATTAAAAATTGAGGAATGTACACAGAGCAATGCAACGCGACATTTATACAGTCTATACCTCTGCTGTCGAGAAGGTTGGTTTCGACACCACAAACTGCTGCTGGATGGCATTAGTGGCACTTTGAAAATGGCAGCCCCCTTAGAACAGTGCACCAAACAAGAACAATGTGCTGTGGTATGATTTTTTTTGTGTCTGAGGATACGAAACCCATCGATATTTGTCAACAGATGTCGGCAAAGTACGGCGCCGCCTGTATGTCGCAGACATGTATGTGTGAATAGTGCTATGAGGTTCGAGGTAGGCTATTCAGATTTGGATGATGTGCTGAGGCCAGGACTATCACAGAGTCGATCACTAGCGTAAACGTGATGATTCAAGAGGACTGGTGTGTAACTATTGAAGATATTGCATTCTTACTTCTGTTGAGCGTTGGGTCTGCCCACCTCATCATACAGACGAACTTTGCTACAGGAAAGTGGCTCCCAGATGGGTCCCTCACCAACTCATGTCAGTCATTAAAGTGCGATGAGTGGATGCCTGTAGGAGCTGATGTGGCAGAACGAGGCTGAGGGTGAAGGATTGTTAAAGTGAATAGTCACCAGTGACGAGTCTTGGGTACACCAGCACCAACCGCAGACAAAAGAGGGCAAGCATGGAATGGCACCCCACATTTTCTCCCAAGCAGAAGAAATTGTGCTTATAGCCATTGGCGGCTAAGATTATGCTGGTACCACCATGAACCAATTGTGGAACATTTAATGGATAAAGAGACGACTGTGACCAGGAACACGTATAGGGCACTCTGCCTGATGTGCTGAAAATTGCGATTTGCACGATATGCTGTTGTGGAATCCTTTCAACCAGTGTTCTCCTTCAGCACAATAACGCCAGACCACACACGACCCATCAAACAGTGTCAACCATCAAATCCCTCCACTTGCAGTGTCTTCCCCTTCTTCCTGACTTGGCACCTTCTGATTCCGTATTTTTGGAGCTATGAAGGAGGAACTCAGTGGATACAAATTTGCAAGTGAGAAGGAGGTTAAAGAGGAGGTGCATGACTGACTATGTACGCGCTCAAAAGTTTTTTGTTTTTTTTTGGCTGAGATACAAGCCTTGCCAAAAATGTGGGCCAAGTGCATTGAGAGGAATGGTGACTATGTTGAGAAGTAGCACAGTGTTCATTTTGGCACCTCTAATAAACAAGCTCTAATAAAATATTTATCGTTTTCATTTGAATTGCCCTCGTAATATTACCAAAATCTTTACCAAGAGTTAATTGATGCAAATAATCTTTTGATGGTATTTGCTCTTCCTGTTTGAAATCTTACAAAATATTAGTTACAATCTTCTGAAGTCTAAATTTACCAATATGGGCTCAGAAAGGGAAAGAAAATATTATAACAATTAAGGAAAATATTAAGACTTGTTAAAAATCCAGCAAAGAAAATGTAAACTTTAAAAATTGTTGATCTTTGATTTTTTTTATTCCTGTAGATTTTTAAAGAAGTTAGCTTAAATACTGATACTCGAAATACTGGTGCCAAACGCTTATCATATCCATATGCAACTGTTAATCAAGGGTAAGTTTATTTATATTAATCAAATCATTAATTGTTTTACATTCATGAAATCTTGAATTAAAGAGAATTGGTTTGAATTTCGTATACTGTAATAACTGAATTTTCAAAAAATGTAAATGGGTAAATACCATTTTTGAAAGTTTGCAAGTGAATGCGTAGGTTTGGAATATAGCTCTTTCTATAGTTAGCCCTAGGACTGTTAATGCCTAAAGAATAATGCATTAAAGGCTCAGAAGTTTATATCGAACAGACAAAACTCAAAGCTGTGTCTTCGAGTTTCGCAAAGCAAAGATTTCAATCATTGTTTTGCAATTTAGAAAAAGTATAGAATATAAGAATAAAATTAACTTACATTACTAAACTATATAAAGCAGGACAATGATGTGGAATTTGAAAAATGCCAATATAAAAACCATATCACTGTTTTATATATTGTTTTTATTTTATATACCGTACTGTTCTATTGTGTTTTTGTATTGGTATTTTTCAAATTCCACTTCACTGTCCGTATATAAAATACACACATACTCATGTTTGTGAAAAATGCAACAGCATGAAACATGCAAATGACGTGAAACTTACAGGAAATGTAAAGGAGGGTATGATATGCAAATGATTAAAATTTGGGAATGATTGCGTATGCCTAGACTCAGCAGTGCCCTCTGAACTGTCGTATAAGAGGACTGTTGTGGATCCAGACAAGTAGTTTTTCATCGTATGTGAGCTATACACGTGTCTACTGGAGTCAGTTTGCCTCGTCAAAGGGTGCCTTAAAAGCAAACTACAGTGTTTGAATGGGACCGAATGATCAGCTTGTGTGAAGGAGGATTTTCATACTGTGAAATTGCTGTTTGTATGGGGCATAATGCCCCGATATCAAGTGTGGACGCAGTGGACTATGAGAACAGGATGGTTTGAAAATCCTGAAGTGGACCACAAAATGTGATGGCACCACAGGATGATAGGCACCTAATCCATATGGCAGTGACGAACCGTTCTCGAGTCTTAGCACAATGTTGGAACACTGCAACAGGTCTGACATTGTATAGTTCCACAGTTCGACGGTGTGTGCTGCACAGAGGACTCCATCCATGCATGCATTTCATTGCAGAGGATTCCTGAACATTGGGCTTGAACCATCGACACTCACTGCTCATGAACACACCCACGGTTGCATGCAGATTGACACTATTGTGTTTTCAGATGAGTCCCGCTTCAATTTGGATTACAATGATGACCACATATGCATTAGACTATATTAAGGTTAGCAGCCATCTTTCAGACTGCACGAACGATAGGCTTGATGGTTTGGGGAGCAATTGGGTATCATAGGCGATCTCAGCTGCTACGAATTGTGGGCACTCTCAACAGCAACTGCTACATCAGGGAAGTTGTGGAGGTTGAAGTCATAACCTTCCTTCAGCTCACTCCTGGAACCATATTCCAACAAAACAGCGCCTGGCCACATGTTGCCAGAAATATCTAGGCCGTCTTTGAAGCAAGGCAGATACCCCTTCTTCCCTGGCCTGCATGTTCACCTGATATGTCGCCTATTGAACATGTGTGGGATATGATCACTTGGCAACTAGCCTGTCTTTGTCATCTAGCAGCCAATACTGATGAACTGTGGACTCTGATAGAAGCAGCCTGACAGGCAATACCCCAGGAACACATCCAAGGCCTGTTTGATTCGATGCCATGGCGTATAGCAGCTCTTACTGCAGCTTGTGGAAGCTTACCATACTGATTTTTTTGCATTGCTCTGAAACTTTTAATTGTTTGTTTGTATCACTGTTGGTAATGTGTGTAATAGATTTCCTTCCATTCTTATGGTTCCTTCATAGTGTTGCGATTTTCACAAACATGAATGTGCGTGTATATATATAAATTTAAATCACTAGATAGTTTTATTTCCTATTTATATCATAAGAATAATAAGGGAATAATACAATGACAGCATTCTCAATATACTGTTCAATTATTGAGGCTCATTGAAATTATCCTCCTCAAAAGAGAAATTTTTGTCACCATATTTGAAGACATATGAAGAAGTCGGGACCAGATCTGAAAAGAAGTCTGTTTCTAATAGTAGTCCAGTCGACAGGTAGTTTAGGTGGAAAAAGGTCGGAAGTTAATGAAACTTTGGGATGTTGTTCAGGGACTGTTAATTAACATTTCCTCAAGTTTTTGACCTTGAGGACCCTGTGCGAAAAGAGGGGGGGAGGGAAACTGCCAAAATTTCGACCTTTCTCCGGTTTTTCCTCAATAACTTTTTTCCCTTACGTCCTATGGCAAAAGCATCTCTATACTATTTTGTAGAGCGTTAAATTTCCTACAATTTTTACTATTCAAACATGTTTGTATGTTAATTCGTTATCGAGATATGGCGCTTCGACAAAAATGTCATTTTTCAAAATTCGCTAAAAAAATGCCCAAAAATTCAGAATTTCACCTTATTTCTTCTGTTATACCCGAATTATGATGAAATGTTGTTGTAATTATGGTTCCTGGTTACAATCACTAACTTTGGACATCCCCCCCCAACCTCATCCCCGCTCCCCCTTTCCCCACCCAACCCCAATTCACAAAAGCTAATTTTCTTCTCTGATGGAAGCCAACCATATTCACATCATGTTGTTATTGATATTAGTAACTTTTCGGATCGATACCCCCCCCCCTTCAACTACAAAATTATCCCAGGGCATGTTTAAAAAAAAGACGTAGTCCTTTCGTGGAAAAAATTAATGAAATTAACAATATTAAGGTATTCACAAGGCATACATTATATTGAGGAATAGATATTATTCTTGAAAGGTACTCATATATACATGTACATATCATAGTAGGTACTCATTTGTACTCATTACAGTTCATGTCGGGATTTCTTAGCCATTGATTCTGCTTCTAACAACTCGTTGGCCTCCTGAGCAATCAAGCTGTCAATGACGTCCTCGCCGTCGTCGTATTCATCTACTATGTCTGGTGAGTCCTCCTCGTTCAAATCATTTGCGGGGGCGATTTCGCAGGAGTGGCCTGTGCAGTGCTTGCACATTGCTGAGCACCGGAGACCTGCTTTCTTGCAGCTGCGAGCTCCGGTGCTACAGCCTTTGCTGCACTTGCAGGTAACAATCTGGAGGATGTCATCTGGCGCAGCATTTCTGGTTGTGGGGATTGGTAGTACCCCTCGCTTGGTTAGGCTCCAATCCCAAACTGATGGGAGAAGTTCATTGCCTAACCACGCCTGTACTTGCTGGTAAGTGCGGAGGGAGTGGTACTTGGCAGCGTCCCTTGTTGGTGGTAAGCGGGCTAGTTACAATTTAGCCTTCGTCACTAATCGTGTGAATAATCGGTACCGCAGGTCGTCGAGATTGTCATTGTTAATGTCGCCTCCATAAACTGCTACCAGGAACTATTCTCCAGCGTCGCTGATCTGCCGAGGAGTAGCGTTTGGTGTGAGAAACGGAGCCACTGCTGCAAAGAGGGAAGTATTCTTCATGAAGGTGCTGCAAATTTTGTTCTTCCCCAATCCATATGGTTTTTGACGTGGTATCACAACCACTCACTGCGTGGAGGAAAAGTATGTCCTTGGGGGGGAAAGGAGCAGGAACTTGGCGAGTAGAGGACACTGGGACCACTGCCTCTTCCACTTTTCTGAAGATAGATGTTCTTTGTGTCTTATTAGGACATACCTGATGCTGTCAACAGAATAAGTATGTCCACATCTTCAGCAGTAATGATGACGCTGTCGAATTCGCTAGCCTTGAATATGGTGATGTTGACGATCATCACGTCGGCTTCCTCATATGCCTGCTTCACTTCGATGCTAGCATCCACCATTCGTGTCATCAACATCGAAATGAATGCGCTCTTATTGTGATCGTTTGCCAAGAACTTTTCTTGTGCTATGGTCACCATGGTAAATGAGGAGAATACGACTTAGGTTGCTAATTGTAATGCAGAACGGCGAGCTCGTTCTGCGGCTTTGGTGCTTTGATAGCCGGCGTTAGTGGGGTATCCATCAAATACAACAATCACATTGCTACCAAAGTGTCTCTGCACGTTGTTGATGTACGTAGAGCACAGTATCTCGAATGTGGTTGTGGGAGTTTTGTTCCCCACGACTTTATGTAACAGGTATCCATCATCAATCACGTTATATTTCCTGTTGCCAAGGTTGACTTCCTCTATGGGAGTGAAGAGTGAGTACATTGCAGACTTTGTTCCCTCGTGCATTCCCTCCTCATTGAAGAGTGACATGGGGAAGGGTGCGAGTTCAAACTTGAAGAGTTCTTTCAGATCTGCTTCAGATTTTTTGGCTATACAGACACCCTGGAAGAGTGAGAGGATGAATTGAATTTTTTACCAGCAATTTTCAACGAGCAGGCAACGGAAGAGAGAGTCACGACCTTATCCTTCCGTTTCAGTTTCAATTCTTCAAAATTTCCCCCCACCACTTTCTTCATGCATGATATGCCTATTTCTTGTGCTAAGTGACAGTTCACTTCGCCATGACCAATGATTCCTGTGCTCAGAGAAACTATCGCCTGGATGTGAAGGAATGGGGGGTGTTCAGTGAACCAAGCGCGCAGTTTCCCAATGTCCGTGCTGTCTCTCACTACTCGGGTTGGTCTCATGTCCACATGCTGTTCAGATGTCTCTGAGCGAACATCAGCGAACAATTCTATTTGTTCACAAATGCTTTGAAGGCACAGCATGCCCAATGTCCATCTAGCAAGCACAGAATCATTTACACCGCGTCCACAAGTGAGTCCTCCATAGCTTTTCATAGGAATTGTGAAAATTGTAGTAAGTAAGTCGACAATGTAATATTGTGGTAGTGTGAAATCGGGGTGTCGGAAGCCTTACTTACATACCATAGGTATCTATGACCAAGCAGCCCTGGGATAATTTTGTTGAAAGGGGGGGGGGTAACTTTCAATAATATGGGTACCTTTCAATAATAATATCTATTCCTCAATATAATGTATGCCTTGTGAATACCTTAATACTGTTAATTTCATTAATTTTTTCCACGAAAGGATTTTTACGTCTTTTTTTTAAACATGCCCTGGGATAATTTTGTAGTGGAAGGGGGGAGGGTATCGATCTGAAAAGTTACTAATATCAATAACAACATGATGTGAATTGGTTGGCTTCCATCAGAGAAGAAAATTAGCTTTTGTGAATTGGGGTTGGGTGGGGAAAGGGGGGAGCGGGGGTGGGATTGGGGGGGATGTCCAAAGTTAGTGATTGTAACCAGGAACCATAATTATCACAATATTTCATCATAATTCGGGTGTAAAAGAAGAAATAAGGTGAAATTCTGTATTTTTGGGCATTTTTTTGCGAATTTTGAAAAATGACATTTTTTTTGAAGCGCCATATCTCGATAACGAATTAACATACAAACATGTTTGAATAGTAAAAGTTGAAGGAAATTTAACGCTCTACAAAATAGTATAGGGATGCTTTTACCGTAGGACGTAAGGGAAAAACGTTATTGAGGAAAGACCGGAGAAAGGTCGAAATTTTGGCAGTTTCCCTCCCCCCCCCCCTCTTTTCGCACAGGGTCCTCGAGGTCAAAAACTTGAGAAAATTTTAATTAACCGTCCCTGAACAGCATCCCAAAGTTTCATTAACTTCTGACCTTTTTCCACCTAACCCCACTTTTTCCTACCTGTCGACTGGACTATAGCCTAATGTGCACACATAGCACAATTTTACAGACTATGGGACTTTCACAATAAGTGATGTATGTTTCAAGGATACTTTAAAATATTTGCCTGGTTAATCTCAGTTCAAATGATAATGTCTTGACTGCAAGTCTGAATTCTTTTGAAACTAAAGAAATTCTTAAAATTTACCCAAATCCTTGATGGAGGGAAGAGGTTATTTGTATCTCACATCAGGAATAATCATTAAGCCTGGATTTCTTTATTAGAGAGAATTGTTTCTATCTGATCCATTTAGTATCGATCTCCAACAGATCAAAAAGAAACATTGCTTTGAAATTTGGGGTGAGGGTCAGGATCCACTCAACCAGCTCTTCAACCAAAAGTAAAATGGGCCTATTCTATATATTTTGGGGCCCCCCTTAGCCCTCCTCCTACATTTGCCTGTGATGTAGGCATTTAAGTAGGTATTAATACTTAGATCTTGAACATTTATCTAAAGAATGCTTTGCTTGGAGTTAATGCATTACAGTGTTTGTATTTATTGCTATTGCTCCAAAGCCAGTTGAATAGGTGTTGATGTCCTGTGTCCAGCTTTCTTTAATGAATTTATCTTGAATATATAAGTTAATAAATAATTAAAATTTCAAGTTGTATCTTAAATTTACTTTTTTCTTTAATTGATATAAATATATTATTGTAATATAGAGGGTTGTTTACAATCTATGGTAACGATTTGCATGGCACGTGACGACGCAACCAATCACAGTAGGTATGCAAATTTATGCAAACGTAGAGGTGAGTACTTAAAAGATTAGTGTGGAGGGGTGCGGGTTAGTTTGTTCGGAGAAATGCCGCCGAAAGTGTCACAGTTTTGGGAAGGGTACGTTACAACCCTTTCCGACGCGAAATTTAGTTATTACGCAATAATTACGGCATGTAGAAAAAGAGGTTTCACCATTTCGAAGAAAGGAGTTCATAATGTGTTGGCTGGTGTTGGTTTGGCCCATATAGGACAGATTTCCGGGACTGAAAAGCAAGCAAATCCAAGGACACCTATAAGTCGCACAAAGACTGTCATTCAGAAAGTCAAGAAAATGGTGACTGGGAACAATCCAGCGACCCAAAGGACCATTGGTGCGAAGGTAGGAACATCTCTTCGTACCATAAACAAGATTATCCATAAAGATTTGGGACTTCAAAAGAGACATAAAAGCAAGGTTCACAAGCTCTTACCAAAGCACATTTCAGAACGTAAGACAATTGCAGAAAACTGTATGAACGACATCTTGCTGGGGATAAATGGAAGTATGTGGCCACATTAGACGAAGCATATGTTCATCTGTCCGACTGCAATAAACCAAGGGCGATTTTCTATCGCCCAGTGGGAGCCAAATCGTTTCCAAATTGGTACAGAGAATGTCATGAAACTTTTTCGAAGGGATTCATGATCGTTGCAGGTTATTCCTATAAAGGCAAGCTACAGATACGGAGGGTGGCTCAAAATGTAAAGGTGAATTCTGCATACTATCAGGATCACGCACTGACACCAATTTATACACAGGAACTACCTGCTCTTTACGGAAACGACGTTTCCAAGGTCCGTCTCCACCAAGACAAGGCGTCCAGCCATACGTCCAAATCGACCCAGAATTTTCTGACACGAATGGAACAGCAAACTGGAATCCAGGATATACCGTTTACCGAGATACCAGTGAAGTCTCCAGACGCATCGCTCATGGATTTTTGCGCATTTGGACTATTAAAACGAGCCTTGGGAAGACGATGTCCTCGTTCATTGGATGGACTCTGGAAATGTTGTCAGCAGGAGTGGCAACGTATAAGTCTTCCCCTTCTTCGCAGTAGTCTCCTGCAATGGAAACTGCGCTGAAGAGCGATAGCAGTGTCTCATGGCCATCAAATAGAGTATGATCGTTGGTGGAGAATGGAATTTATGGGAAATAGACCGGAATCCAAATTGTTACCATAGATTGTAAACAACCCTCCGTATACACAAAGATATCTTAATTTTCTAATCAAAAACTTCAATGTTAAATTACAGTTAATTAGACATGTAACTATTTAATTTTTTTACAAGAAAATAGGATAAAATATTATAATTTGCAGTAATTAATACAAATCTTAAGCTTTTTTTTTATTTTTAAGGAAGTTTATGTATAGCACAAAATTATATCATTTTATAATTATATAAAATGGATACAATTTTTTTTTTCAGAAGAATTCATAATTTTTCTCAAATATATTGGAGTAGTTTTTCTTCAGTCAGAATCAGAATGAATTGTGAATGTATTCCTTTTGTGATATTGATTAAATATATAACATTTCTTGCAGGGCTTGATAGTCTCTTTTTTTTTTCCGGCAATTAATTTAGTTAAAATTAATGAAAGTGTTTAACTTTACAGAGTTACATGGATGGATGATAGTAGAATTCAGTCTGAATTGCAAACACAAGCTTTGAGGTATAGTCGCCATTCAAGTGCAAATCCTCTTGCAAACCCAGTATCTAGAGAGAATTCTCCAACGACTGATAAGTCAATTCAGAAAATAGCTGATCCAGGAGTATCTTCAAATCAACCAAAGTCTAATTTAAGTCTTTTACATTGGCCTGAGGAAACTCCTACTCGAAGA
Source organism: Thereuonema tuberculata (assembly GCA_023159025.1). NCBI lineage: Eukaryota > Metazoa > Arthropoda > Chilopoda > Scutigeromorpha > Scutigeridae > Thereuonema > Thereuonema tuberculata. The sequence goes on from JAFIDM010000007.1 coordinate 45,872,710, forward strand.
TCATCAGTTCCAAGTGAGTCAAGAACACATTTATTTAAAATTAGTTATTAAAAAAAAAAAAAAAAAAAAATCTGTTCACAACTAAGAATCTTACCTTTATTTTCAAGTAATTTGGAAGACTGTAGTTCCATATTTTTGTTCATTTGGGGTATTCAATGTATTGTTCTTATAATATGATTTCTTAGTGTTGCTTTTCCCAGCATTTGCAGTATTCTCTAGCTGTTCTAAAGATGTCATGAAACTATTTAATTCTATTGCATTTTGATATAATCAGTGCTTGCATGGCCCCCACAAGGGCAGGAGTTGGTTCCTCAGCACTGGGACCCAGTCGTCAAAGGGCTCAGGCCGAATTCTTAACCAGAAAAAAAAATTATATCAATTAGCCTATCACTTGTAGGTTTTTTTTTTCTTTTATAATTAAGTCGGCATTTTATATAACTTTTATGCTTTAGCCGTCTGCTTAGAGCTAATTTTTTTCTAAACTTTATGGGTAGAGCAGAAAAAAGTAGATGTTGCAGTTAAATTAATTTGCTCCAAAAATAATGCTATATAGCTTTGTGTGGCATGTTTAAAAGGGAGAAATATGAAATTGTGTGGTGTTTTCGCGATATTTTTGGCTGAGAAACTATGATTTTGACCATAACATTGGAAAAGGGTCCTGTTATTGCATTTGTTGCCTGGGTCCTGAATTCGATTGGGGGGGGGGGGGGGGCTGCCTGCTTGTTCCAACTATTGTTCCTTCCTTCAGTTGCTTCCACTCATCATGTGTCCAATTGCGATGCTCCTGGGTCTACAGCAGGCACACTTTCTGCGTTGTATTCAGTTGCAATCTGTTGTGTTGTTGTCCTACTGTTGCCACAGACAATTCGTGCCAGTCGCCTGTTACCTCTTTCATCCACAAGGCTATTCCGTCCACAGTTGCACTTATTGCTTGAAGTTTTTTAGCCCAATTCTCTGAAAGAAGAAAGCCAACTGTTGCAAGAGGAAAGCCGAGGATCTTCACAGTTTCCGAAATTCTGGAACTTGCTCTTCTTGCCCTCATGATCCTGCCTCTTTCGAAGTCATTTTAAAATCTCTTGTCTTCCACATGTTCCAGTGAACTGTACACAGTTCTCTTAATGCTGAGTGTGCCTTTTATACACTATTTGTTGCTTTTACGTTACTTTGTGTCACTACCGGATCCTTCCAAGTTACAGTAAGGGGTGTCTTTTAATAAAGTGGCCACTCAGTGTATATAGTATGACAGTAATACTATAGTATGGTCTAACTGAAATCTTTGAAATTGAGAAGAAAGATTCCTTCTGTTCTAAACTGCATGAAATCATTCAAAGTATTAAAAAAGACATTATTATATTATTTGGGCCGTGCTGGCGGCGGTCTGCCGTGGCGGCCAGTGCGCCAGTACCTGGGTTCGAATCCCGGCAGTGGCATGGCTATTTCAATTTCCTTTCCTGTGTTGTTCGCCTCTTCTTCCCTTTCTCTTTGGTCTGACGTCATTCCTTAATGGCGCCTGGGGAAGGCCACGGGAAACCACCCCAGTATCTTTCCCTTGAAATTCTCGGGAGTCTGCTAGAGGTTCGCCATCTTGGGAACACTAGCGCTCCCTGGAACACGGATGCTTCGGATATGAAGCTCGCACTTCGGTGCGTACCGGCATCACACATATTATTGGGAGACTTCAACTACAAAGTTGGCTCAGGTAACGAGGGCCTGGAATATGTGATGGGCAAACACAGTAAAGGAGAGTGTAATGAAAATGGTGAGAGATTTGTAGATTTCTACACTGAGTGTGATGTTGTTATAGAGACCACTTGCTTTGCTCGTAAGAAATGTCAAGATTATGTGAGTTTCACTGGATTTCAGTACCAAAAATCAAATGGACCATATTGCTATCAGTAGGAAGTGGAGAGGTGCACTTCTAGATGTCTGAAATAGACAAGGTGCTGATGTAGGAAGTGACCTTCACCCTATTGCTATGCGATTTAGAATGAAGATCAAAGCTATTGATTCTCCTTTTGTGAAAAAATAGAGGCAGTATGATATTAGGAATTTAAAGACAGAAGAAACTATAAACAAACTTTTAAAATTGAACTGTGGAACAGATTTCAAGCTCTTCAGGATCTCGAAGAACATAACCTACAGTATTTGTGGAAAGAATTTAAAGATATTTACACTGAGAAAACTGACAAAGCTCTCAATTTTAAACAGAATCAGAGAGAAAAGACTGGATGTCGCAAGATTCCTGGAAAAAAGTAAAATTAGGGAATAAAGCAAAATTTAAAGGAAAATGCATGTATACTAAGTGAAAAATATAAAGCACTGAATAAAGAGGTTAAAAGGGGTGCAAGAAGATATTGTAGAAGGTGGATAGAAGAACAAGTCTGGGTAATGCTGAGACAGGTGACCTGAAACATTTTTATGAAGTGATTTGTAGGCTATCAAAAAGGAAATTTAGACATAAGTGGTGCAATAAAAGATAAGAACGGAAAAATCCCAACAAATGAAAAAGATGTACTAAAGAGATGGAAAGCATTTTTAAAGAGAGCTTAAACAGAGACCACATAAATATAGACGAGGTAAAAGAGGACATACAGGAGACTGTAGAGGATGACTTCAATATTAAGACAGAGCTGCCATCGTTTGAAGAAATTGCTTTGGCAATTGATCAGTTAAGAAAGGGGAAGGTTCCTGGAATGGAAAATATTATCCCAGAAGTATTGAAAGAAGACACTGATCTTATTGCAGAAGTTTTGCACTTATTGTTCCCCCCAAAAAAAATTGGAAAGAAGAAGACGACTGGAAGAAAGGCATTCTAGTAAAGCAATCGTATGAAAAAAATTGGAGAGGAATTAATTTTGCTATCAGTATTTTATTGAATCTGATCAACAATCATTTGAATAGATTTTAAGGCAGGAACAAATTAGCTTCAGAAGAATAGATCTTGGATGGACCATAATAACACACACAGTATAGTTGTGCAACAATGTTTGGAATTTCAAACTACTTTCTATCTCCTCTTTATTTAGTTTGAGATAGCTTTTGACTTCCTAATGAGAGATTTTATGTGGAGAGCTTTGATGTTTATGGAATTCCAACAAAAATTCTTAATCTCATCAGATTTATGTATGAGAGTTTCTAATGTAGGGTTGCACATATAGGTTAGTAACTGAACTTTTAATATTAATGCAGGTGTGAGACAAGGATGTTTGCTGTTCTCCAACAAATTTTCTTGTTGTTTTGGATCTGGTTATGAGAGGAGCAAATTTTGATGCTGAAACCGATCTTCAGGAAGATCTAATGCAGCACTTGGAAGATCTTGATTTTGAAGACTACATTTGCTTCATTTCTCAAGTTTTCATGACATGAATTTAAAAATTACAAAGATTCAACATGAGGCAAAGAAGGCGGGACTCAAAATAAACAGCAATAAAATGAAAGAAAGGGGAATTAATAGTAATTTAGCCCAGAACTTAAACTTGAGATTGATAAATAGGAAATTGATGCGTGACAAGACTTCCAGTACCTAGATAGTGTAATTTCAAAGGACAAAGGAGCAAATGCAGATGTAAAGAGTGGTATTGCAAAAGTGAATACTTCCTTTGTTCAATTCTACCCTAAATGAAGAGCTTATGATGTCGCATTTAAAACTAAAAAGGAGAGGTCATATCTCGCCAAGTGTTGCTGTGGTCCGGTGCAGCCTGACAATCTCAGGATCCAAGGTTTGATTCTGGTGAGGGGAAAAGCTTTGTTTCCTTTTTTTTTTTCCCCCAGTTTTGTTATGAACATTAGGCAGAAAAGAATATACGATTGGAAATAAATAATATTCTCCTTAACTTTTTTTTATTAAAAAGTATTTTACTTTATTAAAAATAAAATATGACATATACTGTATAAGACCGCAAAACTGTAGTCTTACCATGAACTAAAATCTCTCTGTCTCTAATAAAATAAAATAAAAAAAAATTCAAGTTATTTGTCTTTAGGGAATAATACTTTTTTTTTCTTCCTAATTACAGTTGAGTCTTCCCCACCTAAAGGTGATTCTCCTAATGTTCTTTCTAGAGAGACTGACATAAAGGCAGTTGCCAAGGAAGCTGATAAAGCACCGAAATTAGAAAGGTTAGTAATTTTAACTTAAGTTTCATGATATTATGAAAGCTGCTAACATAAAAAGCTATTAACAATAAAAAGTTCAACAAATGAATGGTTTCAGAAATGTGCCAAGATTTGGGGTAATTTTGCTGAGAAATAAATTAAATAAATTAAATAAATTAAATAAATTAAATAAATTAGTGATCAATTTGTTTCCTAGATATTAATTAAACATAACTTTTTGATAATTTAATTTTGAAATCTGAAAATTTAGGGAAAAATATTTTTGTAAATGGAAGTAAAAACTTTACTAATGCTTTTAGTATAATAAAATGATTCTAATATAACAACAAATTAAAATGGCATGAAAGAAGAATATAGAACTAAGTGGAATGTTATTGTAATATTAATTATGTAAACTCACTGTTAACAAAAGTTTTCAAGCAGCTGGCATCAGTTTTTAAATTAGACTATTGTTGAAGTCAGAAATTAATGTTCAATGGCTCCATGATAGTAGATTTTCAGAAGAAAATGTTTGCTTTTTCTGATACTTAATTTACACGTCCTTGTGTAAATTGTACTTTTTGGATAAAAAAAAAACAAAACAATAGTAGTTTTATTTTAAACAGAATATTTAAGAATAAGTTTCAAACAGAAGTATTGATGACTAGTGAGCTATAGAGTCTTGTTATTTCAAACCTGTCTTTCAATAAATAAAGAATTCTGTAAGGTAGCACTGCTACATTAATTTAAAAGAATATTAAAGTTAAAGGAAATTGAATAAAGTTTCTTATAGTTAAAAAAAATGGTGTTTTAGAATTAAGTATTACGTTGATATTATTTCTATGTAAATATGAAACATTTAAGTTACAAGCAACACCTCACAACGAAAGTAAACGATAAAAATTAAGTGATCCCATATACTATGAAAATAGACAGACATTACCACTAATTCTGTTCCAATAAAATATCACTTCAAACATTGTTTGTTGGCTAATTACAAGACAAAAAAAAAATGATCTAAAACTGAAAGAAGACTGGTAATTGTCACAGAGCAGTATAGAATTGATAGAATTTATTTTTTTTCCAGTTTTGAACATCCAATGCTTATTAGTTTCTCTTACACAGCAAATGTTATCCGTTATTGCTTTGCTCTTGCCAACTGAATTAAAACTGTTGATTTTTCAGGATTTTGAATGTTATGCTTTCATGATTGGACTTTATTTTTACAGAAATTCTTTTTCATCAAAAACCCCTTCGCCATCTCAGGAAACACTATCGGAAGTTTTAGGAGCGGGTGTTGGTAACAAGTCAGATCCTGGAAAAGCTGCGACACAACCAAAAGTAGTCAATGTATCAGGATCAACGTGCAATCAGAGGCATCACACCTTGACCCAAATGCAACACCGTAGACTTTGGTAGCTACAGTTGTCGCAAAATGTTGGTTTGCAAGAACAACAGTTGCATTTCAGCTTAAAGCAGTTTTGAACAAATTATCTAATGTATTTGTTAAATATTGAAAATAATGATATTATTTTATAATCTGTTGGCTTAAGTTATTTATATTTATTTTTGTTATAATCATAAGAGCTTTTTATTATTTATAGTTTTAAATGATATTTATTACATGCATGCATAAGAAGAAAAAAAAAAAAGACAATCTATTCCATGCTTCTTCTAGTCATAGCTTTAACAAAATGTACGTTCTTAATGTAACGTTTATGTAGCTTATGAAATATTCAAACTTTAAAATAAAAAAATCACCTAATATCTTTGAAATCTGAAAATTAATCAATATTAATACCTGATGATTGCAATTATAAATTGGAAGTATCTTTGTAATGTCTTTTTTATTGCAGTTCTTATTTGAGGAAAAAAAAATCAATATTTTAGATTGCTTCACAAAGTGATTGTAATTGAAATATTTGCTACCATAATGGATTTTTCCTGTCTGAAAAAATAATTATTACTCTATTGCAATAATCATATTTTGAAAATATTGATTAATTTAAAATATATTCTATAAATTCATTTATTTCTAACCTAAAATCCATTTTTTATTTATCTTTCTATGAGAAATGTTTTGGTATTTCTATTAATTCAGTTTCAGACAAAGCAGGTTTTGGCAGCAAAAAAGGATTTAGTGATTTACTTTTAAAGTTTTTTGGTATCAGTTTATGCTAATTGTGCATTTATACTACAAATAAGATTTCTTTTTATATATATTTTACATTTATTACTTAGCTTTTAAAGATATGAATTTCGTTATCTACTTAAAAAAGAAACTTGGCCCCTCATTAACAAAGACCAATAAAAGGAGCATCTGTTTTTCCCCCTTCTTGCGATTATTGTAATTACAAGCAGATTGTCCAATAGAAGTTCTCCTTTTAATTTTTATTGCAATTGAGATTGTAATGGATTATGGTTAGATGTTTATAATTCTTTATTTTTATAATATTTTCTAAAGATGTAGATATTTTTTGTGTATTTGGAAATGTCTTGAATCTCATTCTTCCCTTTGCTGTAAATTAAAAGAAAAACAGCCTACAAACAAACAAAAATGCAGATTTTTGGCAATTGTTTATGGATCCTTTATTTTAGGAAAAACAAAATCTATTATTACAAATATTTGTTGGAATTGCAGTATATGTTACACTGTTATCTGAGAACTAGTACATATATTTGTACATCTCAAACCTTCATTCCATTTGCTATTACTTACGTTTTATGTACAAAATCCTTACAATAATAATAAGAGTAGGCTGTATAAAATTTTTCAGATTATAATACATAGTACTTTTTTTCTGTAACGAGTAATTTCATTTGAAAAAATATGTATTTGGAAAAAAAAATTACTACATTAATACCGTCAACTGTAACAGTTATTAATAACTGCAATCCATATGACTTTTCTAAGCAGCGGTGAAATAGTTGGAAGGTATTTTGTATGCATTAAAATGGCTACAAATTAGTCCTAAGATATTGCATTTTAAAAATGTTAATGACAAAAATTAAATTTCAAGTACCAGTGATAAAAGTTTCACTGTGGCAATTTCAGTTAATTTATACAGCTTGTAAAAATAATACAAATATATGATCAAAGAGTTTTGAACAATTGTAAATAAAGGCAGGTCACAAATAATGTAAATTTTAATTTTCACAGGATCAAACATTATTAACAATCCTTTGATCCTATTATTGATTTCAGTTCTTCATTTTATCTTGAGAACAGAGAAAATATTATTTATTGAATCTTTTATTTATAATTAAGATAATATTGATTTTTTTTTAATTCATAATTATTCAATTTTGATTGCGTCTTCGAACTGATGAATATTAGCAGTGCTAAAAGAGCTCAAATTGAAACAGGAAATTCAGATAGAATTTTCAAACTCCCAACCATCTATTTGCTTAATGCGTTGGTAGTTTCTGAAAACATAGGAAGCAGCTTTTCTTGTGGGTTTGTTCCAGAATAAATTTAAATTGATGAAGGATGCAGATATTTAAATTTCTGTTTAAAATTTGCAACAAATATTAGTTGCAATGCTTTATTTTTAAAATCATGTCAAAGGCTCCTCCTCATTTACTTTTTGATTTTTAACTTCTAAAAGAAAGTTAATGGAGAAAAGGATTTAGTAATTTAAATTGCAATTAATCATGTTTGTTTATTTTTTATGCTGTTATCGGAATCATTACATTATGATCCTTCCGGAAATCCTACATTGATACTATATTTATTACTACTTTTAATAAAATTTATTTGCAGTTTTTATTAATAAGATTTAAGATTGAAGCTTGAACAGTAGCCATTAAAAACCTTAATTGAGATTTTCATGAATTATTCTCATTCATGAAGCAAACGAGGCAAATTAAGAATAATGAATGAAATATAACAAGCATTTATAAACACTAAAATTACAAACTATAAATGAAATCATTGTTACAACAACTTATAAATCTCCAAACTAATTCCGAGATGTTGCAAGTGAATTATTTGTGTGTGAAAAATAAGGAAATCTCGCAGTTTTAATAATATTTATAAAGTTAAGATATATTTTTTCTTTAATAATAAATGTTGAGTAATACAATGGAAGTGGAGGATGAGGCATTGAATTGAGGTTAAATCAGCATAAATGTAAAGGCTGAATAATCTATAAAAATATAATGCTAAGCTATCTTGCGCTACGTTAGTGTCTATCTAATACATTCCAAATATTTAAAAATCAATATATTTTACTATTTGTTTTGTTTTGAGAATGGTCTTTTGCTAAGTTTTTATTTGCTATGTAATCATTCCTTATTCTAACTATGTTCACTTAGTTTTTAATAAATACTTATAATACTCAGTATTGCTTTTTATTTTATTTTTTTGCAACGAAGAATCTTATTAAGAAAACTTTAAAAAAAAAAAGAATATTTTGTCTTCAGAAACTAGCACATGTTGGTTTTTTGTTTTTATTCACGAAAAAAACTTGGTGTTATTTTTTTATTAATGTTAATTCCTTTATTATTGTAATAATTAAATATAGAATTATTCTGATAATAATTAAAGATTGGGTTGGGGGGAATCAAAGAATAGAATGTTATTTTTTCCAAAATTCATTCATTTTAAATTTCTTTTTTTTTTTTATTCTTTTCAGCTAAATACTATAAATAGAGAAAGGAAGGAGATTGACTGATTAAGTTGTCGAAAACTAATTTTTGCACAGTTTATTAAAAAAATTCTATTATTATTTTCTTATTATATTTACAGCAAAAAACTAAGCAAAAATATTCTGTTTGGTTAAATGTATAGAACATTGATATTTTATTAAAATGCAAAATTAAGACTTCAGACTTCTAGTGAAGTATTTGTGTTCATTTTCATTTTTATTTCTAGTTATTTGAAAGAGCGGGATTTTTAAACTACAGATTACTTTTTTTTTTGTATATTTCTAACTCAACTTTACTTGAAACTTTGAAAATTATTTCAAATCTTTAGTGTTTTTTTATTTTATTATATATAAATTTCAGGTATGCAAATGTGTTCAATATAATAATTTGTTCAGTTGATTGGAATTTATTCAGACTGTTTCTTCATGCATTAGGTGATTACGTAAGGTAATTTATATTTGAAAGATAATATAGTGATATAATAAACTTTTACTTGATAACGATCACATTAGATGATTAACTAACCATTCCATTAAATCGGTTGTTAAAAGATGAGAATATTTTACCCTAATTTCATAAAAGTAATGAATGTTCTTTAAAGAATGCTTTTTCTTAGCAATTTATTATTTATATAATTTTTTATTATTTTTTTTTTTATAAGTTTTAGTGGTTCATGTAACTATGAAGAAATGAGATGTGTCATGTAATGCAAATAGTAAGCTTTACTTAACTAATCATTGTCAAGTTAACAAGAACTGTATTAAGGAATAATATTTAAAAACAAAAGAAGGGTTATCAAGTGAGCTCTCTTGGTTTTCAGGATTTTTTTTAATTGATTTACAAATGTTTAATTTTTAATTTTTATTAATTCAGTTTAAGTATTTTTTTTAGGTATGTATAACTGTTTAAGAAAAATGTCTCAGTCCTCATCGTAAGAAACAACCTCAAAATCTGCTAATATTTTTCTTCTCGTATCATGATCTTATTTTTTTTTTTTTTGTTCCTGCAGTTTGGAAGTTTATTATGAAAGATTTCTCTCCTACATTTTATCATTTGTCTTCAGTTCATTTATTTATAAAAGGTGAATTTGCCTACATGATATATACATATTTAGGAGATGCAGCTGATTAAGAAAAAAAAAAAATCCATTTACTGTGATAATAGTTTAAAATAGCTTAATTTTGTTTTTGATGATAATTTACCAGATTTAATTTTTTAAGGTTATTTCTGATGTATTCGTGATATTTCCAAATATTTCTTTGCTTGGTTTAATTATATACAAATAAAAATAAATTACTGATTAGATTTTGTTTGACTTATTCTGAAAATTTGCTAAGTTTATTTACATCAAAGAAAAATGTAATTGTAATGTTCTTTACATATTTCAGTGTTAAACATTGAAAGTATATCTGCCCTTACATCATTTTTTATTACTGACTTTTATTATTGATTGTGATTCAGCAAATACTATTTTGTATGTATTCTCTTTTTTTTTTTTTTTTTCAATCCACTTCATATGTTTAAAGATACTAAATATTTGTTAGATGTTCTTGGTAATATCTACTAATAAATACTAAAAAAATTTCAGCCTTTTGTAACTACAATCATTGACTTAACAATGCTCTATAATAATGTTATTTTAATTTTGTCTTTTGTATCATGTGGCACAATTAACCCTAAAACACAAATATTTGCAGGTTTTTTTTTTTATTTTTAAGACAACTAAGAATATGTTTATATAAACAGGACATATAAATTATAATTTTAAAATTAACCTTAATAACCAGCATATAATATAAAATGTTTGTATAGAAGTTACTGCTCAATTTCAGAAAATGCAGTAGTGGCTTTGACATTATATACCGGTAATATAAATTTTATTTTAACTAAAAAAAAAGGCAGAAAATAATTTGTCTTCAGTCGAGGATACAGTTTCCCAATATTATATTCACAAATACGATGACTTCAAATGTAAACATAACTGATTGAGAAAAAAATGAAAACGTCAGATTCTTAAAAACTATCAAAACAATCTTTACACTTGCTAAGAATAAAGTGAGTGAGTGCACAGTGTTACTCAAGACACTCCAATTTAGGTGACAGATGTAAGCAAGTATTTGTGTTACAGGATTGAATAGCTTTTTATACTTACTCCATTTTGTTGATTTGGAATTTGGCAACCATTTAGATACATTAAATCTGTCTCATTTTCTTTCTTTCATATTAAACATTATAAAATTCTGAGGCAAGATTTCCTTATATTACTTGTTAAAAATGACACAATTTGAAAAATTCTCACTTCTACTGTTGCTGCAGTTGTTTTTATACAAATTAGCTTGCTATTGGCTGTTTACAAAAAGGAAAAAAAATGAGTGACTATTATTATTTGAACATTAAATAACAATCTACATATAGTAGAATTAAGTAGTAAATAGTTTCTTCTAATGGAAATGGAAATAAATAAATTTTAACTATAGCTTTTCAATATTTTGTTTTCTGTAATAGAAATAGACATTTTTAATAATCGAACGGATTACATTAGGTAAAATAGTTTTAAAGTTGTTTCAAATTTACATTTGTTTTACTTACTTAATTTGATAAAGGTAAAATTATTTTATTAAATTAACAATAATCTTGCACATTGTAATTGCAGATTGCTTACATTCCATCATTCTTTAGTTTTCCTTTTTAACTTCTAATAGATACAGAAAATACACAATCAGTGTCTCACTCAAAGTATTTTTTGTTTAATAAAGTTTTAGATAGCATCTAATTTATGAAACAGTCCAAGTAATTTGGAAACGAAGCAATTAAAATTTTGAAGTTGCTGTTTGGTGCTTTCAATAATGGCTTTCAATGTAGTAAAAGATGTTCCAATGATACAAAAGAAATTGACTGTGATGAGTCCAGATTATTGCTTTTTTGTATTCAGTGTTTTGTTATCTTGTGTGAAATGTGGGATTTAATAGATGAGCTTAGGTAAGCTTGTGTTTTGTATTAACTAATCACTTGGAATCTGAATAATTTATATCTATTTTGCTAAATAGTTTTATTTATAAACAGGGTTATTTTCAATTAAATTTGGAGTAAATTGAACTTTACAGTTTGTTAGGGGTTTTTTTTTTTTAAAAAAAAGTATAAATTCTTTAGTTTATTAGTGAATTATTGAAAGTTCACTTAAAATTTTTTAGATTTCTTAGTTTAATAAACTGTAATATTATAGCATTCAATTACATATTTAATCTTATTTACAAACAAATGACTTAACCAATTCTCAAGCCGCCCTCTGCCTATCTATCTTTTTGACATTTATTTATTTACTTAACAGTTTCATTCTGTTTTACTGTAGATTTGAATAGTATAAATTCTATGTGGTTTCTGTTTTATTTAATTTGTCGTATTTTTTTGTTTAGAGTGCAATGCTTGAATTAAGGTGATATAAGCTCCATATTTAAATTTAGTAATATTTTTGTAATCATTTTGAAATTATTTTTTTATGAAAATACTGTAAAGCAAAGATTTCCAAGAAAGCTTTAGGTTTTTTTTTAAATAAAAGTTAACTGTGAATTGCTGTTTTTGTCTTAATTTAAATACTCTTAAATATTAAACAACTGCTTGTTATTTAATATATCAGGAACTCAATTAGATTTTTGAGGGTTTATAATTAAAAAGTAGTGAAAGCTTAAACAGTGATACTAATTTAGAAATGGTTATCCATTCAATGGTTTCTTATTTAGTGAAATTTTATATTATTTTAGAATTTATTTTCCCGTTTGCAAAAAAAAAAAAAAAAAAAAAAAATTTGCAAAAGAATCCTAACTCTTCTACATCAGCCAGTGTCAATATTGAATTACGATTGAGCACCCGTATTAAGCCATTGAATTCAGCAGTTCAGCCTGACGATGTAATGAATTTACATTTATGTGTAAAAATCAAGTGAGTATGGTTAAATGTGGTTTCCATTGTCGTTGCACCAGCATTTAGTCATTGAACTTGAACTCTGTGCAACTGGGCATAGAAATACAGAAATTCCAACATTTAGACATTTTAAATCATTGCATTGATTTACTGTAGCATAAAAGTTTGAGCTTTTTTTTTTTTTTTTTAACAGAACAAAAAACAACAACAAAGTTAAATTTATATAAAATTGCTTGTATTTACATTAATTGACTGTGAAGGATCCAGTCATTATTTGGTGCAATAAGTTAAGTAATTTTAATTAAGTAGTAAATTTGACATTTACTATGTTGAGCCAATTTGAAATGGACATGTATCATAGAGCTCCAAGGTTTCTCCAAATAAAGGCACAGTACAGTTTCTGTATTTATATCTGAAAATGGGATCAAACAGATCTCTGGCTTCTAAAGATGCTTTTAATGCTTTTCTGGGCTCTTTCTGTAAAGAAACCAGCATTCTTTGGATTATGTCGCTACAATGTAGAAATTCAATTGAGCTTTCTTTCAAATTATGAAATCGTCAGCTCAGTCCATGTTCCAGACCAGATTCTATATCACTTAATGTATATATAGGCAGCCCTCGTTTTACGACAGTTCAAATTATGCAGGTTTAGAATTTAGGCCAAAATGAAGAAAAATATATTTTAAAACAATTAAAAATGCAAAAAAAGAAAAATTAAATTTCTTTAGCTAAAACGCAGCCATAAACGGTAAACGCAGTCAACTTTAACAGCTGTACTTAGGGTCCACCCACTCAGTCCATTTGGCTTCTCCCTGCTCACTTTTTTGCTCAGTCATCCCGCGTTGATTGCCTGTGAATTCTGTGATAAATACGTATTACAATTGAAAGTTATGCAAAAGGGGCATTACTGTATGCTCTGTGATGCCGTGCTTTTCCGAGAGCCAACACTTGACTTGCAGCCTATAGTAAAGCATAAAATTACGGGATCATTGCCCACTATGCAATTGCCTATTTCTGTGCGTGAATACTTCAAACATTTGATACTGACTGATAATAGATCTGTTAAACGGAGCTTAAGTGTTCCACAAGATTTACGATGGTCAAAACCTTTCACTTGGCCCAGGTCTTCCCACTGCCATGCACAGTGTATTTGGTTGGGTTATCACTGGTAAATGGATCCTTGCTGTTCAACACATTAAGTTTCGACTCTTGTTGCTTCTACACGTACCCTTGGGGATGCAGTTAAGCAATTTTGGGAGATTGAAGAGCTAGCAAAAGTTGAAATGGCAAGCAACAAAGACGAATTATCTGAACAGTTATATCAAAAATATACATACCGTGAACCCAATGATAGATATGTAGTACTGCTTTTACTGAAGGAGGAAGCACCATGCTTAAGTGATTCTTACGGTATGAGTTTAACTCGTTTCCTCAGTCTTGAAAAACTTCTCAACCAAGATAAGCAATCTCATCACTGCTTGATCCGACCGGACAGTTCCACAACAAAGTTGCAAATAGTATTTGACGCTAGCTATAAAACAAACATTGATGTTTCTTTAAATGATCTAGTATATGCAGGTCCAAATGTTCAGTCAAACATTGTTGATTTAGTAACAAAGTTTCGTTTGTATCAGATTGTATTTACCGCTGACATTTGTAAGATGTACAGGCAAATAATGATCCGCCCTAAGGATACGATCTTCCAACATGTGCTTTGGCGTGAATCAGCAATTGCACCCCTTGTTGAATATGAACTCAATACTGTGATGTATGGTATATATAGTTCACCGAATCTAGCTATGCAGACTCTGCGTCGTCTAGCTACAGATGAGTAAATCGTCAGCGAGCTGCTGACATACTGTTTACTGATGTCTACACGGACAATGTCCTGACCGGAGCCGAGCCTCTGCAATCTGAGACAGATTTGAAATCGAAATTATTGACGTTGAGTCAGTTTGAACTTCGCAAGTGGAGTAGCAATGATCCTCGATTTCTAGAGCAGTTGCCATTGGAATTTGCCAAATGCCTAGATCCATTTCGGAAGGGAAGGATAATGTTATGCTGAAAATTTTAGGTGTACAGTGGGAACTTAACAGAGATTACTTCACCTATAAGATGTTAGATGTGGGACTTAACGAAGCGCTCATCTTGTCAAAAATTGCTCATATTTTTGATCCACTGTGTTGGATTACACCTGTAGTTCTGTCTGCTACATTTATTTTGCAAGGCCTATGGCAGTTAGGATAGACGTGGGATGAAGAGATTCCTCTTTATGTTGCTAAGAATTGGATGGAATTAGCTAATGAACTAAGCTTACTTGGACAGATTGGACAAGCTTACTAGGATAGTGTGCTCGGAATTGTCAAAACTTTCTTTTATCAATGATGAAGAAGTTCTCATCATTATCTCGTTTTCAACGAGTGCTGGCATGGTGTTTACGTTTTATTGACAATTTAGAGTTCTGTTAATACTAGAACAAAAACCGAGTTGTCTAAAGTGGAACTCGAATGGTCAATGCTTCTCATTGTAAAACGGGTACAAGCAACTACTTTTAAAGATTAGCTACATCTGATTCAAAATAACCGACCATGCAATCAGATTATTCAAAAACTCTCGCCTTTCATGGATGCAAGTGGTCTATTGCAAGAGGGGGATACATTCAAAATGCCAAACTTTCAATTTCTGTGCTTCACCCATTGCTCTTACCGAAACAATCCCACTTATCAGTTTTAATCATTGATTATTATCACAAGCTGTATCTACACTGCGGCCCACATGTCCTCCAGTGCCTAATACAGAGACAATTTTGGATTCTGGGGATTTGGAACCTAATCTGTTCTAGGTTAGCAAATGCAAAACTTGCTTTAAAACAAAACCTACGCCGTTACAGCCTATGATGGGGAATTTGCCTGATTCAAGATTAGGGCAGGGCAGATGTTTCCTAAATGTTGGTGTTGATTTCGGTGATCCTTTCCTTGTCAAAGAAAGTCTTAGAAGAGGTGCTCGAACTTAAAAGGCCTACTTATGTCTTTGTTTGCCTATCCGTCAATAATGCATTCATTCCTTGTTGCACTCAATTGATTCTTGTTCGCCGTGGTTTATGTAAACAGATAATGTCCGACTGTGGAACTAACTTCGTAGGAGCAACCAGACATTTGAATGATGTATTCAAAATGTTACACTACAACCAAGTAGATGTAATGTCTGGGTTGACTCAGCAGGGTATAACTTGGTCTTTTCAACCTCCTGGTTCTCCTCACTTCAGAGGAAGATATGAAAATGGTATTAAATCTGTAGGTTTACAAGTATTAACGTTCGAAGAGTTATCAACTGTCTTCACAAAAATTGAGCCAATGCTCAACTCTCAACCTCTTTGTGTACTTTCCTCTTGCCCTAACAAAAGAGATGTATTGAGCTCGGGTCATTTTCTTACGGGTGGTCCTTTAATCGCTATCCCTGAACCTTCGCTTGAGGATTGTTCCCATTTGCATACGAAATGGCAAAGGTTACAAAAAATTATGCAATGCTTTTGGCACATTTGGCATTGTCATAACTTACACACGTTATATCAAAGAAAACGACTTGGTATTAGTAGTCGACCCTAATCTTCCTCCATTGAAGTGGAAATTAGGACACGTGGAACAAGTACATTTAGGTGAGGATGGGGTGGCAAGAGTGGTCACCCTACGTGTACCGCTCATGGTCTCATTCGAAGACCGGTGGTGAAGGTTTGTCCTCTTCCTGTTGCCTGAACTTTCGTTTGGTTTTCTTTGTTTATTTTGATCTTTCTAATTCTTTTAGAATAAAATTAAAATAAAATTTCCAGTTTTGCTTTTGTTTGATTGTTCTGTTTTAATCAACCTTTTCAAGTTGAGCAGGTTATACATGCAATTGCATAGATCTATTTTTTTACTTGTGAAATCCCAGGCTGATTTCAAGTGGGGAAATGTTGTGGCTTAATAATAGGAATAAGACATTGAGTGCGAGACTCAGTTTTGTGTCCGTAACAATGGACAGCTGTTCAGACGAAGCGAGTGCATGGATTTGGAAGCGAGTAATGTTTGGCACTAACTATGAAGGAGGATTCTTCCAGTAAATTCTCTTGTATGGTGATCTCATTATTTTAATTCACCGTGTGGATAACAAGTCTCCGAGGGTTAAAAACTGGAACTTAAAACCATACCGAAATCTATCGGTGGAGCAAGAGCTAAAGCAATAGACCGGAGTGAAAACCTGCCACAGTCTGGTGAAACGAAGAGCCATCTTCACACTGAGTAAGTGTCTTTTAAATCCTATTTTATTGAGTCACAACTGAGGGGAATAGTTTTGTTATTGCATTAATTTATTAATTTATTTATTATCGATTCGCGAGCCTTGTGCGTCAGAGCTGTGCCAAGCCGCTCCATAATATTTGTAATAAATATATTGCAGTAACGTTTCCTTAAACTGTTTTGTTAAATTCAGAATGTGTACTAAACATTATATTTTAAAAATTTTGTTAATTCTACATTTTAAAAATTCAAATTTCCCAAACCTGAACTTGCCCTACAGTCTATCATCCACATGTAGAAAAGAAAACAATGTTGTTTTTTTTCTTCCCATAACTCCTACGAAACCATAAGACTTAAATAAGGTGTCAAATGTTAGGTATAATATTGAAGATGGCTACATTTTATTTTTTATCGACGTAGGTCAACTTCTATTTCCTATAATCCTTTAAATGTTGTAATCTTCCATTATAAATCCCTTCTACTGAAACATGCTAATTACAATGTTTTTTCATATTTCTACTTTCTTCATTCTTAGTATATTTCTTAAAATATTGCTTTACAGCAGGGATGTGGCCACTTTAAATTTTGGCTTATTGCTTTCAATTGTCTAGTGTACCACCTCTTTATTTGCATTTGTTTAAAATTAGCATTTTGTCCTGAAGCCCCTATCACCTCTCAATTATATCATGATCAAAATCATCTGGACACCCCTCTGTATGTAATAGTGAACTGATATCTAGATGGCACGACGACATCTCGTACGGATATAAAAGGAGGCAGGAAGTAGTGTGTTGTTAATTGATACAAAGTAACAGTCACTGAACATGGACTGGTCATTAGCTGCCACTTGAGTAATAAGTGTGTTGGGGATATTTCAACTCTTCTAAAGTTGCCAAACTCGGTTCCTCTACTAGCATGAGAATGATCCATGTAACAAAGCAAAGTCTGTGAGCAAATGTTTGTGGACAATAAGGTTCCGGAAATGAACTGGCCTGCCCAGAGTTACAATCTGAACCCCGTCAAACACCTATGGGAGGAATTAGAACATCGACTTTGCTCTAGACTCAACATTCCACATCGTGACCTGCTGTGACTACAGCTCTTCAGGGAGAATGGCTGTCTTTCCTCCAGAGACTGTCAGGTACCTAGTGGTCTTCCCAGCAGTCAAGGCTATGATAAAGATGAAAGGTGAACTTACCTTTACTGCTACTACTGGAGATGTATCACAAGGAAGGCTAACACAGGTTTTTGCTAGGTGCCCGTATGTTTTACAATACGTTATTGCTGTATCATCATGTAAGTATTTGAGATTTTTTTTATTGAAAAGTTTTTATTTAATTTTGATGTTGAAGATTAATTATAATTTCCCATTTTATTTTTATTTAATGTTTGTTTTCATGG